>CM037783.1:10815228-10865228 GCA_021229015.1 Solen grandis
ATAGAGTAATTCACTGCATGAGATAATTTTCTTTTCTCTGATGAGATGTGCTCTGTATTGCCATTGTTACTGAGGAATTGCAGAGTGCTACAGAATTGCTGAATGAGGAGTGCTACAAAATAGCTGAATGAGAGAACTGATTTGCTACTGTACTAAAATCTAAATCAGCCTGATAAAACCAGATCTTCATAAGGAAATGAAGTGAAGTGATGTTAAGTGTGTAGTGAGAGGCTTGGCAAGCTTGAAATCAGTATATCTTAGTGATATAAAACTTGCGACATTCTTTTATTCTTTTAAAGGCATATAGGTATATTTGTTAAGGGTAAAACCAGATCAGACAGGGAATTCTTCAGATTTGTGAGATTTTGTAGTGTTATATTTTAAAGATATTGATTAAAACCCTATACAGCATAAAGACTTATTTTGACACATTGGCAAACAGAGCAGACCCAAATTAAACAGGAACTATAAGATCAGAGTCTCCTCAGTTTGCTCATACAATAATTTAGCTCAGATTCTACACATTGGTACACATTAAAGGAAAAATCTATTGTTCAAAATATCATTCAAAGTACTGTGAATTAATAATCATTAAGTGATAAATTTGTACATAAATATTCATAAGGTAAAGGGTTAAAAATGTGAACAGTACAAAACCTGGTCAGCAATCTTGGTTTTACTTTTGCTAACCAAATTTATGTTGTTTTTGAGAATATTTTCCTTTCTTGTTTTCATATGAAATGTAATTGTCTATTGAAAGCCAGAAGGACTCATCAACATTTATGTTTTCAATGGATGTATTGTGCTAGATTGTTCAGTGAATCATTGTAAGTTTTTTTATTTCTCAAAATCAAGGTCAGTGACCCACCTGGACAGACATGTACAGTAAACACATCTAATAATAATACATATACAGCAAAAAATTAATAATGTGTGTTTTCGTTAGAATTTTTTTTTTTTTTTTTTTGGGCTTAAAATAAACCCCATTGTAAAGGATAACAATCTACTGATGAAATGTACAGAATGAACCCAGTCAAGTACACATAACAATGAGTAATGAAAAGGCATTTCAAGTGCTTGTGTCAAGTAATCAGTATCCCTTGAAAGAGGTGTTTCTTTCGTCTCAGTTTGATTTCCTTGCTAGTGTTCTAATTTCTATAGACCTATCAGGTTATCGTTATACATACGTTAAACATGTAATCAGGTAACTATAGAATAGTTTATCTACGTGCAATCAATGTTGAAACACCTGCCACTGTCATTCTATACCTTATATGGGCAATTGTTTGAAATTAAGGCAGCGGAATTCAAGAAAGAGATATGAAATAAAGTTAAAAAAAAAAAAAAATCATTTTTATTTCTGTCTGAGCAGACTTTGATTTCTTTCCTGATAAGCAGTGTAACATTATTATATTGGCATTCAACATAGACAAGAAGTCTACAGTTGTTTTTTGGAATTGCAGATATCTGCCAACCTTGCAGATGGACTCTCCATCATTGTTAGATTGAGGTATTGGTGATAAAGCAAATAAGAAAAATCAGAATTTTATTATTTTTGCATTTTTGAAGAAATATGATCCTGTTTAGATAGTATTTCCTTGTATATCATGATTATTTGATCTTTAAAGACTCTCTCCTGTCATATATAGTTCATCATATTTTTATTATGTTCTTCACAGTGAATACAAGAACACTTTGTATTTTTGTATTTTGGGCATTGTAATTGCTCTTTTTTTTTCTCTCAAAAATTCCAAACAAAAAGACATGTTTTATCGGTTAGTCAGGCCTCCAAAAAAGCAACATTTTCTTTTAAGAGAAACTACCTTGAAAGGAGAAACCAGCTCAATAGTGAGGTAAATCTTGATGTCTTCTTTAATCCTCAGTAACGCTTTTGTAATATAGTTCCTGATACAAAGTCTTTTCTCAGAAAATTCTAGTAAATGCCCTTGAAAGGCTTTCTCACTAACTGAAACCTTACAGACTGATTGTGCATTTTATTTGGAAATTAGTATCTGGCACCATAGAAAAGAATTCGGAATTTAAAAAAAAAAGATTAGAAGGAGCTGTATGTTTTCAAAATATAAGTTAAAGGATGAGGTTTCTATACACAATTAAGAGCAATTTCTTAAGGTTTATTTGAATACCTCACAATTTAACACACACATATTTGAGTATGCACCTGGGCAGCTAGTTGCATACATGGTACTTGATTATTGTAGAGGTTTCACATCAAACAGATTAATAAAGTCATGGTTACAAGTGTTTTATAATGTTACATAAAATCAATATGCAATGCAATTCCTTTGTGTGGTATTTAAATGAGAAAGCTACACACCATTTATGAAAGCCATGTTGTGATCTTAAGCATGATACACAATACCAATATAGAGATAATGTACATGATTTCTTTCCTAGCTGACTACTTTCAACATATTTGATTACCATAAATTCCATTTGCAAATTTACAAATGTAGACAAAGGGTCTGTTCACATGCTTCATGAACATAAGAAGCGCATGGTGTTGCAATCTGAAGGCGTCTGTGTGACTAGTTCGATTTAGTTCCACTTGTGTATGTAAAGAATCTGGCTGTATCATGATGCAAGTGATTTCATGCTGAAGGAAGTGATCAATAACCCGTTTGTTTTGTGGAAACTGAAACGCACCTATTATGTTCTCCGGGTAATTTATTATGGCGGTTCCTAAACAATAAAAGGCGTTTAACAGATCAATATGGTTAAAAACAACTTTCTCTGTCTGCACGTTCTTTTGAGCCGCTACTGCACAGAATTCTTGCAAATCAGGCTTAAGATTATCTTATTTTTTCTAACAGGCATTGTTTAGCACGTCAGTAAGTAAAGTCTTTAAGTTTAAAGTGGATAACATATTTGGCATAAACCAATCTTCCTTATGGTCCACATAAATGAACAATATTTACAACATTTTTATACAACAAAATAATAGCAATACATGAAATAAAAATAAAACAACCAAAAAAGAACAAAAATTACTTGTCCGACTTTTTGAATTTCTGTGTAAATAAGAATATTTAAATTGGTGGACGGAAGAACCTGAAAGTACAGTAGAAGGTAAGGATTCCATAATTTAGTACCTGAATCAGAAAGACCTGTGGATTAATTCAATATGAGGTTTTGGTGTTTTTAATATTTACCATCGACTATGGCCATGAAAATGACTTGTCATGGGATTTTGTTATAGAATTCAGTAGATATACTGTGTGTCACATGTATTTTTATTGAATGTGTTCGCTTATCTTTCTTTGCTGCTTAAGCAGTTTGAAGTCTGCCTATTAATTGTGACAGATTTTTTTATTTTTAAGATTATTGTTATAATTTTTATATTATTGGAAGAGCTTTAACAGACAACACACATAATGGAATAAGAGAATTTATCATTTTACAATAGAATTTACTCATTTGAAATATTTCTCTATCGAACACTTAAATATATGGAATAAACAACCATGAAAGAGGCCCCAGCGTATATCTGCATCATTAACGTCTTTGTCTGCCGTGGATTTAATTCATATGTATGTTCTGCTTAAATATCGCTTCCCGGAGACGTAGGACTGCCGAGAGATTAACCGCTATGGAGATAACCTGATTGATTTTCGATTTCACTGTAACACCTGCCGATATCTGAGAGTGGAATACCGCCATTGGGTTGTTTAAGTGCCCCTGGACAGATTTCAAGTAGGGTTTAGCTAGTAACCCGCGTATCTGGCTTAATGTAAACACAGAAAAGGGGAATAAAGATAAGATCTCCAAGCTTTACCTCTTGTCAGCACAGAAATAAATCATGATTGATCATGGGGCTGTTTTAAAATTACTGGAACACTATTTTTAGAAAGCTCGTTTAGAATAATATTTTACCTGCAGAAAATAATTAAGTATCAAATAATAAAGGTAAACTGGTCGTATAGGTATTCCTTAAGGAGTTCCCCTTATTTCAACTACCTGAATGTAAATCAGACCGTGATATGTATATAAGGTAAACATCGTTATTGTTGGTAAAATACATATATAAAGTCAAAAATAAAGAATGTGTGTTTAGGGCAACGGTCTCAAAAAAGGGTATGATTGGAATTGATAGATTTTTTTTCCAGTCATAACAGTGAATGAATTACGGAAAACGGCGGTCCTAAAATGGACGCTAAAAACTTAAGGGTCGATGGGTAGGGTGGGGTTGCCCAAACACAGTCATTTTATGCCAAAAAATAGAAAAGTAATAGAAAAAAAAAACACATTAATGCGGGTTGTTGAAACATTGATGCTTTTACTTCATCATAATCATTATATTATGATTCACCAATAATCACCGCGGTCAAATGATCAGATCTGCTGCACACAGTGTTACACCCTCAGTGCAATGACAAATCACAGGTAAAATTAAGATTCAGATTCCGGTAAAATACATACAAAATGTACTCGTGTATACACCAGACTTTGCAGCCACGGCACGCAGCCGAAAAACAATGAACAAGCTTAATGAAATCATTTGCTTATTTCATAACTTCTGCATTAAAAAATGTAGATCTGCATGGGCATAATGAAATAAACCCCATTCAGCTTCATTGTTGTTGACACTGTGGAATTACACCTAATCGGTTGTTATGTAGCAACCAGGTATTGCAGAAGCATCTGCGCACAGGTATATGACCCTGGTATCCGGGACAACAAAGACACGACGAACGATAAACTTCAGTAATCCTTTGTTGGATATTTTCATAGCTATGTTTAAAGTTATGTCGAGAAGAAATTGATGTAACGTATATCTTTTTGTAGTGACTTTCTCGTAAGTTACACCGTTCATATTGAATACAACAATTTTAAGGGTATTTAGCATTGCCTTTGAAATTATTTCTTGTTCTATTCATGTCGAACGTGGATTGTGGTGAGCTGATGATAGTCTTTATATGTTGTGTAAGAAGACGTTAACTTATAAGATAATTTAAAGGCAATGCATAAATATTTGAAAGGTATAACTGATTTAGAGATGATTGAACACAATTTCACTCGCGTGTCAAATGCATGCTTGTTTTTCTATGAGACATCACCCAACTGACTTTAAAGTCAACTGAATGACCACATCTCGATAACAAACTACCAGAAACCACTCAGGCTAATGAAATGGAGACACTCACGTGGACGAGATATGACCGGGCATATCTTGTAATGACCACTAGAGCTGTCCTCATCTCTCACCTGGCCATGACTTATGGCGGTAATTTGAAATGGTCCAATCGGTATTGCAACTTGAAAATGGTCGCAGCATGGAGAGGCAGTAATTTAGAAATGCTCTTCTTGCCTTATTGAGAAAAAATATCCGAGGTTTTTACAATTTATTTCTCTACGTTTTTTTTTGTTTTTTTATTATTATTATTTTTTTCTCAATGCTTTTCCGATACCACTACTACGTGATACGGTATTATTGTAATGGCTGTACTTTCATTTAGCACAACTGATTTGACAGTTGATTTTGATGCTTTTCTAATCTTTACAAACGTGACATATAATGTCATTTATACTAGCACTTAACGTATGACTGGTTTAATACTGATAAAATAGTTTTAATTGTTTCGAAACAACTATACCACCGCTTCACGGAAGTGGGGCCAATACTAGTATAGGAATCACGTCCTGTCATGTCACAACCCGTCCCCCATAACAAGAAGACAAAGTACGTAGGTTGCGGGGATATTAATCACCGTAAGTGACAGTTCTCATAGATAGTGACTGGTTCCACACTGGTTAAAATGATTTAGATGTGCTACTAATGACTGGTTCCACACTGGTTAAAATGATTTAGATGTGCTATTAATGACTGGTTCCACACTGGTTAAAATGATTTAGATGTGCTACTAATGACTGGTTCCACACTGGTTAAAATGATTTAGATGTGCTACTAATGACTGGTTCCACACTGGTTAAAATGGTTATTTATTGATTTAAGACTTATAATGACTGGTTCTGCACTGGTTATTGTCTACCGATTACTGGTTTTGCACTGGTTAAGAAACTACGTAAACGACTGGTTGCTCCTTTGATAATGGTCTAAAGACTTACGACAGGTTGAAACTGGTCAATATACTTTAAATATTCATACTATGACAGCTTCACACCACATCTTGGGTTCTCGGCTCTAAGACACATGCAAACGCACGTATGAGCGTGCTTATAATTACATTAGCAGAGGGATGCTCCTATGATCGTGTTTGTCATACACATCTTTATCTCCGTCTTTCTCTATTTCTCTTGTCCCATCCGTGATTGTTTCACCCTAACCCTCTTGTCCCATCCGTGATGGCGTAACCCTAAGTATGCTTTTGGAGGATATATAGTCAGAAACTGCACATTCACTCATCCCCTTATGCAGCTTTTGCAAGACTACCTGCAACTTGATGCACCGCTAAAGAAGGCCAATGCACGTTGTTGCGCGCTGGATTGCCATCGACCTATTTGCAATTATTAATTGGCTCCGTGGTTTCAAAGTTTGAAAGGGAAATTTATGCAGAGACAGTCTTGCAATTACTGCTAAGTGATTCTCAGCACATCCGAGCTATTTTTCTAAATGACAAATGGGGGCCGCATTGTACCGGGATCGCTCGCCTGCCGTTAATTAAGGACGTGGAATCTGTGCCCTAACATATTAAGTAGAGCCAGGCACATATCTGTCTTTCAGTGACGCGGAAATCAAGGAAAAATGTTTTTCCTTTAAATGTGCAAATACGGAGGATTTCCCTAGTCTTAAGATTAACACGTTATCTCTTCGCATCAGGGAAGCATCCTGTGTCTGGCCTTTTCTCCATCGTCGCCGTCATCATCATCATCATCATCATCATCATCATCGCTAGCGCAGATTTAAATAGTAGACATATCACTCAGTATTTTCTTTACGGGTTGCAACTCACCGCCTCCAGGACCAGTTTCCAGTTCGACCGCCCCAATTTACACATTGTAAAGTAGAGGCTATATAGGAATCACGCCCGTTGTTACCCTAACAATGTTGATAATGCCTTCACACTGATGATTAGTCATGATAAGACAAATCAGCAGACAAGTGCATATAATTGTGACAATGGAATTATTAACCCTTTTCTGTGGTCAAAGCGGTATTCGAGGGTATTAATCGCCTCTAATGAAAGTTCTAGTTAGTTGTGAGAGAAGGAAAAGACGACGACGGAGATGAGGTATGAGCTTGTCATCAGGCAGTGATTGTATCATGTTGTCCTAAATGAGTAAATGACCAAGTCTTTTAAAGCATACGTAAAATATTTTTTTTAAAAAAAACCCCGGAAATTCGCAGAGGTAATGGTCAAAACTGATGAAGCCCTCTGACGTCATTAGCGCTCGGAAGATTCCGGAGATAGGCGGAGAAACACGAACTACCCACACAGATACTCGTTCTTCATTAGTGCCAATATAGTGAAACATTACCTGCGGTTATAACGTTGATTAGAACCTCTGTGATTACATGAAGTTCATGTGTGAACAGATGACGTCATAGGACACGTTTTAATTGTTTTAGTCTCACTGTAGAGGGTAATTAAGGATTCAAAAAAGCAATCCATCACGATTCCTGCGAAACCTTTTGAGTAAATGGTACATTTGCGTTGCTTATTTTGGCACATGCTTGGATATTTCTTGTGTCATTGAATGGATGTGGAAAGTCGTTGCTATCAGATAGTACGTTAAGTCAGTGTTGTTATTTTTTTTTATTTCTTTCTGTTGAATTATGAGTTGCAGGATCTCCAGTATAGATCTTTAGTTTAAGATACATAAATTGGATAAAAAACGTTTTTTTTTTTCCTTTTTAAATTTTTTTTTTTAACCAAAAGCTTGTTTGTGTGTGTGTTACAAATAGGGAAAAATCATGTTTTGTGCTTTGAAGTGAGGGGGGTATGATAGATGAAAACACTGGTCCAGTTACTTTGCCAAAGAATGAAGAGCACAGTACCAATGTGGTTTTATCCTATCAGCGCCATCTATCGGCAAATCTCCGAGCGAAGCAGGGTCAGTGCCCCCTGTCTCGGGGTCGGAAGTGCGGGCACTGACAACATGAAGGTTTGTTAAAGTAATACATGAACCGACTGTACGAAAAAAAAAATAGCCGGCAAAAAAAATAAAAAATAGCATTTGCCAACGCAATATGATGTAGCAATTTCGTTAACCAGGATTGCCAGTCACACGCAATCAAAGAAATAATTATCTAACGGGCAGCAAATTCGTAATGTAGTCGGTAATTGTACCTGGCCCGTATGAATGGCTTATATGGACAAATTGCGTGACATGGCGCCGTAAATGATGTGTCACATGACTTGGTTTGCGTGACGCACGAGATTAGAGTCTAAGTTTTGAAATGAATGCGTGTCTGACGTTGAAATGTGACAATTGAAAATTGATTACTAGCTGTATGACAAATTAAAGATGTCTGTTAGACTACGTTTTATTAATCTAGCGTGCACTACACATGCGAACGAATGTCATCTTAATAACAGATGTTGAGCCACGACAGCACGTAGTTTATATTGCATCTTGAAATCCGTAAACGGCTCTGTCATCGCCATATATTTTTGTGTACATGTAGGTATTTGAAAAGGAAAATAAAAGCCAAGCCCCGGTCTGTATTTTTATTACGTAATAAGATTAGTTAAATTTTAGTGACTAATTCGAAATGCGTGTATAAAAGTAGTCAACTTCAAGCAAATTAGGCTAATGCATTGTGGCGTATTTTGCTAATGCAATGTGGCTTCTTCCTTAAAAAAAATCCAGGATTTTTTGGTTAACATCAATTTCATGAAATATTCAATGACCATATGTTAGCTTTTGGACACAGAAATAGTTTGTGTGTGTTTTTTTTGTTTTTTTTTTGGCGCTGAATTATAACTCATTAATATGATCAAACTCTCTCATGAACACGCATTTGAGTCGTTTTGACGGTATGTACATTTACTTGTACAGATAGTATATATGTGTGATTGTATAGACGGTATACACGTGTGCATATCTGAAAACATGTACTTGTACAGATAGTGTATTCATGTACTTGTACAGATAGTATATATAGTATATACACGTTCTTGTACGGATAATATACATGTACTTGTACAGATAGTGTATACATGTACGGGTAGTAGATACATGTATTTGTACATAATGTATATACATGTACAGGTAGTAGATACATATATTTGTACATATGTATATACATGTACGGGTAGTAGATACATATATTTGTACATATTGTATATACATGTACAGGTAGTAGATACATATATTTGTACATATTTTATATACATGTACAGGTAGTAGATACATATATTTGTACATATTGTATATACATGTACGGGTAGTAGATACATGTATTTGTACATATAGTATATACATGTACATGTGTATCAATCTATCGCTGTGGCTAATTTTGAACAAAACGAATACAGCCCCCGCCCCTCTCACTTCCTCTGTATGCCCATGGGTATGTTTTGTATTATCTACATCTGTATCATATACATGTATTGTAAAATGTTGAAAGGTATATACAGTACTAAAACGAAAGCACATATACAAACCAAAATAAATCAGTCACCAGTCTTTGTGATTACTGATTAAGCTGTTAAGTGAGTGAGGCCCTCCCTTTAATCCGGACCGGAGTTTTGCTTTTGGAAGAATATCAAAGGAAGCAGTCAGCATTTGGTGTCTTCATGATTGTGTACAGTGCGATGTAACAGGTCATCGAGCAGTTTTATGAAGGCAAGTCAATTGTTCACAGAAGGAAAGAAAAATCAAAGCGCTGAAGGCACTGAAGTTGTGTGTGTCTCAAATGAAAGACTGTTTGAAGAGTTGCAAGTCGATCACCAATAATTAGATTCACTTTGATTAACAAATGAAATGCGGCATTCCTGTTCTCTAGCGCTATCAGAGCTATGATTTGCATTCACGCAGTACCTTATCTACAACAGACTATATTTATAGATTGAAGTAATTATGCAAATTTTCTGCACAGGTTGAAGGCTCCGAACTCATTTGCAGATATACAGGTTTCGTTCATTTTTTAGTGCAAGAAATAACCCTCGGAGATATCTGAGGTCGATAGATTGATGTGATTATTAGTATTTTACAATGATTTGTTTTGGACTTCACATGGGTTATTGTAACAGCCTAAAATGACCGAACACTGCACATTTATTATTAAATATTTGCGAGCTACCTTTGCATCGAAACAAACTATATTCGTGCGCTTGGGAAAGTGATCGCATGATAAAAAAAACACAGTTACATCATGCGATTGCAGTAACATCAGCATAGAAAAATAAGTCTTATAATGTTTTCATGTCACAGGCAATTTTTGTAGCCTGTAAGTATTTATTTTTGACACAGCATTGATCCTTCAGCAATTTTGTTTAATTCTAATATACTTACGTTGTAGAGATATAGACAATTGTTCGATCATACTTACACTATTGAGGGGTTCTAGGAGAACCTGGGTTGAAAACGTAGTACTAAAGTTGGTTTGACTGACGTCAAACACAGCTTATGAATCTCAGCCGCTAAGAATGGCGTGACAGCATGGTATATATTCCAAGTCACACTTCTAAAACGCAGTCGATAACTTTAAAGTTTAACGATATAAATGTATATTTGTTCTATCTTTACTACAAAACTATTTGACCGTCCCCGGTGGCCGAGTGGTTAGAGCGTCTGCCTCGGGAGCGGGAGGTCGTTGGTTCGATCCCCGGCCGCGACATACCAACGTCGTAAAATGGTACTGTTATAGCTTCCTTGCTTGGCGCTCAGCATATAAGGGTAGTTGCAGGACTGGTTGGCCCGGTGTCAGGATAATGTGACTGGGTGTGGTATCATGCCACATGTCTACGGCATGATACTGCAGTGTGGCAGCACTATATCTGTCTCAAGTAGACACGTCTCCAAATGACTGAAATACTGTCGGTGGGACGTTAAACCCAACAAACAAACAAAACTATTTGAAGTAAAATAAACTTTTTTTTAACTAGAGTGCATTCCTTTTATGTGTTTCAACAACAGTCCTAGATCTAGTTTTTTTTTGTTTTTGTTTTTTACCTAGAACAGATTAACATAATAATACACATAACAGGAGGAAATCGGAGTATTCCAAATGAAAGGAAACCTTGAATGACCTACTAATCTATCACGTCAGGCTCCTGTACACAGTGAAACTCGCACGTAGCCATTGTATAGCTTGACATCATATGTTTCATGAAACATGTTTTACCAATGATGCGAAAATATTAAGCTGTAATTTGCGTTTGGCATTTTGAATTGAGTTAATTTTTAATGTTTTGACATTTGAATTTTAATAACTTTTCAAAATTGGTATTTTAGATTTATTCGAATGTAAATGATTTGCTTCATTTGGAATAAGTCATAATCGTTAATCTTCACTTAGAAATTGTATAGCCTCATAGTCCGCAATTGATAAAACCGCGTGTGGATTAAACATGTTTCATCGAGACAAAAATGATTTTTCTCTCTCTCTCACACACACACACACACACACACACACACAAAACAAAAAAAACAACAACAAAAAAAAAAAAAAAACAAAAAAACCCTTTAACTACGAAGAGTAAATTCTGACACATGACATTCTCATAAAATGATTTTACTTCATACATTTTTTAGCACACACCCTTGTTGAAATTATTCACAAGAGTCATATTTTACGCGTTAAAAATACCATCTCACCTCTTGCCAAAACAACAAGCTTCATTTTGGCATCCTTTCTAGATTCCGAAATCTATAAAAGCAACACAGCAGATACAGCGCAATGTTTTAGTTTTCAACGCTTCCTACATTCTTGGATCTCTGACAAGTTCTAAATCAGGCCTCTCATTCTCTGACTCGAACCTCCCGGCAGACACACTGGATGAACTCAAGTTGTTGTACTACACGAGGGAAGCATCCACTCTTCAGCTGTTGGGGGAATCTTCAGCTTTGGCGCGAGCTCAAGAAATTAAATGACGTCACTTATTTCCTTTCATTCGTTTGTCTAGAATGCGTTTGCAGGAAAAGTCTTGGACCGGTTTCACGGGGTGTTTTTTTTTTCTCAGACAGTGGTTTGTGCCAATTTATTGCGTGGCGTTGTTTCGCATGGTACGCTTTTAGCAACCCTGTCTGCAAGCACGGGAACCAATAATGAAGGATCAGGTCTTCAAATACATACAACGCAATTCCTTTTTTTCCCCAGAATATATAGTGTATGGTGTTTACAGTCTGTACTGCTCTGTATTCAGTGCTCATTACTTACTTCCATGGTATCTAGAGAGGGAAAGAAATGCGAGATGCAGACATATTCGATTTACCCCATGTTACTTTCAGCATAGTTATGCATATCGGTGTCATAACTGTATACCGTAGACTAGCTTTATATTGCAACACTATTTGTTTCATCAAAAATTCTGCAACATTTGTTATTTAAAACTAATTTAGACTAATTGTTCTCTTGCATGCAAAGCAAATTCTTGTTCTTTCAGGATCTTGCTACGTCTGTGTTTTACTGGGCTAGATCTAACACTCGTCTGCAACTTGCAATTTCAAAATGGAACTTTGATCTAGAATTGTTACATGCTTTGTTGGTTATTCTTACCTATCTATAGAGACTTAAGTGGCATTGTATTGATTTAGTTGATGTTTTGTTGATTCAACATGGCCTTAAGATAATTAATAAATGGTTTCAAACGTTTTGGCATGCACCTTTTTATAGGCTATATAGACATACTTAGTATACGTGTATATACTATGTACACATGTTTTCGAGGATATTTAATATTATATAGCTCTGTCTTTACACTACATATTCCATTATCTAATGTTAAATTGAAGGTTTTCACCCCTTTTAATGTGTCCCGAAAATAAAGACAACCAAGTAAACAGGCGGTCTTCACATTTTTAAAATCCTTTGAGCAGAAAATACAATGTGTCGATTCCTGTAATGTGGAGGAATTAGTCTTAGATTGTAGTTTGTGATCCTTTTAAGTAAAACATGCAACTAAAAAACTTAAAAAAGATTCAAACGGAATGGCAGCATTCTCTCACGTGGCTCTCTGTAATTCTTTTTTAAATAATACTGGGAGGAGATGAAGAAGTCTTGTAATTATTACGAATGGATTTTAACACGAAATGAATGTCAGTAAGCCTCTTTTTTTTTTGGGGGGGGGGATGCAAAATAATGATCGTTTGTGGACGCGAACATCTTTCAAAGTTTGTGCTTTGAAGTATAAAATCACACTCCCTGTTAAATAGGTATTAGTATCATAACTCGAAAATCCATTTGTTCTCTTAATCCGAACTGTCAATTTATAATGGCTATGTACATAAATACCGCGCTCGATTGCCTCGTTTGCATAATTCGGATAGCATAAATCCCCGTTTCATAATGTAGCGTCACGTGCAGTACTCGCTTTATTAAAACATCGAATTGGACGATTCCGTGATGCGCAATATTCTCAGGTCTCCAAGCGGCCCCGTCGCGTGACGCGGTCCGTTATTGACCAATAAAGGCGATTGGAAAACATCAGTATTTGTAATAAACAGGCTCGTACATTATGGGTTTTTCTTGGGTTTCAACGGGAATTGCATGTCCAATTGAATTTTAATATTTTATCACTAGTTCCAGAGCGTGCCGCCGCATTTGTTTCCTATCTGGCCCACGTCAAAATTGGAGGTTTGCAGCAAAATGCTACCATAAATATAGACAATCTAATAAAGGAGGCTGAAATTGTAATTTAGAGGAGCCCTATTACAGTTTATCTAATTACTCTCGCTTCGAAGACTGTGCGTGTTTGTCGGAGGTAAACTTGGGGCAAAATCGACCATTTTATATAAAACGACACAAGGTAGCGCTGTTAGATCATAATGGAATGGATCTCGAACTGGGCGATATGTAAATGACAGGAAATTAAACTAGGGACCCTTGGTATCACTCCAAGTGCATTACATTAGGGTTTATTAGGTTCTTTTCTTCTTTAAAATTTCACTTAATGTTTTAAAACGAGAAAAACTTAAGTTGTTGTTGTTGTTTCTAGAATAATAACAGTGGCATAAATTATGTCAGATTTTCAGCTCGCAATCTTTGTCTTAAGTGTGTAATATTTAATGATCTGCGTGTTTTCAATTGTTTGAAATGGGAAAGTTTTATCGACGTTTTATATAGGCTAATAGGTGTCATCTGTATTGGTCTATATAGTACACCGAGATACCGGGTCTGCCATCACTACCGAGAACTAGACTGTGGGTTTCATTTCAGAACAAAACAAAATGTTCAACGACCTGATAGTAACATCCATAGGTCTCAGCATGCCGGGAGTACAGACCATATGTAGTACATTTGTAATCATTGGTTGAATACTAATTTACAAGATAATGTGTAGGATGTTACACTATATTCTAAGTGGGCGCACATGTGATAAACACTATATAAAACGCATGTTGACGTATGACCAACCGCACCTCATTTTAAAGGATATCTTCTTGTTGTTAGATCACATGAGCACAACGTGCTCAAGGTGAGCTTTTCTGATCGCCTTTTGTCCGGCGTCCGTCGTCCGTGCGTGCGTCCGTGCGTCCGGCGTCAACAATTGCTTCAAACAACATCTCCTCCTAAACGGCTTGGCCAATTTGAAAAATATTTTGCAGGAATGTTCCTTGGATGAAGCTCTACTAAAGTTGTATAAATGGTTCTGGTCCATTGCATAATTAGGTCACAGGAGCTAAAAATAGATTTTAAAAAATCTTCTTCTGCAAAACTGCAAGGCCTAGAGCTTAGATATTTGGTATGTAGCATCATCTTATGAGCCACTACCAAGATTGTACAAATCATAGCCCTATGGTGATAAATGACCCCGCACCAGGGGTCACTTGTTTTACATAGAGTTATATAGAAAAATCTTAAAAAATCTTCTTCTATGAATCCATAAGGCCTAGAGCTTAGATATTTGGTATGTAGCATCATCTTATGGGCCACTACCAAGATTGTACAAATCATAGCCCTATGGTGATAAATGACCCCGCACCAGGGGTCACTTGTTTTACATAGAGTTATATAGGAAAATCTTAAAAAATCTTCTTCATGAATCATAAGGCCTAGAGCTTAGATATTTGGTATGAAGCATCATCTTATGGGCCACTACCAAGATTGTACAAATCATAGCCCTATGGTGATAAATGACCCCGCACCAGGGGTCACTTGTTTTACATAGAGTTATATAGGAAAATCTTTAAAAATCTTCTTCTATGAATCCATAAGGCCTAGAGCTTAGATATTTGGTATGTAGCATCATCTTATGGGCCACTACCAAGATTGTACAAATCATAGCCCTATGGTGATAAATGACCCCGCACCAGGGGTCACTTGTTTTACATAGAGTTATATAGAAAAATCTTAAAAAATCTTCTTCATGAATGCATAAGGCCTAGAGCTTAGATATTTGGTATGAAGCATCATCTTATACACAGAGTTATATAGGAAAATCTTAAAAAATCATCTTCTATGAATCCAGAAGGCCTAGAGCGTAGATATTTGGTATGTAGCATCATCTTATGGGCCACTACCAAGATTGTACAAATCATAGCCCAATGGTGATAATGACCCCACACCAGGGGTCACTTGTTTTACATAGAATTAAATAGGAAAATCTTAAAAAATCTTCTTCTATGAATCAATAAGGCCTAAAGCTAAGATTTTTGGTATGTAGTAGCATCTAATGGTTCATTACAAAGATTTTCAAAGTCTTGGCCCTACGGTGATAAATGACCCTGCGCCCAAGTCTTCTCTGAAACCATATGGCCCATTGCTTAGATATTTGGTGTGTAGTATTGTCAGGGGTAAAATGTTTTAGATTAAGTTATATCAGAATCCTTGTCTGTTTAAAAACCTTGACATCAGTTGAAGCAATGGTACTCAGGTGAGCGATTCAGGGCCATCATGGCCCTCTTGTTTAATATACGTTTCTGTATGTTTTCAGGAAATTGGAATGTATCAGCCGGCGATAAGGTATCATCATGATTTAACTAGAAACTATTACATTCCAATTTCCTCCAAAAAAACCCAGAAAATAATTGCTCTGCGTTGTAAACATATATGGAAGCACGATTGTAAAGATACATTTCAGAAGTTGTTAATTCAATTGTCAGGGTGGTTATTCCACATTGAACGTAAGAAATAGGTTTTGATTTCTTGATATTATCTACTTTTCCTTTTGTTGTAATACTTTTGGAACATTTGATTTTGAAAATTGACTAATTTTTTGTCTAGAAATATAGAATCAAATCCACGATAAAGGAAAGAAAATCTCTGTATTTAAACATCAATATTTAGTTGTTCCATATAGATTTGATTTTAGTTATCATATTCCTATAAGTATAAATAAACATAAAATTATAATGGTTTCATATACATCTCAAATAGTCAAGAAAAACGTATCAAATTATATAAACCATTTGACGACCCCCCTCTTCTTGGCATTTTGAAAATAACGACTGCGTGCATAGATATTTATGACAATATTTCGAAATAAAAATGCTAATGAGCATAATAAGTTGTCATATTAAGCACGAAATCGACTTTTTAATTCCGGAAAATTCTAGGTTAAAAAAAACAACTGGTGAAGATCGATAAACGGTAAGGTTTTATTTACAATATTTACTGAAATTGTTGACATTTTCATTTTGCTTTTGAACACCATGTTTGCACGATTTATATCGTGTTCTGATTGTAGATGTGCATGTCTACGGTGTGATACTGCAGTGTGGTAGCACTTTATCTGTCTCAAATAGGCATCGTCTCAAAATGACTGAAATACTGTCAGTGGGACGTTATACCCAACAAAGATAACTAGATGTATGCGTATCGTATGCGTCAGCGATATGGCGAGGAAAGTAAAAGTTGTTTTAAATTCCATTTTTTTTCATGTACTAGTAATAAGGACAAAACTTGAAATATTGGGCGCAGTGTTTGTTTTAATTACTTATGTTTTATGAATAATCTATTAATATATCATTTCTCTGAACGCTATTATATCTGAGACTAAAGCTATTGATAAGAAAGAGGCAAAATATTCTAATATATCCAGCAGAGGTATAAATGGTTCTTGTCTTCCCTTGTCACGGTGCTTACCTTATCCGACTTGCATACCGAGGGTCCCGTGTTCGATTTCAGGTCGGACAGTTGGATTTTACGTGTTTAAATATATTCTATTTTAATCACATTTGGCAGTGTATGATTACAATAGAAATTAAGTATCGTCGCGGCTATTTTTATCAATATTTTCATATAGAATATCCCGCAGACTTTGAGCTTATGCACACTGATCATTGCATGTATTATTATTGCATCTAACCATGAGGAGATAAAAACGACAGTGCGTGAACTGGGTGATCAGATAATGAGATAGCGCTACATGAAAGAAGTGATGAGTATTCAGAAAACCTCTCCCTTGCCATAGTTCTTAGAACAGCAAAGGGACATTGTTCAGTCCATCTATATCTTGGCAGAGCGCTGGAGCCAGTATGCTTTATGTGTATCCCATTAATGGATGACTACGTGTAATGGCCAAGGTGAGCCGACCTAGATTGAGAACAAGGTCATCGATCGAAGCCTCTCTGGCGGATAATAAAACGAGAACTTCTGTAAAATGCCGTGGAGATCTTCAGCTCGTGTATGCCGTGCAGGCAGTTTGGGGTCTTCTTAGGACAACCTTTTTCCATTTGTACTTAATGAACCTGGTCAGGACTTATCTGCGTGACAAAGTTTGTATCGCTGATAAAATTATTAGACAATTTTTAACGTCTGGATTCTTTGATAAAATGCGTTTCGACTCCGCAATTATTTTAGTAAAATAGAATATACAATTTTGAATTATCTAGCCAGTGAATTTGATCTATCATAAAATAATAAACAATACCGGGTAATATCAATAAAATATCAGCGTGTACAAAGTGTGTTTTCTTTAGGTTGATAAAGAAGGAACTACAACTAAAATTGTTGCTGAGATGATTCTTGATAGAGGGATTTTTTTTTTTTTTTTGTAAACAAAGTATGTCACACATAAATTCGTTTAGTAGTACCCATATTTTTGAACAGAATATCTGTTAATATAGGTGGAAGTGGTGCCGGAGATATTGTTAATACTTTGACTTTGGAAAGAAAGGAGAAAATATGACCCGCCGATGATCATAGGATTCCTGCGATACATTCAGATTGATAACTGTTTGTAGTTCCGACGACAGTATTAAGACTCTAAGACTGCTACCTTGCCGCCATATGATATGACACCAAGTTACTAGGACAACCAGTCTTGGAAGGTGTGGCATACCAGTACCTGGACCATTTTAACGACTTTTGTATGTCTCAGCCACGTATCCAACCAACGACCTTCCATTTACGGGGCGGACTCTTTAATCGAAATTGAAAGTTACAGTAAATCTCCGGTATAATGAATGAATATTGAACAGTGTCCCAGGTTTAAGATTTGTGGTGTATGTTGGGCATGGCTTGTCCACTTTGAGGCTAATCTGTGTCGATCTCCAGATTTTGACAATATAATTGTTATCCTGTTTTTTATTTCTGTTTTGTTTTTTGGGGTTTTTATTATTTTTTTCTTTTGTTTGTTTGTTCATATCTCGACCACTCAACCAAATCGCGTGCAGAAAGACTGTCTCTGATTCGAACATGATAAAATGAATATTAATTTAAATCTGTGTCCAATTTATTTAATTGAGCTCGCGTGTAAGATTGTCATCATTGGTTAGAAGAAATTTCTTACTGGGAGAAATTTGAATTTCTAATAAGCCCAACCAAAATATTGGAATAGAAAAACGACTGTTAAATATGTGGCCGAGAGAGATGGAATTAGAAGGGGGAGGAACAATTACATTGACTTTAGAGGTTGGATATATAGTTGTATGAATAAAAATGAATGTAATGCCCACGCCTGTCCCGCGAGAGTTCCGGGTTCAGTCTTAGACTGTGACACACCATTGTCCTTAGAAAATTTTCTTAATGCTGGTTGGCACGGTATTGGATGTTGTAGCATGACATTTTGTCTACGCAGTTAAGCAGTAATATATGTAGACGAAGTCCCCGAATGACTGAAATACTGTCAGCGTGTTGTAAACCTTATCCTAAGTAACGGTCCCAGTCGAACCTGAAAATCACTTTGGTCTTAGTTTAATGTTTGATTATTGATCTGTGAAGACATTTAAAAAGTGAATGCATTTTTAGTGCACACTGTATATAACAAGTGGCGTTTGATTGATGGGTCTGCACGACTCACCCGTGTTAAATGTGGTTGTAATCTTATTCTGGAGGTCAGACATGCAACACATGCACGAGACTACGAGACTTATCCTTCTCTCTCACTCTCTCTCTCTCTCTCTTGTTGTTGCTGTGGATACTAGATATGAGCGTTTTTCACATACATAACAAAATAACTGACGAATTCCCCGCGCTACTGCCCTTAAAAACGGGACATCCGTTATGCTTGTTTTCATCTGGAGACGGCTTCCTTAAGTGTTGATAATCTGTCATGCTACGTCACATGTGGCCATGTCACTCGTTTGTCATACATGCGCCCGGGGCGGGTTGTCGTCTGCGGTGAATCCTTCAGGACCTTCCAATACACATACACGTGTGCACGAGTACACGTAAATCCATATTTTTGCCAGGAGGACAAGCGCGTGATTGATCTGTCCCACAAACGCACCACGTGCTCCTTTCACGGTCAAGGTCTGCAAAATATTACAAGCATAATAATACAATTCAGTGACCGATATAGACACTTTTTATCTTTATTTTGTAAAGATTATTTTACAACACTTTACATAGTATGATACCGAACACATTTAAATAGGCCGAATTTTATAAGAATGGGAATAGGCTCTTGTTTTGACCACAATAAATTCTAATGTACTTAATATTACCAATAAGTGTCCATAACGGATAAGGAACCTCGTCTGTGCAACGTGGAGCGTCCCCTGTCATCGACGCTGTCCGGGCAACCATATAAAGAACGATTACATGTGTATGAGTCAGTTTTCACATTTCTCTTCCTTGGCTAGCTAAATCGGTATTTTCATACGTTGTCTGTCTCCTTTGTCGACTGATCTGTCACCCGCCAGGGTAACGTCTCTAGGAAACACGAAGTGTACACGCGTTTTGACTGATAACTTACCCGCTATCATAATACAATAATCTGGACAGCTCTTCAATCGCCTCTCTGCTAATCTCTCATGTTTGATACAGATTAACTTTATGAATTCAAACTTGCCGCAGTTCACTTTCCTGTTCTTTCATCTGTTTTAATTTCTTAATTTCCGTTTCTGTATATCGCGCGTTGTTACTAGATTTGTATGATTTTGACTGTAAACAACGGTTGTGTTTGTATGAGTGGTTATTTACTACAGCGATACTCAACGCGAGATTTAAACCGCCAGTTGTAGATTCCCGCCAAAACCGTAAAGAATGCAGACGAATTGCGACTGTGACACAGTTGTCAAACTCGGACGAGCATGCCCCCCAGCCCATATTTATCAACTGCGAGACTAGGCGGTAATCAAATCGTGACGTCACTAAGTACTTGGCAAGTTGTCAAGAGGCGGGGAGGGTTGTCATCTGTTGTATTACTGACTGTGCACGTTTTCTTTCCAATACACAGTTCAGTGTTGTTTCAGTCAGGCAGGGAAGACGTAGTGTAACTGACGAGTGAATGACTGCGCTGTAGTATGAATCGGTTTACTATTGGACTGAAGGTGAACGCCGCGTTCACATACACATCAGTTTAGTGTTCAATCGTGTTCCCCGGATTTACCGTGATATAACGTGGACATTAATACGGAACTTGATTACTAAACAGACTGGATGTATTGTTATATTTCTCTGATTAATGACATACTGTGAAAGACTGATTAGTTGAACACGACACGGATTGTAAATCATGTCAATGGCGCACCGGTCGCAGAGACAACAGTGTTATTTGTGCGACTTGCCTCGCATGCCCTGGGCAATGGTGCAGGATTTCTCGGAGCCCGTGTGCCGTGGGTGTGTCAACTATGAGGGTGCGGACAGGATAGAGATGGTCCTCGACCTCGCACGTCAGATGAAGAGAGCCACGGGGTTTCAGGAGTCACGAGTACCCATGAGCAAGCCTCCCCACGGTCCTATACCTCCCCATCCTCGCAACCACCACGAACACACGAATGGTATGGAACCGCCACAAAGGAACCAAACCGGTGTCCTGCATGGTGAGAGATTTGAACGTCCTAGAGGTATGGTACCAGATTTTGGCTCTTTACCCCAGGGGTTGATACAAAACGGAGGACCAGTAATACCAAACCATATGAGCCGAGATGAGACGAAGTCGGACATGCATAGGAACGCACACAATGTTCCAATTTCACGTGCAATGGCCTACCCACCCGGGTACCACCCATCCATGCACGGGCCCATAATGAATGGACCCCCGTCTCATCATGGGTTGGGCCCGATGCGCCCTGGTAACCCTAGTGTAAAGGACGACGAGGATAATTCTAATACTAGTGGAGATGAACTTTGGAAGCGTCGCTCACCAGAAGATAAGCGACCGCCGAACGTGCGAGAGAACTTGGCAATCTTAGCGACGGTTGTGCCTTTTGAAACCCGCTACAAAAAAGATCACAACATATGTGGTCGTGTGATTGGCTTCGATGCTCAGTCGAAAGCAGGCAACGAGTATGAACTGAAAATTTTCACCGAGTACCCGATGGGTTCCGGCAATGTGTTTCCGAGCATTTCAGCTCTTTCTAAACAAATGGCTCAAGATTCCAGTAAGGACACTAGTAGTTCGCGCGGGGCCCCGTCACCGGGTATAAAAAGTTTGGAATATGAAATGAAACATGGTTCAGGGGACTGGAGAGTGTTATCCGACTTTCTCACTGACAATGTTCGCGTATTTAAAGAACCGTTAAAAAAGGATTTATTGCCTACCCTGTATATAAACACCAGTTTACCCCCAGTCCCAAGTGCTAGTATGTATCGAATACCATTAGGGCGTTCGGGACCACCGTCTCAAAGGGGATACCCAGACATGGGTGGCCGAAAGCGAAAAGGAACGCCGGATCCTGAAATGGACCCTAGTGAACAAAGTAAGCGGCAGTGGTATCCGGGGCAGTCTGAGGCCATTAAAATGCCTGGATATGCGCCCACAAACTCGTCTCCAATGGGCAGTCACGCCCCAAGCCCTCCCAGTGGATCGGTTCCTGGGCCCTCTGGCCAGAACGGCCCTTCTCCAATGGCGGCTCTTATGAACGTAACTGACAATCTCACCGGCGGTTCGCCGCCTAGTCGAGACATGAACGGGCGACAGCATAGCACTCGCCATAACATTCATTCCCCACCTGGGTCGTCTAGGAGCCGCGGAATGGGCGAGTCAGCACTGGGAATTACGGACAATACCTCCTCAAACCCAGAATCTCTTAAGTGCACAATCTGTCAGGAAAGACTCGAGGACACCCATTTTGTGCAGTGTCCGTCTGTTAGCGACCATAAGTTCTGTTTTCCGTGCTCACGAAATAGCATAAAAATTCAAGGTGCGGGTTCGGAGGTGTACTGTCCCAGTGGGAAGAAGTGTCCCCTTGTTGGGTCTAATGTGCCCTGGGCCTTCATGCAAGGAGAGATAGCGACGATTCTGGGGGAAGACTATAAGGAGCCAAAAATCAAGAAAGAGCGTGATTCATGAGAGAAAATTATGCGATTCTTGGAGGTTCCTAATGGACGCATATGTTACTGTAATGTGAACAAGAATTATTGGATTTTCTGTGTTAGACGGTAACTGAAGTATGCAGGGGAACTTGTCATTTTGAGTCATTAATATTGAGGCGTTTGTCTTTTTTTTTCCTTTTTAGTAGAATTTTAAATTGATTATTTTCTTACATTTAACTATTCCCTGGATATATATATATACGTGAAAGAAATGGCATGGCCGACGATAGTTTGAATTGTTTTTGTTAAGGGATATGATCTCAGATGTAAGAACTCGTGTATCATTTTCAACTAAACTTGTGTTTATAATTTTCACCATTCTGTATTGTAATGATGGTTTCGTTAAACAGTGCGTGTAAAACATTGATTCAACTTCTAGCGCTGTGTTTATCGTAGATCTGATGGATACCTGAAATTAAATTAACAAGATGCTGGTAGAACTATTTGCGTGCAAAGCTTCATAAAATTCAAGTAAATGTTTAAATATTTCAAATAAGAAACGTCACACCGCTCCTTTTGATTGTTGATATGTGGTGCTAAAGGGCCTGGTGAATGTTTTGGACACGGAAGGCTTGGTGTGTAGATACATGGTAGCAGTCATGTAGGTTCATCTAGGTTTAAAAGGTATGAACGGGGGGGGGGGGGGGGGGGGGGGCACAGACAGAAATAAAACTCGATGTAGTCAGCATTTCGCTAATCCTACCAGTCTCGCATTGTAAAGTTATGGCAATTAAGATTCTTTAATAAGGTAGAAACACATTCCGCTACTTCTACTTTGAAATACACTAGTACGACTAAGCGTGACAAACAATTGAAAATATTTGTTAAGATGAAGCAGTCTTTGGTCATTATATCAGTGAAAGAAGAAAAATGAAATTCTCTGAAGTATTGCTAAATGCTAGTCACCTCATACAGCCTGATTAAAGCATTTTAATTTGTAATATGATGAAGACGCTTTGATTTCCGTACAGTTGAATGCTAGGGAAGTATTTTTCATGTATTTTCATGACACCTGTTCCCCAATTAATTGCAGGAAAAATTACTCCAGTTCCCTCAAAGATAAAAGGTCCTTAAGTGTGGTATCCAGATATTTTCTGATACCGTATCCAGATCTGTCCCCGGTCTGACCGGCTTATTTAGGTCACATAGCAGAAATTTTTCGGCTCACTGACTTGTATGTATCAGTGGGGCCATAGTAATTTAATGAATGACTGGCGTGGGTTCCACATACCAATACTGGGAGTTAAGAGTCTCAGGCATATCTTTTTTCACTAGTTGGTATACCCATAGCTTTAAAGAATGAAATTTATATTTAAAAGAAAACTGCGGGTAAGAAGTACCCGCCTATACTTGTGATAAGAAATGCGCTTTAGCATCACATTGGCACGTGTTGCACGCATGCGTGCAGTAATTGTTACGGTGCAAGGTGCAGTGCCTGTTGTCTGCAGGTAAACACAGCCGTGACCTAGATAGACCTGCATCCTTGTATTCACACAACACACACGTGCACATGTCAGGCTTTAATTCTCGATCAAATGCAAACAACACGGCATGCTGCTGTAATGTCAAAGTAAACATCAGTCCCAAGTAACATAAGGCGTTTAACAAAGTGTTGTTTTTCTGAAACAAACAAGATGTTTTACAAGGATTTGAAAGTTGACCTACATAAATGATTATAAACTATACATGTATACAGTAATAAAATTGCGTCATGCCACTAATTATCAAATCGTTCAATGCGTTCAAATTTTAAAGGTACAAAGGCAATGCACACAGGCATGTTTTATACCAGGGTTATACTTTAAAGCCAATTTTTTTTCTTTCTTATCTTCCATAATCAGATTTGGGTGTCTTGGAAGTTGTGCAGTAGTACTGGCCAGTCTTGAATGTGCCATGTACGTGACCTGAACTACGGGAAAAGTTTCGCTTTGGATCTGCTTGAAGTATTTAAATGATAAGAATTTGTTTATTAATTATTGCTGGACAGATCTTTCCGCCTGTCCTATTTACGATTACCGGTTTGTGTATTTTTTGAAACAAAGTTTGAATCTGACATCAGGTCCATTACATAAGTCGTGCGTATTCCTACGAATGACGAGTATAAATCATTCCGGATGTACGTGCTTCGAGCACGGAAATAGTCCAGCATTAGTTTGAAGCATTCATTTACGAAAACAGATGCAGGTCATTGATTATATATAGCATTTTGTGATGTGTATCGATATTGGACAGAATATCCGCCTTGCGGGTGTTATTGGTCTCATTATACGGTTGCTCCTGTTTGTTAACAGTAGTCCCTGCAAGCTGAAATAAACAATCTCTCGCCAGCAGCATGCTTTTTAAGGTTAAGACAGGAGTGTCTTACTTAGTTCTAAAGATTTTTATCATAACTCTACTCAACCTCGACACATGTACAGTACTTACAGCTGATCATTGGGCACCAGTTGCATACTTGTTTTCTACCATGACTTGAGTAAAGTAAAATTGCATGCATCATTGTTTAGATCACTAAAATAAAGTTAGATTTTGTATTGAAAAATGTATATTTATGGTCACTAGTGTTATATTGACGCCAGCTATATACAAAATAAATGATTTGCCCTTTCTTAAAGACAAGTTGATGTCCAGAAGAGTTGACCGGATGTTGTGACTTGTAGGCTCATAAATGTTAACATGCCATGTTTGGACATTCAGCAGGTTGTCAAGCAAAGGTCACTGACTGACTTATGTATGGGCAGTCAGGTGTCGAAATGTTTACAGATCTCTAGTAAATTATACTCAAAGGCCAGAGGCGCTATATTGAATCTTTTTGTAGTATTCGAGAAATTTAATATTGAGGCAAGAATATGTATTGCCATCTCAACAAAATATTGAATTACCGGTGTCTCTAAGAATACTTGAAAAAGTTGTTAGTCGGTTGATTAGGACTTACTTTCAAAATAGGTATAATCTGGCTTTACGATATTTTTGAAGTATATATGCGCTGTTATTTCTAAGTCACGTTTCATCGTTTACTTTTATTTCATTCCACGATGGTAAAACAAAGAGGGGTGTATGTATACACCGTGAACTAACCAGATTTGCGATACATAACGCAGGTAGCCGTGGAGATACGTAAATATACACTGAAAATCTGTATACCAAGCCGATTTGACAGTGAAATTTATCATGGAATGTAAGCCATTAATTTATTGAGGTACGCCTACACGGGAGGGTCGTGAGATTTATTGTTTGATAAATGAATAATAGCTGTTGAGCTCAGTAAGTTGACTGATATGACGAGAAGTCATATCCAGGGCAGTGTGTAAACAGCTGTTGTACTGAACTCTTTATTTCATTTTTTTTCCATAACTTAACATGTGTTGTTATCCTGTTACAGTGAAATGTGTACTGTTTTTTTGTGTGTAAATATAAATTTAATCTAAGAGTTTGTTCTTGTTCTGTTTTCAAACATACGTCCTCATCTTGTGATTTTGAGAGAGAGAGAGAGAGAGAGTCCTAGTTTGAGCTAGAAATTTATACATTCCCTGGCTTATAAGAAAGTGATAAACAAACTACTTGGTTTAAATGCTTAATGCATGTGCTTATAGAATGAATTGTATACTTTTTGAATAAAAACTGTTTTAATGTATTCTCACTAGGGTAAATGTCTGACATAAAAACGTGGAAGGCTGTCACAAGTGACATTTCCAACATTTTTGTTGTCATTATCATCATCATCATCATCATTAGAAACTATCCGTTGACAAAAATATGATGCCTCTTAACCTGGAGATTTCATGTTCGATCCCCGGCTACGTCACACCGAATTCTTTCAGACTGGTACCGGTTTATCTCCATTGTGTTTGTAAGAAAAAAATCCAGGACTGGTTTGCCCTGTGTCACGATAATGTGACTGGGTGTGGTATCATGCCACATGTCTGCGGTGTGATACTGCAGTGTGACAGCACCGTACCTGACTTCTATAGATAAATGCCACTTAATTACTGAAATATTTTAAACGCAAGCAAACAAACGATAAAGTTTATGAAAGTGGGGGTGGGGGCTAAAAGACCATTTGTGGAAGACCTCGAATTGCTAATTATGATGAGCTTTAAGAGACTGGACGAGATTAACTTGAGAAATCAATACACATCGCTTATATGTGCGTGTGGGCTTGAAGTGCACTCTCGTGCCTCAATCGATATAAAGTGTGTGTTCAGTTTACAGCCTGGAAAATGAACCGCATGGAACTTCAGAATGGTCTATAGAAGAAAGAAGTTAAACAATGGTGTGGCATCAATTAATTAAGTTGGTCATACGATACAGATCATGTATTTATCGATGAAATCAAAGTCCTTTTAAATAATTGGGCTCTGTATATGGGCATATATAGGTATGACCTAGTTGTTGTTTTTTTTTCGGTTTATAGAGAAGTAAAAAAAAAATCACAAATTAACATGATATGAACAATAATTCTAAATGTTGAAAAAATAATACTTAAGCACTTAAAGCTAAAGGTCATGTACATAAATCAAAGTAAAATATAGAACATGGAGCATGTGTTAAATATTGTTCAACTCCATATATAGAGAGGCGTATATATGGAAATGTGTTGGTCATCGACTACAAAAACGACTGCGCATGTTTTAGGGGCAACTCTGACTGTAGATAAAGACGCAAAGAATGTATGTGGAACATGACCAGAGTAACCCTCCAGACACGGTGAACTTATATAGATCGTTATTTCTTCTTGTGGATGTGTTCATCCCCCCCCCCCCCATGAAAGCATGTGCAAATACATATGAGTTTTTCTTTTTTCTAAGCTTTCATTATTTTTTTTTATTTTTTAACCCTTTTCCTCATAGAAGACATCATGAAAAGACCTATGCGAACAGCATAAAACCAGATCAGCCTGCGAGTAACTCGCAGGCTGATCAGGTTTTATGCTGTTCGCTGCTCCTCAGTGGTCTTGAAATGAGGATTTTATAATTAAATTTGGTATGGTTTAACTGTGGTTTTCTTCAGATCAGGCTTTATGTGGTACCAATTGAGTGTGTCAAAATGAGTCTATATGAGGGAAAGGGTTAAATTTTGACTAATCTGAAGGTCACTTGTAATCATTATCATGCATGCGGTGTTGCCATCATCCATTAATTCTCAACCTCCTCAATAGGTCCTCTATTTCCTAAAAGTCTAAATTCACCAAACAACTTATTTACCAACCAAAGGGAACACATATGTGTACACTGTAGACAGAAAAACAAACGAAGGCCTTCTATCAATACGGATTCACTTAAGTTAAAATATGGACTTGAGATGCTTAGGGAATATAGCATTTGAAGGTGTGTCAGTGAAAAATGTCTCTGGTGATGGACTGTCTTCTGAAGCGATTGTCAGTGACGTCATCTATCAACCTTCACCTAAGGTCCGCATGGCTAGGACTATTGAATTTAATTTTGATAAAAATGCGGGTCAGGTTTGAAATAATTAATCTCATTTTTCACCTGGAATTCGCCATGCCTCCTTTGATCTGGTTGTTATTGGCCACGTGAAGATTACTTTTATACCGTTCTGATTTATTTATGGTGAACGGTCACGATGTTGCTGCGCTGAATAGAATAATTGGTATGAGCAGGAAAGGGGAGATGCGTTCTGATGTATGGTGGCGAGGGTCGGGGGAGAATACGCGTTGGTGAACGAGAGAGAGAGAGGGGAGAGAGAGACAAAGATGTAAGTATAACAGATACATGGATAAAAATAGAAAGAGATGAAGAAATAACGAAAAACACAGAAAGACAGATATATAATAACAGAGAGAGGGTTGGGGGGTTTGAGATACAGTGAAGTATAATAAACAGAACTATAAAGGGAAATACGAGAATTTTCGAACATAACGTGGATACCACGTCAATCTAACACCAGTGCGCACTTTATGGTCTTCACTAACCGACTAACACCGTTCTCTGTCGGTATATATGAAAAGTGATATTTCTGTCACTGGCTCCTAGAACATTTGCTGTTGACATTTGAAAACTGCACACATATAAACAGTATAAACCTTGATGTATTATACTGCACCAGCGTATGGGAAAAATGAATGAAAAATAAAATGATTCAGAATAAATGGCGCCAGCCGTTATAAGTTAACAAGATTGCCTTCACACTGAAGTGTAAAGTAGGAGACACTGAGTCATGCGCATATTTGATAATTTACGTATTAACGTCGCGTGAGACAGTACTATTTTTAACAATGCGACCCCGAAACTAAAGCTACCAGTTTTATGCGGCCATTGTAAATCTAGATCAGCTTTTTTTTTGTTGGCCAGGTTCGATACCCGCCAATGCCGTTTGCCGTTGAGATTGGAAATTAACTCGGTAAAGTTTCTCCTACTTAGAATTACGAGAATGTTCAGTTTGATATAACATTACAGCGGTGTTTACATGGGGCAACAAGCATTCTGAAAGTATTGCTTAGGCAATACTAAGTCACCTACCGGCAAATAGGAAACTAAGAACCCCCGCCCCTCTTCACGCTGCAAACAAGTCAATTATTCGGCGATGCCGGAAGGGGACTAAAACAGCTCGGGTTCCGTAGTCACGAAGCATCCTATGCCTTTTTTTATTTAAATTTAGTGAAAAATCATTTTTGTGTCATTTGCTGTAAGCAGAGGTGACACATAGGGATCACTTTTCCTTCGTCTGTCTGTTTGTCACACCTTTTCCGTCACGTTTCAGCAAGGAAAGAACACTCTTGTTTATATATAGGGTATTCCTAAATTTTGATAAATCATATGAATCGGAAGATATCTCCATTCATAAGGTAATATCTTATTTGGCTTGAGAGTTGTATATCTTTAGGATACGTTTTTTTTTCTTCTGAATTTGCGCACTGGAAGCGTTTCGAATTCACGCGAGGCGGAGCGCCAGATTTGTATTAGCCTCACGTGACCACGCAAAATAAACATCAATCATCGAGTTGCCGAAAGCGCTTGGAAATGATTGTCTCTACTTACCAGCAGTCGCACGTCTGGGGTGTCGAATAATGTTGTAAATTAGATATAGCACCATCTAGAGGAGAAACGTGCTTCAACTCTCAAGTCAGAATATAAGAGATTAATTTTATATCCTGAATTATAAAACCTCGTACGAATAACTGTGAAGTCGAAGTGAAAATAAGTATACATGTCTAGGCATGAGAATGATATTAATCGAAGTTTTCCCCCTCAGCATTTGGGGAAGAGAATGTATCAAATATAGTAAATTGTGGGGTACACGTTACATCAAGTTAGAAATAGTTTTTAAGCAGCCAAGTACCAAAAGTATCCGCCTTCGAGGTCGTTGGGTTCGTTCTGCGGTCGTGACATAAAAATGTCTCCGCTTTGTTATGATATAACAGTATTGTTTTGCCATCATGCTTGTTAATTTGGGTTAAACCTTACAACAGACGTATCTATTCATTGGAGACTATGTCTACTTTAGACATATACAGTGCTGCCACACTGCAGTTTCACACCGCAGACATTTGGCATGATACCACACCCAGTCACACTGTACTGACACCAGGCCAACCAGTCCTTGAAAGTACCCAGTATATGATGAGCGCAAATCATGGGATCTACCAGTGTCGTTTTTTACGACTGTAGTATGTCAGAGTTGTAAGCTTCGTGTATACATACGGCGTGGTACCGCGGTGACCCCGTAGAAAGAAAAAAAAATGCAAATGCACCAAGATGACTGTATGATGAAATTACGTAGCCTACGCCCATGCAATAAATATTTTCACTTATTCGATTTTCTCTAAGTGAATTTCGTTACTGACTGAATGACTGACCCACTTACGGACTTCAGGCTGTGCCAAACAATGAGGAGTTAACCTTAACTAGATCAGCCTGCAAGTTACTTGCAGTATGGTCTGGTTTCATAATGTTAGCTTGTTAGCCGTGCCTTGCACACAAAGAAGAAACTCGGTAAATCAATGCCACTACAAAAATATGTATAATCAAAAATGATCAGAGGATAAATGATGTCACTGAAGGTTTAAGGTATTGTCGGGGCCTCCGTGGCCGAGAGGGTAAAGTCGCTGACTTTGACACTCACTCAGCCCCTCACCGCGTGGGTTCGAATCCCGGCAGGGTCATTCTGATTTTCATGTGAGGAAGCCTTCCAGCTGGCTTGCGGTAGGTTGGTGGTTCTACTCGTATGCTTCCGTGCATTCGGGGTCTTCCTCCACCTGTAATTAGCTGGACGTCGCTATATGACTGAAATTGGTAAACTCAAATAGTCAAGTCAAGTCAGTTAAGGTCTTGTCCCCAAACCACTGAAATGCAGTCATAGGGACATTAAAAACAATCAAGAAAGTAGATATCGCAACATTTATTAAAGGTTGATATATCTTGTCAAAGACTGGAAATTCACTGCATGTACTTGTTAACCCTTTTTGTACTGTACGTACCATTGGTCCTCCCATTTAATGAATTGGAGAAATAACATTGGTTAAATTAATTTTGTTATTTTAGATTCTGACAACATTTTGAATTCATTTCAAAGTTATTAGTCTTTCACAAAGGTCCGTAAGAAATGGTAACGTGAAAATCGATTGAGACTTTGATGAACTTTTTTAAGAAAATTTTGTATGTTTGAATTAAACTAATATTTTGTAAGTAAGGGGGGGGGGGGGGTCATGAAATTGATAAAAAAAAAGAAATGGCCAAACATAATGTAAAACGTGAAGAGAAATCCAAGTTCTGTAATTTGTATACTTAACTATGAGTACACGGAATAGGGCAGAACTTATTCTTAGATCTACCCTAAAACGGCATCATCATAAAATGTATAATCTGTAAAGTTTGTCTACAAATGCTAATGTGTCCGTACAAACGATTTTCTTTTATTCAGAAATAAGTTATTTAATGTTAGTTTTTTTATTCCCTAGCCAAACAGCTAAATCACGAAATTAAAGGAATGTTGTATTTACATTCATACTAGTACTGGTATATCTTTTTACTGGAAAATAATCTCTTTAGATCCCTTAAAGCACACACATGTTACATTTTTGTATGTTTCGGTTTCAGACAATTTGTAAGGTAATGATCTTCATAAATAAGATTATGTTCGGTTTATACTTGAAAGAAGTTGCTATACGTGCAGCCTCTGACCTGGATCTTTCCAAGCATGCGTTACATGGACCAATGACATCGTGTACTTGATAAGTAAAACACCAAAACCTTGCATGTCACGTTTTACAACGTATCCATATATTTGTAAAGGCAAGTCAATGCAAGCGGATAACATGAACAAAGCATTGAAATATAAAATTTTACTACAAAGACGAGGAAGAAAAAAAAAATAAAGTTCATAAGTAATGAATCACGCAACGGCGGGCCGGCGAGCGCCCGTCTCGTTTGAGGTAATAACGCCTGAGGATGTTTTGAATTTATTACCTGACAGGTAAGTCGTAGCTCCGTCATTTCTCCACCAAATAATTCATACGTTGATGTGTGTATGATTGTTGCATTCATTACTGTTGAACCTGCCCGCGGTTTCTGCAGCCGTCACGTGGTTAGGTGTGATTTGTCGGTAACAGTTTAAAGAAGACATTGCTTCTACGCTGACCTCGTCTAGTGCCCTCAGTCACCTGTAGCTGAAGTTACAAACGGTTTCGAACTGCAAAACGTTTGACATTCAACAGTAACTATATTCTTTTCTTTTTTTTCTTTTCTTTTTTTTGGCTCATCTAATAGGTCTAGCAAGATCGTGTGCTCCATCCAGGAAGAGTGGATGAGAATATTAAACATCTAACTGTAGTCTTTTAAAGGAAATGAACTATGGCTTCAAACAAAGGGAGTCTCATATTAGTACATGCAGACAGTGTTTACTACTTTCTTTTCTTGAATTACTCTTTGGGGAAAAATATGCCAATAAGGGGATTTGGAGGGTGGAGCGATGTTCAAGGAGCATTATTACTTGGTTTTGTCTGTAATATGATGACACGGGTGTTTGTTGCAGTTGTTTACGCTCCGCCCACAGAATTTCAATCATTTAGAGGCTAAGTTTACTTGTGACAGATTCAGTGCTGCATCACTACAGTATCACATTGTAGACACGTGGCATGATACCACATCCAGTCACATTATCCTGGCACCGGGTCAACCCGCCATTAAGCTTCCCTGCATGTATGTTTGATCTATTGCGGCCAGTTCTGTGGTAGTTAGTTTTAAAACTGAATTGTTTGTTTGTTGGGTTTAACACCCCACCGACAGTATTTCAGTCAACTGGAGACGTGTCTACTTGAGACAGATATAGTGCTGCCACACTGCAGTATCACGCCGTAGACATGTGGCATGATACCACACCCAGTCACATTATCCTGACACCGGGCCAACTACCTTACATGCTGAGCGCCAACCAAGGGAGATATACCAGTACCATTTTCACGACTTTAGTATGTCGCGGTCGGGGATCGAACCTCCCGCTCCCGAGGCGGATGCTGTAACCACTCGGCCACCGGGGATGGTTTTAAAACTGAATTACGTACTGGGGTATGTGTCTGAAATTTATACCTACAACATCCAGTCAAACTCTTCGCTAAGCTAGTCAGAATAGACTCTCTCTGTGTGTGAAAAGCTATCATTTCTGTAATGCTAGCTTTTAAATATTCAACATCATATCCAGACATCAAAGGTGTTGTTTTCTCCAGTTTCACATCTTTGTCATATTTTTAGAGAGGGAGAGAGAGAAAGGCTAGACGTGCTGGCCTACATGAAAAGGACATCGGTACAGACTGTATTTGGTTGTTATAGCGCCAGTAAGTTTTTTTGTTTGTTTCAGTCAAAACTTATTTAGACCATTTGGAAGGGGGTGTCGAAAAAGTTTTCGTCAATTTGACTACAGCTAAACGCGTGGGTTCGAATCCCGCCAGGGTCATTCGGATTTTCATGTGAGTTCTACCCGGATGCCTCCGTGCATTCGGGGTCTTCCTCCACCTGTAATTAGCTGGACGTCGCTATATGACTGAAATACTGTCGAAACGACGGTAAACTCAAATAGTCAAGTCATATCCACTTTGTGTATATATGATTTGATTTTGTGCTACATAGTTAACAGGCGTGACATGCTATGAGTTTGGAAACACTCATTTACTTCACTGCTCGAGTAATCTAGGAAAGCATGCGGAACAACCATAAAAACAACGACTTGAACAATGCAAGCAGTTTTAATTATTGCTGACTTTTGCACATTAAGATAAGTTGATGGGGTTCTAGTTATTTTAACAATAGCCTTTTCCCGAGATAACGTGCGCACATGCTAAATTCACCATTGACATGCAATATAGTCCTAATTGAAATACCTATCAACAGATGTCACGCAAGAGATTTTAAATTAAACTTTAAATGAATAGGTATTTGTTATCGCCGGAGGTATATTGCAAACGCAAAATGTTCATTTATTTCTAAATTACCGAATGTAATATACGTGAAAAATAACACATAGTTAAAGAATTAGATCGGCAATAATGCAACGGAATCTAATTTTTGTTGTCACAGAAATAAACCGCATGTAATCTTTTCTTTAGGGACATTTTTAGAAAAAAAACACATTAAAGTTACTGTAATCAAATGGATTTTATGTCAACATCTAATCTTTATTTAAAAGATGGCGGCGGGAAACAACGGATGTGTTTCATCATAGTCACGTTGGGCCCGTGCAGCACGCGGTTCTGAATCAATGGCCGGAAATCATGCTCTCCACGTGGTAGTGTGATATGGCATAAGATAAATTGGAACAACGTGATGTATAGGATGAAACAAGTTGTGAACTCAAAAACTTGTATCCGGTCAAATAACAGAACGTAACAATAAAAAACGAAGCTTAAAGAAAAACAACTCGTATGGCAGAGTTAAATTAAGTTATCTACTTCCAAAAGCAGAAGCATGCTAAATCTGCAATCTTTCATTTTATTTATTCCCTTTTTTTTTTTTTACAATTTCAACATGTGTTTCGTAACTGAACCTCAGAGAGAATGAAAGTGGGTCGTTAAAGAAACGTTATTGAGGATAAAATTTTATATTCACTTGGAAAGACTTTTTGGGGGGTATGATTTGGATTTAATGGTGTCCTAAAAACTTTAGCATTTTGAAAACTCAGTTTGATATTGATAATTATATACACTTGACCGTCTGTTTCATAGCCTTCCATCTCAGATTGACAAATGTTTCAGCCATTGGTACTCCAGGTATTTTCTATACTCTCTTCTACGTCATCCATTTTGTTATTTTATCATAAAGAAATATTAATAATTTAGTCTACTTCTCACAAAAGCATGTAACAAATTGATCAATTCTCGCAAAGCCACGTTTTCAAATATCTCCTTTTCCTAAAGTAACTTTTATCTTACAAGAGAACATTACATTACCGTCAAGATGATACATTATGTATTAAAATAAGTCAAAGAAATATTTTTTTTAAATGTTTATTGTAAATAAAAAGGTACCAACATGATGATAAGTATGTAAAATGTGCTGTTTTTTCTGCTGCGCTGGTTGAATTAAAATCTTATGTTAATGAATGTTTAAAATATAATTTCTTAAAGTAGAGAAATGATTATTTGATATGGTTACATTTTCCTCTGTGATTTTGCCATACTTTTTTAAAGTTTGTACAATATTCAATGATCTGCTGTGTGCCTAAACAATATTTTCTCTGGCATTTACAGAAAATTCCTATCTCTGTTTAATATGTCTTTGTACATATGATAATATTCAAAATATAAGCACTATAATGTGAGTAAGATCTAAATCCGGGTTAAAAAGAAAAAATACCAGCCTTGATAATTATCTCCCCTTATCATTTATTCTTATCATAATTGGTTTTTGTTTTTCTCGCTTCACAGAATGGTGGGCTAGACAGGAATCACGCTTGTCATGTCTTATCCTACCCCTCTCATAACATGAAGACAGGATGGAATACTGGGGAATTAATTATCTTTTTAGTGATTGTTCAAGTTTGATATTTTGCACTCGTGTCAATTTAAGTTTTTACGAAATTGCCAATTTGTGCAGTTGCCTGTACTGTTAAATTAAATGAAAAACACGTGTTCTTATATTCCTGATCGTGTATATCGGACTATTACTGCAGGCTAGCCTTCACAAAGGCTGCAGGTCCTCCATCCATACTTGCGTTAAAAATGCTTAAATACTTGTCTTTCTTAAGTTTACTAAACTTTAAATATTGTTGATGTAATTTTGGACCTGGCCTATTACAAAGCTAGGTTTGGAGCACGGCGACCTATCTATAAGTGAGTTAGTTTATCTAGTTTGTACCTTGATTGGGTTTTGTACTTGTTCTCGGCCATGCTGGCTCGACGCAATGCTGTGACCGTTTAGTCCCGTGTGTGTCCTATCTACACTCGGCCCGACACAAGGGGATACGGACGTGACCTATCACAAAGATGATAGCCTCTTTATACTGATAGGTGTCTATAATGGTAAATAATCGCACGCAGTAATCTGTAGTTGGTCTCCCTGTGATAACGCAAGTTTTCAAAGGCCAATATTTTCTTTAACTCCCTCTTTCTTCTGCATAAAGACATAAAGAATATTTAATCTCTCTCTCTCTCTCTCTCTCTCTCTCTCTCACACACACACACACACACACCGGCTCCTTCCTTTCATAATAAGAAATTTACATCTATTTTTTTCCAAAAAGGACACAATTTTGGTTGGAACATTTTATATACTAGTAACATTTCTCCTTAAAACCGGAAAGGAAGAAGCTAACATATTGATCTTTAAAAAATTGCCCCTTCCTTGAATATTTAAACTTAATTAAGTCAGTAAGCAAGTGTCTTAAGATAACGTACTTCATTTCTGTGATGTATATAAACTAAGTTCCTATAGGAAGTGTTCACGGGTTTCTGTTGTTTAAATGTGGGAATGTATTATATCTTTCCGAAATATGTAATTTTGAGTTTAAACATATTGTATTGCGATGTGTATTTTTCATTTCGAAAGCCGCAGTATTTCAGAGCAATGTTTGCAGCATGATGATATATATTCTGATTGAAATAAGAAAACATTGACTGCATACTGTCTTTGTTACTAACTACAGCACACTGACAGTTTTCTGAGGTTGCGATGCTCCTAATACCATGTCTGTTCCGAGATACGTTCCACGAAACTAAATATACGACCAAGTCCTCTCGATTGTTTTATGCTTCCTCGTAATATTCCAACTTTACTGCATGTATGTTTCTGACTGGATCCGCTGTCCTTCACGCCAAACTGTAAGGGGAGGTACTGTGGCGGAGTTTGCCTTCATGCACCTGTGACAGGTTTTTTTTCCATTCGGAACGTCGCGTGTAAAAACTGCCTCCATGTTCAAAAGGATGTGAGTTCGAAACCATTTGGAAGAGGGAGGAATGAGAATCCAGCCAGCCGCTCTTGAGAGGGATTCGAACATGTCTGGAATGATAATTAAAATTAGTTTTACATGTAATCCTTTATTTTCATTACGACGTAACATAATTGAATCAAACGTCAGAACGTATCATTCTTGGTTGCCAATTAAATGCAGTTGTTGTTTTTATTGCGATGTGGCTGTTGTAACACGGGACAATATTTTAGCTAGATCCCCTATTCAGAAGCTTCCGTACATAACACGTCCGCTATATACTTTGCAATCCATATAAATAGATGTTTTAAAATTATGCATGTGCGTAAAACATCTTAGGTAATTAATTAGCAGTCCAAAGTTGCTAAAACATGATAGTATTAGAATGTGAAATCGAACTAAAATTATCTCTACAATTTTTTTTGAATTGTTATGTCCGTTACTGAGACGGGTGTCGTGTCAAGCTAGAAACCAAACTACGTAAAGACTTCATTAGGATTAAGAGTTAGTAGGTACACAATTAAAAATTTAAAAAATGTAAACTTGAAATGAACATTGGCATCTGAGAAATAAAACCGTGACGTGCCCACGTCTTTAATTACTGACTCAGCAGATAGGAGACGATGATTGGGAATACATTTCTACAAGAACCGTAAAAGATTCCACGACCGCCTACACGAATCGATATTTTGGCGAGAAGAAACCAGTGTTTCCCTCATGTCGTTTCAAGTTTCGTCACGCCAGGTTATAGTTGCAGCGACCTACAGACTTGGTGGAAGTGCGGGGGCACCTGCACTCAGGTTTATGCATATGTGAACAAAGGCTCCACCTACGAAAGATGAAATATAGTCTACATGTAGGAGGAACAATCGGCCACCGTCGTTAGTAGAGTACTTTTGCTGTTAGTGTCATCTGACAAGATACCTGGTGAAGTTTCATTATCATACTTCCAATAATTCCTTCCAGCTTTTACGATCTGGCTGAAATACATTGCGTTTTATGAGCTGGTTTTAATCAGGCTGTCGTCCTTGTTTGAGACTGAAGACATCAATATTAATGGAACTTCTGCCACAGAATCGGCATAAACTCATTTAGTCGGAACACTGGAAATGCTGGGAGATATTCAGTTCAGTGCGGTTTTACTTGATATTTTCATTAGCAGGTTCCAGAAATGAAAATTATTATTTTTTTTTTTAGTGCGACTCGAGAGTCGACTCGAGAGTCGAAATCAACGACCTAAAACCCCTGCTGTTCAAAGTGTTATTTTTTCGAGGACATGGCTTAATTTAGCCAACATGTTTTTGTGTGGTCAGGAGAGTTGTTAAGACACTTTTCTAAAACCACAATCGAGGTAGTAGGACCGAGATTAACTGTTTGATCAGTTTTTAATGAAATAGATCGTGATAGTCCATATCTTTCACGATGTTAAAGCAGTTAAGATGAGTCGAAACGCTCCTGGTTACACCCTGTCACTATGTAATCGCTTGTCACAAGCTGAAAGCAAAATCATGTCGCTAATCTTTTCAATGTCATTTCCTAAAGCATCGTCTTATCGGTATGAACTATTATTTGGGTTTAAATATTTCTACGTGTATATTATCAGCTGATCTTTATTTTCAAATTTAATCAATCGAAAATAACGGACACACTGCAATCAAGATTTTCATTAAAGCGACAATTCTAACCCGTGCCGCTCCTTATCCTAGCGCCATAAATAACCAGGCATGTCGTATATTTGGCAACACTAGTACTGCTCTTTAAAATAGATTTGTCATTGTTGTGTCCAGGTATTTGATATTATGCACTATCATCTCTTTTCTCGTGAGTTATTACCTGAACCGATGCGTGGGGCTTTCCTTCTACCTTGGTATTGGAAACCGAATTATCCAACTCAAGTGGAGGTGTGCATACAAACGCTTCCGCGCCGTCAAGGGATCGGACAGAAAAAAAGGAGCCTCTTTCTCTCGGCGCTGTGTTATTATTCAAGTATGCGATCAAGTAGCTTGTCGTATCATTGCTATTGTTTGACTTGCGTGCCATCTTTGACAATCTTCGAATTCTGTTATCACTTGATGGTCGCCAGATAGGCTCATGTCACGCAAGGGTAGAACACCCGATTTGTAGTTGTGCTTATGGCATACCCGTATTTCAGCTGGGTTTCAGTTGTTGGATTAATAGCAAAGTGAATAGACGTAATATTCCCCAGTCGTAAATAACGATTCACAATTTACTGTAAGAAATGACGTTCGCACCTGGGCTCTTGTTGATAGATGTATTTCATTTTAATACCGTTTCCGACTGAAAAAGCACGTATCCTCTCTCACAATGAACTTGAAATAAAGAATTATGTTTCTGTTAGACATGAAGAAAATACCAATTACATTCAGTATGACACGTTTTCATCGCATTCGTAAGTTTCTAAATTGAAAAAAGTATACTGGTATGATAAAAGGGACACGTTTATCAAATTTGTACAAACGATCTGCTGGTGTAGTAAACTGCACGGTGCAAATTCTATATGTGCTCAGGCCTTAAGTCAGTAATTTGGGTCCCAACAGTATTTCGGCCATTTTGGGACTTTAATTTGTCTACACGAGACAGATTTAGTGCTTCCGACTTGAGATGAAATATGGCATAATAGCACTCCTGACACTGGGCCAACCCGTCCTGAAACTACCATTATGCGTCAAGTACAAAGGATATATACCAGTTCTATAATGAACGACTTTGGTATGTCGCGACCAGGGATCGATCTTAAGACTTCATAGTGATTCAAATGATCTGCAGCTCTGATGACTCCGGCCAGTAGGAAAGAGACGGTACTGGTATATAGCTCACTGGCTTGATTGGCACTCGGCATATAAGGGAAGTCAGGATAATGCAGGGTGTGGTCTACGGCATGATACTGCGATGTGGCAGCACTATATTTGTCTCAAAATAGACTTCAAATGAGCGAGACGTTAAACCCAATAAACAAACAATTCTTATGACACGTTCCTCGAAGTCCACGGACATTTGATCTCGTGTATTTGAAGTACTTTTTTGACGAACAGACCAGTTAACGGGTGTTAAATTAGCAGCCTCTGTGCAACCTTTTGTAGTTGATGAAACCTCACAGAATCGTTTGCCGTTAGATTGCCAATGATGTCCTCAATAGTTGAACTTTGAATGGGATAATATCAGTGATTTTTTTTCTCTAGTCAATACATTTTTCGTAGTTTACTTTTTTATAGGTGTATTTAAACATGCCATCTTTTTCAAAAATAAAATAAAAATAATTCCGGCAAATATTCAATAACTCTCTCTTAATTTTTTGATCGGTGACATAAAAGATGCGGAAGATTTTTTATATCGCGTGCGCATGCGATAACCACTGCGTTCGTACGCAGTAGCTTTCGCGTGTGTTTGCGATAAATATCGCGTGCGCACGCGATAGCTTCCGCGTTTCCGCGCTATAATGATCTAAAAAAGATATCTTTCATGTTCCTTTTTATGCCGTAAAAGTGTGAACATTCCCAGAAAAAAAATGTGGGATTTTCATTTGATTTTCACTCAATGAATAACAGTGACAGGTCTCACATGAGTCTTGAAGCGTCCTTACATCATGAAACTTTTTAAGTACATGTAAGATGCATTATATTGCAACCTGTAACTTACCTGTTTTAAGTTGTATTTACCGCTATGTTCATTACATTATTAGAAGCACTTACCAGTTGACTGGTGCCAACATTGCACACAATACACTTACAGCAAGAGTGATCGATCGAGGTCGAAAATTAAACTCAAGACACCCCTACCCACCACCTATAGATGTAGATACATCACTCAAAATGTTGACATCATCGTTATACGGAATACTAAAAATATGAAATATAAGACAGTTGAAAAAAGGCTGCTTTTGAGTGAGGAAAAAAAATAGGCAAGAGCTATCACTGGTAAAGTTTTATGTCCCCAGCACCATGATATAATTATAATTGCTGTCTGTTTCGTAAAGGATGACATATATTATAATTCAATTCATCAACATTTGCTAGATAATTTAGCAAGTTCAACGCTTTTAAATTTTTAGATGGGGTTATTCTTTCAATATTTTCAAACAAAACACAGGTTAGGTATGTCATTCCTCTGCTGTGCAATGTTCAAGGTCCCAGGGCATCAAACTTGATTTTGTATGGTATAATGCCACTTGTTTATGGCATAGTATCATAGCAAGGTAACGCCTTATCTGTCATGACTTCAGTACTGTCGGTTGGATGCTAAACCCAAGGAAACAAACTGGGCTGCACTAGATTGAATCGTGATGATAGAACAACACAAACACCTGCATACCATATCTCCTTTCATGTTTTATGATACTGTGTTTACCATTTATCTCCGATCTGAACATATTTGCACGCAACTCTGATTCATTAAAACTCTCAATGCAATATTCAACGTTATCTCAACGTACCTTTGACAATGCTCTCCTGAATATTGAATCTACAAAACCATACAGGTATACCAGTAGGCAAAACGAGAAAATAATTATAGCAAAGTATTATATTTACATATAAAGATAACTAATAACGTATAATTAACATCTTACGTAAAAAAAAGATAGCCCATATATTGTATACGTTTCCAGATATTTCTTCTCTTTTAATTTTGAAATCAACATAATAAATGTAAGAACATTCTATGCTATGAATTTTTTCACTCTTTAGTAATAGGAATCTCCGCAGTGTATAACAGGCAACATGGGGATTTAGGCCGTTACCTGACAGTTATAAAACAGCATCATCATCAATGATGAATGTTCAATAGTCTTGACGGTATTCACACAATAACTATATTGGCTGTCATTCATGTCTCGCACATTTTGTTATAATAAGTGAACCAAATCCCACTATCTGAGGTCACTTTGTAGCGATCATGGTTCCTCTATGATAGCAGTGTGGTATTGGAACTGACATGGCATTGACACGATCAAAATAAGAGGAACGAAGATATGTTTTAGAAAACAGTGGAGGGTGAAGAAGATGCTTGCGTAGCTCCAGCTGATTGAGAGGCACATCTCGCCGCGCCGTCTAGTGACTGGGAGTGGGTTTTGTACGGATCATGTGTCGTGTCGGGTTGTGGTAATAATGCGCATTATATATTCCAGTCATGTAAAACAAACATTAATCGCTTTCAAGGATCTTTTTAAAAAGGGATGGAAATCTTTGGAACAGAGCCAGGGAGTTCGAAATTAGCTGGATTTAGCACGTTTCGCATGAACTTTAAGGTCTCGGTATTTGAATGCGGATTTTAATGAAATCGAAATCTGAGACCGGGAGACAGCAGCGGGGTGATGAATGTGGAAGAAATGACCCGGGGTTTCGGTTGATATTGTGTCATAATATCTCTCTCTCTCTCTCTCTCTCTCGATCTCTCTCTCTCTCTCTCTCTCTCTCTCTCTTTGAGGGTGTGTTTGTGTGAAATATGTGTATAATGTAGGTATGGTGTATACTTTTGTTCTAGATAGTAGAACTACAGCGCTATATCTACCTATTTGCACTTATCAAGGATTTCGAATGGTACATCAAGCCTTTAACATTTTATGTTGTCATTGTACAGTCATTCTATTGTATATAAACAAATGTATGTTTTCTTTGTTTTGGGGTGTTTTTGTTGATGGTTTTTTTGTGTATCTAGATTCAAGATATGAATACGCAATATGTCACGTAATATTCTCTTTCCCTCCATGTTCACAACGGATTTGTTATCTGCGAGTGGGAAAGCTACTTAATCCTTACGTAACATTTGCTCACTTTTGCGTATGTAAAATACCTGCAAGAATCCCCCACAACCACTTGGCGAGTACAGCAACAGAGCATTCCGGTCGTGCTTTATAGCTTCCCATAAATATGCTTGCGTCTATTATTACCCTGAACTTTGGACCATCATAGTTCGAACTGCGTTAACTCATTCACTGCAATGGCGTTAGTACGGGTTTCTCGCCACGAGCCAACGGATTGGCATCTCGCCAGTCTGGTCGGGAATAGAGATGCTCGGTTTGTGCAGATTCCGGATACGGCACGTGGTGACACACATCTCTATTTATAGCCGCATGTTTACAACTTCATCATTGAGCAAAATGTGTGATTACATGTATATGATTATCCGTTATACATACATAACTCATAATAATGTTGATTTATCTATTTATTTTTGTGATATAGTGTAGGTTACATTTTATTTAATTAAAGTGTGTATTTTTGACGTAAAACTTCGAATAATATCGAAATATTCACTGCAGATATTTGTATATTTTCCACAGATTGGGAATCATAGAACACATACAACAGTGTCATATATAAATGCACGCGCTGTCATGATAATATGCCCACCTTTAAATCGAAGTTATTTTTGTTCGTGATATAGACTGTACAAATAGCAATCTTCTAATAACACTGCATTACAATAGGAAATAAATATGTGTACATGAAAGAGCAAAAATGGAAACAGTGTTACAGACAAGTTATTACACAAAAACACTTCGCATTTGTTGTTTCATTGTATAGGTTGAGATATTGTAACATTCACCACTCTCTTTTCTTGAAAAACAATGGTTGTTTTCTCAATTCTATTCAAACATCTGTCGCACAGAAACGAAATGGTGCAAAGTATTTTAATCTGCGCGAAAATAAACGACTTTTGAGATTATCGCCCTGTCCTCAGAAATGAAGGTACAACGGAACACGGTATTTGCATATTAGCTTACTATTTACTCTATTGCTAATCGGAAATTGTTGGACAGGCAACCGTTGCTAGGCAAACCGAGAAGACGCTAGAATCAAGGTTATGTGTGACGTGTTTGTAAAAACTTTCATAAATTGTTAAAACATTTAAGCGCGGACTGTATCAGATGTTTGTGTTTTTGTGTCGCCTGCCATCTCCGATTTAGAACCACGACTAAACTAAAATGCCCCCCCCCCCCCGTGTTGCCTAGAAGACTTCTTAGATTAAGGGTCAGTTATGTTAATTATTTGCTGTGCTGTCGCCTGAATACAGCCAAGGCTGTGTTTACGGTGGCCTGAGCATAGGTAATAATGTATTGACGATGACCTTTATTCATTTAAAATATGTGTTAACGATTGCCTGATCGCAGTTAAGTCTGTGTTAACGGTGGCCTGAACATATAACACAGAGTTGTGTTATCGAATGTATTAGCGGTGGCCTGAACACAGAGTTGTGTTATCGAATGTATTAGCGGTGGCCTGAACACAGAGTTGTGTCATCGAATGTATTAGCGGTGGCCTGAACACAGAGTTGTGTCATCGAATGTGTTAGCAGTGGCCTGAACACAGGTAAGGTCGTGCTAACGGATACCTGAATACAGTAAAGTTTTTGTAAACAGAGACCTGCATACAGTTAAGGAATTGCACTAGAAAAAAATTAGTGTCTCCGTTCTGCTTTTTGAGTTATCTGCCCCTGACAGTGAATTTTTTTCTTCTTTTATGTCATTTTCGAGGCTATATATAACAGATATTGTGAAATAAGCCCTTAATACAGTAAAGTCTGTGTTTGTCAATATTCCCTTGATAAGCCGCTGAAGTAGGATTTAGCTGCAATGCAATCGGTGTTTTAAATGTCCACAAATTTATGACTGAATGAGGATGTAAATATTTAGTGAAATACATCGACCAGTTGCAGCATCCACTGGATACAGATGGTGGCCCTCAAGAGAAATGCTTGATGGTACTAATGTATGCTTAGATGCAGATAAAAACATGTCTAAACCACTCATTAATCAAGTTCACTACCGTTTTATGATAGAATCCTATGCAGGGGCATTGCGTGGTTAACACTGACAGCTAACTATAAATCAACGTTATGTTGTGCATCATCCGTTTTGTTGAAAAAATCTCCTTCTTTATTTAGATCGAGGAAAGGCAAAACAAATATGTATACATTTACATAAGTCAAAGCCGGGGTATGTTAGAGATAAAACTCCCCAAAACCCTGCAATGTCTATTCCCTGTCGCTTTCATTGGTTCATATCAGTCATATCGCGACAAGCATATTAGACATAGGGGAAGATTACATTATTTCAGAAAGAGAGAGTACCAGCGTAGATCCAGCGGCCTACCACAAGCTAAAACCCCTGTCGGCAACGTGTCTGTCATTCAGTGGTAACTTACTTAACATGACATTGCTTAGCTGTTTCAGTGTCACTTCCTGTCAGATATTCTCAATAGCTTTGTTTAGACTTAAACAGAGGAACTTTGCCAACCTACAGGGGTCTCATCATTGCCGGAATCCCGGCAACGTGGGTATCCCATATAGCAGCAAAACCCTGTTGATAAGTCCAGGTCGTGTTTTTGTTAATCAACAGTCCCTTATCTACTGCGCATAACACAGGCATCAAAGATTTGGATCTTCAGTTATAATAAAAGTAAGCAGGTTTATTAATCAAGTCCAAAAGCGACACGTTGCCAAGTTGGACCCGCGACAGTGACGGGGCCATGGTACGTGCGGAATACGGACGTGTTTGGATGGGCCGGCATTCGATCTTGACAGCAGAGGAATGCAGTCCTGAATAATAAACTTATCTCTAGAATAAGGCGGAAAACGATAGTTGAAATGATCCGGCCTACGTCTTGCATACTCCTGTAGTTAGGTTTTGTGTCGGGGAAATTGACATAAGCTGTCGGTCATATCTGTTTTTATAATGGAGTGAAAATGAAGGTATTACTTATGGGATTTAAAAACGGGTCGCCTGTTAGATCACGATGACATACAAGAGGCTTTTTATTATACATGGGTGTCAGTTTATTTACGTAACACGGAAAAGATAGAATAAGGTTTCAGCAATGCCTTTAGTATAAGAGACAGACGTTGCAAGGTTATAAATTATGTCGTCATCATGTAACATATTTGAATACAGGCCCCGTCCACTTAGATTTTTATTGCAAGGTGTTTTATTGTAATCTTCAATACCCTTGTCCAAGACTTTCTATATGATAAATTTTAATATCTTTGACAACAAATACATGTACATGTAAATAAATAGTGTTTTTTGGAATGGCTTCTATTGGCAAATCAAACCGTTTCATGGCGATTTCTCTTCAGAAACTGTCACAAAGAGAATCAATCACACTCTTAAGAATAATTAAGGTGTCCACGTAAACAGAACAAGGAACAGTCTGCAGTGACATCAAACGCGTAATTATGCTTTTATAAACAAAATAAAAACTCAAAAAAAAAAGAATTAACCGGATTTAGACAGAACCGAAATACAGAAGTATGAAACTATATATATGTATATTTTTTTTTATTTAGTATTGATATTAAACGATTTTGTTCTTTCGAATTCATTGTATATTGTAATTACGACATTAAGCCCTCTATACTTTCTAAATAAGAGAACATCTGTCAAACCAGTATCCATTGAAGCAAATGTTCCATAATAAAACTTCGGACTAAGAAATAAATACTGATCTAAAACCGTAATTGTAGCATCTAGCGAGTGTAGATCGTCAGCTGTAAACGATGGTTGTATCTAGATTTAAAGTCACTGGTGTATCTTGTACTGTACCTGACAAATGTACATGTGATATTGTTTCGGAATCCTTGAGCACAGAACCTACTGGTCAACAGCAACTATCTGGACTGCTTCACCGCATGACACACCATGATGATCAGACAGGTACTTGATCCCACAACAGCTTGGAGATCAACAACAACCACACGACTATGGAGCCTGTACAGGGCAAGAGTGCAGCGAAAATACATAGCGTGTCAGATAGAACAAAATGCACTAACGATGTTAAACAAATAAATCAATAATGGATAGATCTAAAAGAATTTAAATAATGGCATAGTAGGTGTTTTATAGGCTGTTTCGGATCAGATTAGGTCAAAAACAAAATACATGGGGAGGACGGAGAGAAAATTACCTATTTCGCTGAATAATGCATAACACCGTGTTATAAACAAAATCCAATCTGACGCGAGCTTTTTCAACCTTTTAAATGTTTATATCATAAGCATACGACGAGGTCAGAGATAAAACAGAAATATAAACTGATCTAGTAAACTACAAAACCACATCTAAAACTATTCTTTATGCATGATCATGGGTCAAATCCGCACAATTACATATATTATCATGTCTGAGACGGGCGATAGTTTCACGCACATACAGTGTCAGATTTGGTCATTTTGGGGAAAGCCGATAACGCTACATTTCTTGTACATCACACCATTCTTTCGAAATTCCTGTGTGTGGATGTTCTTGTTTACTTTGGTTTAACGTCCCACCGTTAGTATTTCAGTCATTTTGTATACAAGTTATCTCATTGTGTTATCATGCCGTGGACAAGTGGCAACATACCACAACCACACAACCAGTCACATTATCCTGACACCGGGCCAAACAGTCCTGCAACTGAGCGTAAGGGAGATAAGTCAGGTCAATGTTATGTCGCGACAGGGGATTGAACCCCAAACCTCCCGATTACGAGCGGACACACCAACCACGTGACCACGTAACTGGCTTTAGCATGGGTTGATACTTGTACGATTATATATATTCAAAATCATGATATACCCTGAATAAATCGTATCAAATATTACTAAAGCCATTCTTGTTTTTATGCTCTCCCACTATTTGTTAAGGTCATCACTGTCCAGAAAACATTTAAACATTACTTCGCCTTCGTTTTAGAATTCAGAAAAACATGTAAAATATATCTACTTTGGAACGATGTAGTATTTTCAGCATAATTACGTTTGTGTGTGTGTTTTCCCCAGTCTAAAGACCGCTAGATAAAGAAAACAAAAGGAGGCGTAAGTAATTTATCATCTTAACCCTTTCCCTCATATAGACTCATTTTGACGCACTCAGTAGGTACCACATAAAGCCTGATCTGCAGAAAACCACAGTTAAACCTTACCAAATTTAATTATAAAGTCCTCATTTCCAGACCACTGAGGAGCAGCGAACAGCATAAAACCTGATCAGCCTGCGAGTTATTCGCAGGCTGATCTGGTTTTATGCTGTTCGCATAGGTCTTTTCACGGTATCCTCTATGAGGGAAAGGGTTAAATTGAAGATCAAAAACGAAAATCATCAAGAGATTAAAATACTGAATATATAGGCTATTGTTCCTAATCGGGGTCTCCACTGTTTGCTTTTACAAAAGTGTAGCTTTGTCTCAGATTCTACAGTCTACATCACAAAAATAATCCATTATTTCATATATAGCATTAAAAGTTCTGTATATTAATGTTCTTTAAGTCAAAAACTTGTATATGAATATTTATGAAGTAATAGGTCAAACATGGTAGTTCATCGGGTGGGAATTGTATGTAACAGTTTTGTCAGTCCCATCAAAAGAAATTAGAATTTTGAGTTTTTATATGGCATTGGCACTTTCTTTCCTTCCTTTTTCAAATTTGATGATGCATGTTGATAGATGTTTTATTTTCAAATCCAAAAGGCCTATAGACCCATGAGGTACGCTGTTTTTCATATAATATGGCAAGACAGTGCAGTTTTACAAGTACATACACATTTTATAAACAAAGTACGTATTTCTACTGGCTATATATTTATATATATATATATAAACAAATAAACGAACATCAAATTATATTCTTTTTATGTAATCCAAATCAACGCTATTAAAGGGTTGAGAAAAAAATGAAGATTAACGGAGAAGGTATAATGTCTACGTGTAGTTCCTAATTATAATAATAAAACAAATAAAAAATAAAATAAAAACGAATTGTACGCAATAACAAAACACGTACATAAATATTATACAATAAAACAACCAAACAAAACACCCATGTCTATTACCGAAAACGAAGTATATCAAAGATGTTCTGTAAACGACAAATACAATAACATTTTATCTTCATTCTAAAAAACATCCTCTTTTTTTTTTTTTTTTTTTTTTTTGGATGAATGGTTTGTTTATATTTAAATCGTTTAAGAAATGAGAGAGAGAGAGCAATGATTTGATGGGGGGGGGGGGGGGTTCCACATTAATGTATTATCAAGTATTTTGAATCGGACAATACGGGATATTATTTTTTTAATTTTATGTTTTCCATTTCTCGGAACTTTCGCAAAGAGATTTTAAAAACAGTTTTGACACCCAAATGTCTGTCGAAAGGATGTAAAATGAAAATTCAACTAGAAGACAACATAAAACTCGTATCTCGTGAACTCTTTTATGTAATATATCAAAGAGTTGGTTTGCATGCCAGTGGTTGTATGTCTGTGGCACTATTGCCTTCCGTATCCCCAGTCTCAATAATAGATAAAGTAAGGAACAATTACATGATCGCTTATTTTCGTGACAATGAAAATTAAATCGTCTAAATGTACCGTATTGGCTGATCGCCACTGATGGTAAAATATTTCTTACTTAGAAAGAGGAGGGAAGGTTGCATGCGCGGTTCCATTTAGCGTGCCGGATTTGGAGAAAGCGCCAAGTCGGGCGCCATCTGGACTGATTGGTTATCGTGTTTGGCGGACGAATACTGCCGCATTATGTTGTTATCGTCGCTGATATAAGATCTCGGAGCACGGAGGAAACGTACTTACCGAACAATCCCAGCACGGTTAATGGGCGCCGTCAGACTCTGAACTGGTTGCTGCCTCCAGCTGGCTTGGCTTGGACTTGCTGGGTACCAGTAATCGAAATGTAAAAAAAATCAAATACATTTTCCTTCAGTATACTTGCATGTTACTCGTCGAGAAATGAAATTTTATTGTACCTATGGTTACCCAAACATTCAGATATAGTAAATGTGATGAAATACGTCTCGAGTTATGTCATGTATCATAATTCTACAAAATATATCT
>CM037783.1:10865328-10915328 GCA_021229015.1 Solen grandis
GCAAAAGCTTTTGGAAAACCACGTCTCCTTTACTTTGTTCTTGTTTCTCGCCGCCATGGACACGTTATGTTTCCCGGTGGAAATGCATGTTTCTAGATATCATTATGATGAGTTTCCTGTGAAGACAGGTTCCCAAATCATGCATGTATTTTGCATGATGAACAAAATTTCAGATTCACGGTATAAGTGAAATCTGATCAAATCCAGCCAGACTGACGGCATCCTTCAACCTCAAAGCTTCTTGTATATAGCATATTAGAACAGAAACTGAGTTGATTCCACATGCAACGAAATATCAAACGCTTGACTTTTAACCCCGACATTTTACCTTTCCTGTATATTTATACACATGCATATATTGAAAACATCGAGGAGTTTTTCATAATCGGAATTCCTTGTTTTGAGAAAATAGATATTTGGAGTTATTATTGCAGTAACACGTTATTTTTAAGATAAAATTATTAAGACGTTTTCTACTTAGGTATTTACGAAGAACACGGTTTTATAATTACGAACATCAATACTAATGTTATAATAATTGGTCTAGATGTAAAACGTACGTGGGCTAAATGAAATATTGAAGTAATTTTGCGGTAGATTTTGTTATCTTATATAATAGTACCTTTATTTTGTGAAAATGACATTGAAACTGAAGATTAATACAATGATCGAACGTATTGTTAATTAAGTTTTAAGGTTTTTGAACTGATTTGTTTGTTCGATCTAGAATGTTCAGGTGAATTATTAAGTATTTTCAGGTAGCATTAATTTTAATCGAGTGTATAACTTCTTGTATATTTCACTAGAACACGTAACTTTATCGAACAAAACATATTTCTTCCATTCAAATCGAATCAATTACGTGAAAATATGTATTATATAGACAGTTTTCACATAAATAATTTTTAATGCTATGGTTTTTATGAAACGTTTAAGACCTATTTCCGTAATGGGCATAATTGCAGTGTACGGTAGGAACGTGATGTTGAATTCGCATGTCAAGTCGCATTGGTTATGGAAACCTTGCATGACTGGATACATTTCATCGACGCAATATGGCATTCTTTTGAAAGAAACAATTTACCATCGGCTAATTACTGAGAACTGTTCAGAAACAAACATACATTTGATTCTCTTGGAGAGCATTTGCTTTATGGCATACGAAATCATGTTTGACAATTGGGAGTTACAAATGTTGCCAACGCTACAAGTGACCCAAATCACGTCCACGGCTCGGCCATGATTGCCGGCCTCTTGTATTGTTGATTGAAGGTTGGGAGTGACATGCATATATTATGTTTGTTCAGCATCACATGCAATCAACGTGTTGTGTTTAAATAATTCAGGAAGTAACACATGTACGTGAAATAAAAGCACGAAAAAGTGTGTGGTATATGTTTTATGGCATTCACTATAAAGGAAGATCACCTGGCTGTTAACATTTTTTTTGGCACTTTATTTTGTAGTTTACAATATTGTTATTATAATGAAATTGTGATTTTCTCATTTCAGGTCTTACAATGTGTGTGACTCTCCCAACGTGAAGAAAGCAAAGAACCTGATTGATGACTTGTCTGTTATCAAGGACCAAGTGAAGGGTCTAGTTGCAGTAAGTCAGCCTTACCAGTGTTGTCTAATCATTTGATTATGCTCCTTTCCCCCTCTGAAGAAGAGGAAGTATATTGTTTTGCAGATGTTGGTTGGTCTATCGGTCCCTCCACTTCGTTTCCAATCGATAATTTGAGAACGCTTAAACTTATATTTCTAAAATGTGATGGGCATTAGGTTACGGTGACCTTGAATATGAAAATAATTTCCCATCAATAAATTAAAAACGCTTGAGTCCACATTCTCCAAACTTGATATGGTGTTGGGTCACGACTAGTAGATGTCCCCTAATGATTTTGGGGTCTCTAGATTAAAAGGTCAAGGTCATTGTGACCTTTTATGTGAAAATGGTTTCCAACAGATTACTTGAGAACACTTGAGCCCATATTCCTCAAACTTGATATGGTGTTGGGTCATGACTAAAGGATGACTCCTATCGAGTTTCGAGTCACTAAGACAAAGGTCAAGGTCGCAATAACCTTGAATATGAAAATCTTTTCTGATCGATAGATTGAGAATGCCTGAGCCCACATACTAAACACTTATTAGGGTGTTGGGTCATGACTAGTAGATTGCCTTTTTTTATGTTGGATTCTATAGGTCAAAGGTCAAGATTGTGACTTTGTAGTGACTTTGACTGTAAAAATCATTTCTGATAAATACTTTGAAAATGTTTGAGCTCACATCCCTCAAACTTAGTAGGTTGTGAGGTCATGACTAGCATATGACCCTATCAATTTGGGGTCACTATGTCAAAGGTCAAGGTCACAGTGACCTAAAATGTGAAAATCGTTTCTGATTGATAACTTGAAAACACTCGAGCCCACATTACTTTGACATTTTAGGGTGTTGACCAGTAGATGACACCCATATATTTTGAGGTCATTTGATCAAAGGTAAAGGTTACAATGATTTTTGAAGTGAAACTCCTTTCCAGTTGAAAAAGTAGTATCTTTGAGCTGACATTTCTCAAACATAATAAGGAATTAAGTAACCCCTATCGATTTTGGGGTCACATGGTAAAAGATCAACCCAAAATAGTTCAAAACAGTAATTAACCATTTTGACGAAACTAAATATTGAACGTTGATCGTATGTTTCTGTAAATGACCAGTAGACTATTAATGAACACCTTCATCTATAAACTATAGAGCATTCACAAATCTTTTTAACAATTCACCTTCAGCAAAGTTATGCTTGGATAATTGCAAAGCTTTGAAAACCAAAAGTATTTTGTCTTATCATTTCTCCACCTATTGGCTGGGAGTGTACCTCAAATAATACCTGATACTCTGATAATGGCTTCTCTGTACCCAGTTGTTTCTTTATGTACACGATGCCAATTTTTTTGAATGGTTTTACATTTCACATCATGAATTTGAAGCTGAAATAGATCCAAATAGAAAGCATTTGATAGGAAACACATCTATATTTTATCGTATTTATTTCATTATATGAATATCTTATTTATTTATCAGAAGCGCTTTCTTTAACTTTAATGTTAAGTAAAAGTTTCAAAAAAAAAAAAAAAAAAAAAAAATATGTATGACAAATATTTTGAAATCAGTCTTTAAAGAGCTAGATGATGCACATTTTATTTTCTATTTACTTCAGCTAAATATTTCAATATTTTCAGTTACACATATTTTGTTATGACCGAGTTTCCCTGTTTAATCAATACTTTTAACATCATTCATTAAACTTGCTTGATACGATACATCATAAATTTGTGAAACCAGCAAATGCATCTTTTTAATTAACCGTGCTCCTGAAGTGCTTTCTCACAGTGTGTTTTCCATGTTTTGTCCCTGTGCTGAACACGAGATGCAATAGAAGGGAAAGCATTTTGTAATATTCAAATCTGTTTTGCACTCCGTGACGCTAACTGAAGCCAGGGACTGTGTGAAATGTTTATTTTTCAGTCGCGCTATCATCCTTCTCAAACTATGAGATTGCAGGAGTCATTACAAACAGCCGAGTATTGTGTTCTCTGAACTGGAGTCAGACTGTCAGGAGTCTGTAATGTCAGCTGTCCTGCTGTGTCAAACAAATTTGTCACATTTCAGTAGCTGTTGATTATTTTTAGCTAGGGCTTCTCATTACCTGTGTCATTGCATGCAAAAAATAACGCTGTTCTGTAATTTTTGCTACAATAAAAACACCAAGACAATGCACTTAAATATATGTATACCTTTATTTTATTTTTGCAGTTTGTTATTCCTCAGCATTTCTTATGCTTTTTCAGTGTTGTGTTTATATATAACATCTTATTTTATGAAATAATTATAACAGTTTTGCTTACATTAAGTACCGCAATATTTTATCAGTTGATATTCAGTTTACAAGCCAAAGAAATAAACACAGGTGTTATTCTGGGGAAAAAAGTTGTTGTCTAAAATCCTGAGACCACCAGAAGGGATGCAACATTAGTCTAGTCAAATGGAACTTCTATTTGATAATGAGTTCCATATAAGGTCACTTGAAAAAATGCTGTATATGTTTTCTCTCCTTGCTGCTTAGTTTTTCTGGTGTTGTAGCCAGTGTGTTTCTTGATTCCAAAACTGAGGTATTTACCCTTTACCTCATATAGACTTGTTTTGATGCATTTACAATCAAAGAAAACCCAGATCAGACAACATCCTGCAGGAGCTGGCCTATCAGGGTCTCCTTAGTTTGCTCATACAAAATTGTTACTAAGATTCTATACATTCTAGACGGCAAAAAAAAAAAACAAATCCTTTGCTCTGTTCTGTAAATAAATATTCATTATGTCATCATTTTTTATGTGACTGTGTTCATGAGGTATAGGGTTATTCAACAATTGTGTAACAAATTATTTCTAGAAATGTAACAGATCTTTGGGTAAATGGCAACGTGTATGGTAAAGTTTTGCAGACTGTCCCCAGTGGCTGAGTTTTAGGGCATCTACCTTGGTAGCAGGAGGTTGTGGGTTTGATCCCCAGTCGTACCATACCAAAGGCATAAAAAATGTTACTGGTATACCTCCTTTGCTTGGCAATCAGCATATAAAGGTAGTTCCAGGACTGGTTTGTCAGGTGTCAGGATAATGTGATTGGGTGTGGTATCATACCACATGTCTATGGCGTGATACTGCAGTGTGTCAGCACTATATCTGTCTCAAGTAGACATCGTCTCCAAATTACTGAAATACTGTTGGTGGGACATTAAACCCAACAAACAAACAAAAAAGTATTGCAGTCTTTATTTTTAATTATATATGTTAATTTCAGGAAAAGGAGAACCAGCAAATGTCAGTCCAGGGCACAGAAGTGCAGGTAAGAGATGCATTTCAAATCAATAACACCTTTAAGGCTACTTTGAAATCTACCGTATCTACTTTTGTTTTCATTGCACTTTTTATCAAATTAGAATCTCTACTAATTTGCACTAGTTATCATAGATTTTGACAAAAATGGTATAAGTAAAGACTTTAAAGAAGCTTATTCTCAAAAAATTTATTATGTGTAATTTGTGTATTTTGTCAATTAATACCCACTACAGAGTCCTGGTCATTGGTCACCAATGGCAATCATGATAGTAAGAAAAACGGGTGGTTTTCCCATCACAGGCAAAAGTGTTACGAACAGTATTGAATCTATATTTAGAATCATAAAACCTTTATTTAGGTACTATCGCAGCGACGGTAAACCCCAATACAATACAATTTATTTAGGTTTTATATGCACATTTGCTGTCACATTCCTGATCACTTTCACTCTTTGCGCATGCGCTAAATTTAGAAGCTGAACTTACAAATTCACTACCTTAAACTGGAGGAGACCCTTTATGCAGAACCAGTGATGGTGTACCGCAAGCATCAGTTTTTGAGATACCAATCATTTAACTGATTTCACCAAAGTAATGTTTACAAATATAGTGTTTTCCCTCGCAATATGACCTACACTTGCCAAGTTTATTTGTCAGGAAACAAAGACTTCACCAACATTAACTAGGGGGAATTGGAAACAAACTTTTTTTTTATCTCAAGTGATCATCAGTGATTGAGCTCCAGATTGCAATGCAATCTGTTTTAGTCTTCTTCAGGTCAAGTTCAAAGTAGCTTGAAAATCATTTAATTGACAGACGTTTTAGACTGACTAGTTCAGGTCTCAATATTTCTTCATATTATAATCTGAATTGGATTAACAATAACTATAAGATTTTAGTCTATGCTTACATTAGCACATATAAACCAGTTAACCCTTACCAAATTTAATTGTAAAATCCTCATTACCAGACCACTGAGGAGCAGCGAACAGCATAAAACCTGATCAGCCTGCGAGTTACTCGCAGGCTGATCTGGTTTTATGCTGTTTGCATAGGTCTTTTCATGGTATCCTCTATGAGGGAAAGGGTTAAAACTGGTAGAATTGACCCTGGTCCTTCTCTGTGTTTACTGCTATATTCAACCAAGTTACTTGTTCCATGCTGTCCAATAGCGGCACTAACATATCATTGGATCAGTGGTTGACCTATTTTTGATAAACAAAAAAGCACATTGATTTGGTTATGATATTGCTTGTGAGATGTTGACTTACCAGCTAGTCAATAAGAATAGTAATCCTTTAACAATGGTAAAGGCAAAGGGCTGTAAGTTTGCTTACAAATACTGGAAATGACTCGAGTCAGGTAGTCATGTCAAGTAATATTTATTTACAAAATCGGACACATAACAAATAGCATAAGCTCTAGTGAGCTTTCAACACTGACCATAGCTTTTTAAAAATTTCTCTTGTAATCAACATCAACAAGCATTATTAACTGGTATATTAAGACTACAAGATTGTAACAATCAATATGCGTAGAGCTCTGTTATAATGGTATGTTAATGGCCCTGTATTGCTTTTTTTTTCAATTTAGATTAGTCTATTTATCATTACTTTATAGCAGTGTCAGACTTACTAAGGATTCTGGATACGTGAAAACTTAATTTACCATAGACAGAATTATTAGTTCCTTTCTTTAAGCTTTTGAGTGCAGGACTCCATTTCATGAGGTAGTGAGAAAACTGAGTGCATGCCTGTCTTTCTGGTTCCAGGTCCCTAGTAAGACTGACACCACAGTCAGCTCACAGCCCCCTGGACCCAGCCCACTGGACAGATACCTGGTAAGTACTGAGCGGACACATGTGTCACAGGGTCACACTGGAGACTATGTAACGTTACTGTACTTTACAGTACTAGAGACTTTTAGAATTACCATAACCATCACATTAGAATTTCATAAAAATTATATGGTGTACAGTACTAGACATTTTTAAAGAGTCCAACTAGAAACTACAGTTTACAGTGAATTTGAGATTTTTACTTATTGTAAAAGTCATACTAGAGACTAAAAGAAGGATAAATGATAAACTGATAGACTTCAGAATGTTAAGAAAACAATAATCATGTTTAAATGAGCAGAGACTTTTTGAAAGATTTTAAATGTTCAACTTTGGAAGGAAAAAACTATTAAATTATTGTAAAGGTCACACTACAAATTTTGAGAAAATCGTAAAGGTTATGATTCAGACGAGAGAATAGTTATAAAGTTTACATAAATAGAAACTGTAACAACGAAATTTTAAATTGCCCACAAAAGGCTAAAGAACAGTAAAGTAATTAAAGAAAAAAAAACGTGTCTGTATCAACAGTTATATAGTTTTTGACACAAGAGTCATTTTGAAATATTGTAAAGGTCACTCAGGGGACTTTAGCAACAATTACATGCTTCATAATACTAGAGACTGATAAAATAATTATAAAATCGTAAGAACTCTACTGACATTTGACATTGACATAAAATCGTAAGAACTCTATTGACTCTATTGATTATATAATTTGTAAAACTGGTATCGTATACTTTTCGTCACTTTGTGAAGTGGGGCAATTCAATGCAATAAGAAACATGCGAATAAGATCAGTCTTTTTATTAAAGGGTTATTGGTTGCCAAGCATAACATCAAATAACTATTACATGATGTATATAAAATCTATTTTGATATTTAACCCTTTCCCTCATATAGACTCATTTTGACACACTCAATAGGTGCCACATAATGCCTGATCTGCAGAAAACCACAGTTAAACTTTACCAAATTTAATTATAAGTCCTCATTTCCAGACCACTGAGGAGCAGCGAACAGCATAAAACCTGATCAGCCTGCGAGTTACTCACAGGCTGATCTGGTTTTATGTTGTTCGCATAGGTCTTTTCATGGTTCCCTCTATGAGGGAAAGGGTTAATAACTACCAATATGATATCTTGATTCATAAACCCTCAGTTCAGATTCTTTTATTTTCATGTAATAAGATGCAAGTTTGTATTACAAAATGTATTCTTTGCGTCAACATCTAGTTAAAATTCTTATCACACACTGAGAGGAAACACAAGTACAGGTTCTTTGATACTGAACAAATGGTTGAAATGAAGTCATGATTAATGGAGATGAATTAAAATTCACTGCAGCGGTGTGACCGACACACATACTGGGTCATATTGGCTAGGTTTTGCATATTTGTATTCAGAGAGAGTCGCATTTCACATTAAGAGGATTACATTAGAACGTGAGAAAGGTAATGATCACTGAATCTTCTCAGAAAACAATTGGGGAGGACAGGAAGTGGTATTTACCAAGTCATATCCTTGCAACTTCATTATAGAAAAGAAAGTGTCAATTCATCGATGTGCAATAAATTTCTAGCTATGATGAGCTTTGTATTCTTTTTTAACCAGGGACAAATCTGCCAATCCTTTTAACCTGAGTTATGTTTAAGATGAGGATAAAGATAACCTGTTGAGTGTCTATATTTTGATAGGGATTTATATTTTTGTAAACATGAATTCGTTTCAGGTAGTTGGCTTTCTGACAGTCTTTGAATCATGATGATGTTGCTATCTTCAGTTTTATTACATCATGCAGAAACAGGTGCATGTAACACCTGTTTGGTTGTGCATTCTTGCATCTAAAAATGTAGATTTTTCACTGATTAGAATTCAACAATTTTCATTGAAGCAACCTATCCTATATTTATGATAATTATCAAAGTATTCAATTGAATATCAGTCAGGGTCAAACTCGGTAACCGGATTTTTCTTCAGGATTTTATATTTTCATATGCATACTGCATTTGCATGGACAACTTGAGTTATTAATCAATCAGTTTGATGACAAGGTCAATATCGGTATCAGTGTTTTATCTCCTACCTTTGGCTGAAAAACAGATATTTATTAATGATGAACCAGATCATTTATGGTGAGATGATGAAATTTGATAATGAATTGTTTCCCTTTTTTTAATGTAAAGGAACACCAGACTGACTAAACTGGGTAATAAATCATATTTTTTAACCCTTTCTCTCATAGAGGAAACCATGAAAAGACCTATGCGAACAGCATAAAACCAGATCACCCTGCGAGTAACTCGCAGGCTGATCAGGTTTCATGCTGTTCGCTGCTCCTCAGTGGTCTGGAAATGAGGACTTTATAATTAAATTTGGTAAGGTTTAACTGTGGTTTTCTGCAGATCAGGCTTTATGTGGTACCTACTGAGTGCGTCAAAATGAGTCTATATGAGGGAAAGGGTTAAAATGAGTCTATATGAGGGAAAGGGTTAATCATGTTTTCCAATGGAAAAATCTGGTTATAAGTGTGGCAAAGGTCAGGAAGCAGGTAGGTGGCTATTGGCTTTCTCTTTCCAGACCATAACTTTATCATGCATTGTTATATTTTTATGTAATTTGGTACAATTTTTCAACAAGATATTTCAGGTGTGTGCAGGTTCATGACATGAAACCATAGCCCACATGAAATCAAGGTCACACTTAGGGGTTGAAGGTTCAAAATGGGTATAATAGACCATGTCTTGGCTGTAACTTCCTTGTGCATTGAGGATTTTGGACTCAGTTAAATTGTTCAGCATGTGTGACAGCATGCAGGCTGATGAGGTGTTTTTTTTTTTTTTTTTTTTTTTAATTTTCATATCTCTTGTTATAATATATATACATGTGTATATATTACATTAAAAAAATATGGTGACAAATGTTTTAGGTGCTTCTCAGTTTTTTTGATTTTTGAAAACTTGGTTGTCTCAGATATTGGTGAACATGTTCTTAACTACATATTGGTTTGGACAAAGGTTAGTTGGTATAGTTGGTATATTACACCCAATCTTGTCAATGTGTAGGTAGACAAAAAAGAATTTAGGAATATAAATCCTGTCAGAAAAAAACTAAATTTAAGTCAAATCTGAAGAAACTTTGTGATAAGGCCCCAGGTCCTGAAGAGACTGGCACATTTTAATTCAACCGAGCCTACATGTGCAGGTACTGTATAATCCCATTAGAAAATACTCACAGTAAGTGAAAGCATTGATTTTCTGCCGTACTATCCGTGCCCTGACTGCGTTCTACGGTTTCCACATCTTTCAGCAGCTTTACTCCCTCGGGGATATATATTAAATTTATATCAGTTATTCAACTGTTTACATTTTTAGACACTGCCTGTCGAATCTTTCTATAAACCTTATCTACATCCCCAGTCTACAGGGAAAATCTATATTATGTAATCTTGTTTTTTCTCTTCTCATTTCTCTGATCTGCACTGAAATTAGATAACTCAACTTTCAGACATAACTGTTGGGAGGATATAATGATGAATGCAAATTATTTGGGATACATTCTTTTGTGTAAATGTCTTACAAAAACCAGACATTCACCCAGTGTTACTGTTACTTGCGCTACTGATATGATCAGCTTTATCAGATTACTAATTGTAAAAAGAGGAAAAAATGTTTATGTGATTTAAAGATTTCTGAACAATTTTAACCCTGTACTTCATTTAGACTCATTTTGATGCAAAGGCAAACAGGGTAGACCCAGATCAGAAGTTCCTATATAGCTCTATAGGAGATGTCTGATCAGGGTCTCCTCTGCTTGCTCATACAATATTGTAGCTCAGATTTTACACAGTCTTTGTGTGGCAAAGAAAAATCCATTATTAGTCCCCTACTGGTGTTTACACCCGAGGGGACTCAAGGTTTGCCCTCCGTCTGTCTGTCCATCCATTCATCTGTCCGTCCAGAAATTTGGAACCCGTGATAACTAAAAAACCTTTTTTAAGAAATTAAAATTGGTATATGAATAGATGGCAGTTTGGAGATTCTGTACATCACTTTTTTTTGTTTTGTTTTGTTTTTATACCCCCACAAATGAAATTTGGGGGGGTATATAGGAGTCACCCTGTCGGTCTGTCGGTCGGTCCGTCGGTCCAGCGGTTGGTCTACAAATATTTGTCCGGAGCATTTCTCCAAAACTACTGTACCTATGTTGATGAAACTTCATAGGTAGATAGACCTTGATGAGAGGAAGTGCAGTGCATAAGAACCATAACTCTGCATGTATTTTGAAAGGAGTTATTGCCCTTTGTCATTTTTAATCTTTTGATTTTGTCCGGACCATAACTCCAATACTAAAGTAGCTAGGTTGATGAAACTTCATATGTAGATTGATCTTGATGAGAGGAAGTGCAGTGCACAAGAACCATAACTCTGCATGTATTTTGAAAGGAGTTATTGCCCTTTGTCATTTTTAATCTTTTGATTTTGTCCGGAGCATAACTCCAATACTAAAGAAGCTAGGTTGATGAAACTTCATATGTAGATTGATCTTGATGAGAGGAAGTGCAGTGCATAAGAACCATAACTCTACATGTTTTTTAAAGGAGTTATTCCCCTTTGTTAATTTTTGTCTTTTGATTTTGTCCGGAGCATTTCTCCAAAACTAGACCTATGTTGATGAAACTTCATAGGTAGATAGACCTTGATAAGAGGAAGTGCAGTGCATAAGAACCATAACTCTGCATGTATTTTGAAAGGAGTTATTGCCCTTTGTCATTTTTAATCTTTTGATTTTGTCCGGACCATAACTCCAATACTAAAGTAGCTAGGTTGATGAAACTTCATATGTAGATTGATCTTGATGAGAGGAAGTGCAGTGTACAAGAACCATAACTCTGCATGTATTTTGAAAGGAGTTATTGCCCTTTGTCATTTTTAATCTTTTGATTTTGTCCGGAGCATAACTCCAATACTAAAGTAGCTAGGTTGATGAAACTTCATATGTAGATTGATCTTGATGAGAGGAAGTGCAGTGCATAAGAAAACCACAATGCAAAAAAAAATAAAGACAGGTTTTTGCAAACAATAAATATGGATGTGAACCATAATTAGGCTGCATTTTTATTCTCCTCAGCTACAGATCTTGGGGGCAAATTGTTTTCTTCTGTGTGTCTGTATGTGTGTCTCTATGTCTATCTGTCTGTCTGTCAAAACTTTTTAGCATTGTCCAAAACTTTTGAACCATTGCTCACACTAACTTTAAACCTTACATACATGTAGTCTTTCACTCACGCAAACTTTTGAAACTGTATTCCTACACATGACAGACTTCCGGTGTGGGTATTGATCACCTTTAGTGATAATATTTTTTTTTGGTATGCTTATAAGCCCAAATCCTATGTGTGATCATTAATTATCCTGAAAGGGGGGGGGGTATGAATCACCTTCAGTGATAGTTCTAGTTTGTTTTGTTTTTTCAGACCATATTTCTGGTTGCTATGGTAATGGAAATAGTATGCACCTCACTGGTAGGGGACTAATGTGTTGTGTGCAACACCAGTTACTTGTTTCATATATCATTTTAAGTTCAGTAAATCAATATTCATCAAATTCTAAATTTGTTCATGAATATTCATGAGGTAAAGGGTCAAAGTATTTTTCATAGAAGTATGATTTGGGATGAAACAGCAGTAAAGAGTCAGAACTATTCAGTATATTTCATACAATGATGTTGGACTCAGTTGTAACTGATCATTCAATGGAAGATCCCTGATGGTGTTTCTCAGAATTGCCTCCAAATTTCTTCTGAGAAAATCAGCTGTATCAATTCACAAGCGTTCTGTGACTCAACCAAAAACCTAGGCCTTATCTCAAGCAAAAGTTTCTCTTCACAACATATCCACCTAGGTGGTATAAATAATAAATCATGATTTATTTTGGTGTCTTTGTTTCAAGCAGATTTCAAGCAGAAGACTTGAATCTAAATATCATATCTTGACAATGTGTGGTACAAGTATCTGTACATGTAAACAACTTTCCAGCAAATTTTTATCTACTGGATTTAATTTTGATTCTACATTCTAAGTGAGATTACATGTATTTGAAGGCTGAGCTGGTTTATTCAGACATTATCTTACGTCTTTAGTGTGCAATGGTCTTAACCCTTAACCCTTTCCCTCATATAGACTCATTTTGACGCACTCAATAGGTACCACATAAAGCCTGATCTGCAGAAAACCACAGTTAAACATTACCAAATTTAATTATAAAGTCCTCATTTCCAGACCACTGAGGAGCAGCGAACAGCATAAAACCTGATCAGCCTGTGAGTTACTCGCAGGCTGATCTGGTTTTATGTTGTTCGCATAGGTCTTTTCATGGTTTCCTCTATGAGGGAAAGGGTTAACCTGCTGAATTTCTCAAATGGACTTAGCCAGCATCTTTTTTTAACTGTTCATTATCAATTTTAGGGATATCAAGATGAAAACTTGCAGTTGGTTAGCCAACAGTAAAGAGCCAGGCCAGCCTGCACAGATGTGCAGGCTGGCTTGGCTCCATACTGGTGGCAAAGGTTAGCACTTACATTTCCAGCAGGGTAAGGGTTAAGGTCTAGAAACAAATCAGATCTCTGCTTGATTCATTTATAATTTATAGTACATAAATTATGATAGTATGCTGTTCATTTCAGTTATTATTTTAATCATTGTCTTAGATACAAGACAGTGTGCATTGTAATCTTATATATCTGCTAGATCAGAGTCACCCAAAAAGTTAGTCCACTGAGCTGAGTATATGTTAACAGTAGTGGTACTTGGTAAGCAATGTTACACAGAGATTACAAACTTGACAGTGTCTCCCATTAGTTAAGAAATAATTGAATTTTTGTCCATTTTTAATGGATGACTGGCTAGTCTATTAATTTCCAGCCTAAATGTCCTTTTTGCCAAAAAAAAAAATCAAATAAAGCTGAGTATTAAATGAATTGTTATCGAGATAGATGGTAAACTGAATTCTTGCCTAAGTTACCAGAATTAAATATACCATCCATAGTAGACTTGCTATGGTTGCATAATTATATGAAAATTATCCCTATGCAAGTCTATGGTAAAAATTGCCAATGACATCAATGGGACATTAAATTTTAGCTTATAATGAAAGCTGTATTACCTCCTTAATACTTAACCCTTTCCCTCATATATACTCATTTTGACGCCCTCAATAGGTATCACATAAAGCCTGATCTGCAGAAAATCACAGTAAAACCTTACCAAATTTAATTACAAAATCCTCATTTCCAGACCACTGAGGAGCAGCGAACAGCATAAAACCTGATCAGCCTGCGAGTTACTCGCAGGCTGATCTGGTTTTATGCTGTTCGCATAGGTCTTTTCATGTTGTCCTCTATGAGGGAAAGGGTTAAGGCTTATTACATACAACATGTAATCATATTTCTACAAAAGATTTTGGGGCCTCCGTAGTTGAGTGGAAAAATTGGCGGAATCACTATCACTTACCCCTCACCCCTGTGGGCTCCAGTCCTGCCAGGTTGGTATGTCCTACAAGGGTTCCTCTATACACTTGGGATCTTCCTTTATCTTTAATTAACTGGGCATCACTGTGTGACTGAAATTGGTAAATTCAAGTGCAACAACAACAAACAAAAGATTGAAAAACCAAGTTTTGACTTTGGATTGCATTTTATTTCAGTGTGTCTCATTGTTGTTTATATTTTGCTAGATCACCACAACCTCTGAAATTCCATATGCATGTAAACTAATTATCAAGGGGTAAAAACAAAAACTGGGCTAAGTGCATATAAATATATAAGCATTTAGCCTAGTTTCACTTTCACCCCTCGATATAAAACAGAGGGAAGAGACAATTAGAGAGAGATGTTCAAAAATGATATCTCTACATGTACACATACATGTTCAGGGCCTCCTCTGTTGTTTTTTTCTTTTCACCACTAAATCCACCACATTAAAAAAGTAATTGCCAAATGAGAAAAAAAAAAATATTGGTTAATCATACCAATCTTTTTGGCGTAACAGACACTATTTCACATGACAGTAACTTGTCCAAAGTTCACATTTCATATGCTGATGGATATGACTTAATTAAGTCACTGTTTCATTATACTGTTAAGTATAATATCTATTATTACATCTTCAACTGTATACACATCACTCCAATTATATATCCGCTAATTATTCAGAATTCTGACTTAAACCCCTGACCCCCTGCAAAACAGGCCTTGAATGTTACAGCCTTAAAATCAAAATTCTTGTTAAAAACATGAGAGATATTAACCCTTTACTTTATATCAAGGGGTGGGAGCAAACAAGGCTAAGTGCTTATACATATATAAGCTCTTAGCCTTGTTTCGCTCTCACCCCTCAAATTATATTACTCGTAGACTCATTTTGATGAATTGACAAATTTAAGAGAAGAACCAGATCAGGTAGCTCCTGATTAGGGTTTTCTCTATTTGCTCAAACACAGTTGTAGCTAGAAAATTCCACTGTTTCATAAACAATTCAAAGTTCAGTCATTTGATATTCATCATACATGAATATTCATGAGGTGAAGGGTTAAGCAATGTTTATCATGTGAAGCACTTGTTATCAGATGAGCTTTTGCTAACATAAACCAGGAAATAGCACACTAGATGCTGCAAAAACTTTTTTCCTTTCCCTGCATCACAATGATAAAGATATTTAAGCAGAATTCCCACTCTGGAAATTGTTACCACAAAATCATTTTGACATTTTAACTATAATATTCAATATTTATTATCCTTGTTGTGAAATGGCAAAACGCTGAAAGTAGCTTTAAACATTGAAATATAATCTTATCAGATATGAAACGGACTTGAAAGGTATCCAATCCTTTAAGATACATTTTGCATATTGCATGTTTGCATGTTAACCATGCATCAATATCACAACATTTTGAGGTATTGTTACAAAAAAGCGACAATCTTTTATCCTCAAGGCATTGCAGTCAGGGTTTTAATTTGCTCAGCGTGTTTATTGTTGCGTGCTGCATGCCTGTAATATCAATAATGTTCTGAGCTTTTTATATGTTTAGCTGGTACCAGCTTGCATGAAATGGTTCTGTAGGTCAAAACAGGTTGACATGTTTGAATAATCTCATCAAGATCTGTAAACCAGAGAAAGTAGGGGAGATAAAATATTGTACAAAATTGCCTCAAGGAAACTTCCTAAGATGAATTCAGCCACACTTGTCTTTCCATTTCAGTTTCATTTAATGATATTGATATATTTTCAGGAAGAGCTTCAAGGGTTTGTTGATTAAAACAATGTCTTTATCTTAGACCGAGTTCAATATTTCTTTATCATTAAAGCTAACCAGCTGTTCTGACAGTCTTTGACATGAAAAGAATTTTTATGCACATAGTGTTTATTTCATCAAGTCAAACATACATCACTGAAATAATATCATATACATGTATAGGTACTCATGCTTTATTGAACAGTAATGCATGATTCAACATGCTTATTTTCTGTTTACAGTGGTGGATGGATTTTTACTGGTTCCAAACAATACAGTGCTTGAACTGAAATGAGCAGTTTTAACATGCAAGATATGAAACAGAACATGAATATCAGTCATCATTTGCATAAACTTTATAAAAAAGAATTGGAAATAAAGATCCAGTGCCCTAAAGAGAGGCTGTATGTAGGTGCTCATTGAAGTTTTTTATGTATGGTTATCTCCCCTTCAGCTACAAGTTATACAAAATCTAGGTGTGGTCAGTCTGCTGATACAGCCGGTAGTGTGCACTGTGTCTTAAATGCATTTGATATTGTTTGTCTCTATGGTAACTGAATACCTGTAGAAGTGTAGAAAATTAAGTCTTTGTTTATACTCAGAATTTTTAGCCTTTATAGAGAATTCACCTTTTTTCAGTACATTTTGTATTGAGATAGAAACCAGGTTATATTGTCCAGGTTTGTTTCCCAGGATTTCCACCAGGCCGTGTTTCATGCAAGTTTTTTTTTTTTTTTTAAGTACCTTTGGTTTTTTCTTTCGTACCTTGGATTAGCATTTCAAGCACTAGTGTTTTAAATAGCTTCAGAGCACTTTGTTTCCAAGCATCAATTTGGTTTATAGCATAGGCTCATAGCAGACTTGAAACACATTTGAAGTCCAAAGTGATAAATCCACATTTCATCCCTTGTCACAATATGACTCACACATCAATCTCCCTCGCTCCTATGACAAGACTGAAGATCTTGCAATTTAATTTCTGGTCTGTCGACAACAGTCTTGGCTCCAGTTTTGAAGTAATATTGCTCAAGGCCAATTTCTCCAGTACAACTTAAAATCCTTAAATACTGCTCCTTTTAAAATACTAAACCTAATAACAACTTCTTGCAAAGTGAGTGTCCATGATTTGGATTTGATATTTATTTTACTGTTTGTGGAGCCGTGATGAAAGTTAACGTCCACCACTCTATGTCTGTTACTAACATCATTTCTACCATCACCAAGGCAATGTATTAAAGAAAAAATACACTGTGTGACATAAATGTATCAACAAACCTATATTGAAGTCAATTTTAAGTAATAAAAGGGCATTTTGTCTTATTCCAATAGATCTTATATCATCACCCAGTTCTCCATACATATATTGAACATAGTAAGGTGGGAGTGATGATCTTGATAACAGTGCATTATCTGATTGTTCAAAAATAATTGGTCCATTAAGTCTGTTACCATCGAATCTAGCCATGCAAATTTTTCACTCCAACTTCTATATTATGCAATATTTGAATAAAATTCCACAAAAGAACAGTAGGATAAAGGATCAAAGGAGACAGTAGGACAAAAGATCAAAAGGGACAGTAGGACAAAACAATCAGAGGGGCCGCAAAGGAGGATAGATTTTAAAGGATCAGACATAAAAGCAGAGAAGACAGTAGGACAAAGGATCAGAGGGGACAGTAGAACAAAATCAGAGGGGACAGTAGGACAAAGGATCAGAGGGGACAGTAGGACAAAAGATCAAAAGGGACAGTAGGACAAAACAATCAGAGGGGACACCATGGCAAAGGATCAGAGGGGCAATTAGACATAGATCAGATGGAACAATAGAGCTACCGATTAAAGGATCTGAAAAAGAATCGGAGAAGCCAGTAGGACAAAGGATCAGAGGGAAAATAGGAAAAAGTATCAATGGGGAAAAGGGTCATATGGAACATTAGAACAAAGGAGCAGAGGGTATTTAGGCAGAGTTCTTCACTGACTTTCCTAGCTGCAAAGTACTTGTGCTACCAGTACCCAGGGATCCATATCACCTTTGTTTGATTTAAATTATAATAATGTTGTCATACATACTCATATTGTCTACAAATTTCTTATTTGCACAATAAAACATGATTAAAGGTGATCCATTTCATTGCATTTTACTAAATCATCACCTTTTGTGAAGAACACATCACAAGAATAATACTAATTTACATCTGCATATTAACATGTACAAAGGTACTTGTTGTTTTTTCATACAAAGTTAACGAAATGGCCCCAGGAACTTTCAAGAGAAATTAGCATAAAAGAAAACTTTTCAAAATCCATATGGAAGTCCAATAAGAGAGAAGAAAGAAGTTTTCTTCATGAGACTTCAAGAAATTATCAGAAACCATGAATATTACATGAACACATTCCTAAAACCATTATCACAATGTCAGATGATTTAGAGAGAGGGAAGGCTAGAAAAAGAAGAAACCATTTAGTTTAATGTGCTTAATATTTTTGTCTTAAAATGTTCAAATTGGTTTAGTGTAATCAATCAAAGTGGAGAATTTGTCTTGGTTACCTAAATAACCTTGGATGGGATTCTCTAGAGATCTGTTGACTTGCAGCCTTTGAAATTTCAGTCGAAGCAGCATTCTCATTTTTTTAAAATGCAATTTAATTAAAATTGCAATCTTCAGCAAATCAATCTCCCATGAATTGTTGCTTTTAAATACTCATTTATTTCTGTAAACAGCAAGCTAATGAATTATTCATCCGCTGTTTCGCATGCTCTCCTGCAAGGCCAAGAACATAATTATTTGTACAAAAATCCAGGCTGCAATTAAACTCGGAAAATCAACATAAACGGTTGCTACGACTTCTGCAGTGATTGGTTCAGAGTGGCATTTTGCTATCCAGAAGGCTCTTTTTTTTTGTTGCCAATTGAATAAATTGTGTCTAATGAAACTGAAGTGCTGGCATGAGGGTGTTTCCTAGTCATGGTGGAGAGGTCTGTATTGAGGATGTACCAGTCGTCACTCAAATATGTCATTTGACATCATATACAGAGGTACTTCGCTGTCAAAAAGGTCAAATGAGACAGAAAACAGAGGGGGTTCTTTTTATTAAAGATAATAACGAGAAGGCAGTAGTTTGCAAACATTTACACAAGTAACTTGAATGCTGATCAAGTTTCAAACAGTTCATTGGTAATTTCCTTAAACTGTTTCCTCATCAATAGTCATTTATACATTTTTGACTTCATGAATTCTAATTTTCTAGAAGTTTCCTGGTATATGAAACTGGATATTTCTTTGGTGTGCAGACTTTGTAGAATCAGAGTTACAATAGAAGAGATCTTAATATCAAAACATGCCTATTTACAGTACTGGGTTAGTATGTCTAATGTAATACATGTTAAGGATGAAGAGCAAGCAGCTAGGAGAATTCCAAATGATCTTGGTGTACGGCTCTTAGACTAATTTGTTTCAGACATTTTTCTGATTGTTCTTTGTCTGATCACCACAATGAAATATCCACATACTCTGCAGAAAGACATTGATGTATTGCATTATTTTACTCTCAGGTATGATTCAACTGTCTTTCTTTAAAAATCCCCAAAATGCAAAATGTATTCCTTTTACTGTATTTGAAAAAAAAAATCCAGGTAATGAAAATGTGGTGATTATTTTTTATTTCATAGCCTGATCTTGGTATTTCATAGAGTGTGTTATATAGATGTTTCAGGTCTGCGTTCATTTCTGCTAATGCAATTTTGCATGTATAATTACCAGCATAAAAGCAATGAAAACTATGATCAGTATAAAGTTAGCGTTCACAGTTATGCAGTTAGATTGCAGAGTTTGATACATGACTACTTTTGTTTTATTGATGTCTTCATAGCTGAGATACCCAGACCCAGATCACAAGTGTCTGTATCGTGTGACAGAATGTGTGTTTAGTGTTTTTGACCTCTGTTGCATGCTTAACCAACATCAGGAAGATGAGTCCGACATTCAGTCTTGGCTCTCTAGTGTATTAGGTACAATAAAAGTAAAACAAACCTCTCTAGTGTATCGTACGTCATAATTTCATAGTATCTTACAGATATCAGTTCCGAGAATTTTCGTTTTGGTTAGGAGGAGTTGATCATTTCCATCTTTGTTTATTTTTTTTTTCTTTATTGTATCAAAGAAAAGCAATGTTTCCCGACTCAGCAACATCAAAATATTCTGACCATAATTAGTGGAGCATTAAAAAGATATGAACAGTGTTAAATCATGACATGGGTTATCCTTCAACATATTTTCTTCTTTTATATAGAAATGGTGTTAGAATGAACTTTGTAAATGTATAATTAACCATTTTTGTGCAGAGCTGACACATAGGGATCTCTTGTCCATCATCTGTCTGTCCTTCACACTTTTTTGTCATGCTTCAGGAGGTGAAATATGCTCCAAAGAATAATGTTTTCTATTTTTTTTTTATAATGAGTTTATAATTGTCATCAATGCATCATATCTATGAGCATAATTTTTATATATACACGTAGTCATCTTTATGTTTTTAAACAAACTTCATGTAAACTTTCAAAAACATTTTTTTTTTTCAAATCCAATTTACACGTTTAACCCTTTCCCTCATATAGACTCATTTTGACGCACTCAATAGGTACCACATAAAGCCTGATCTGCAGAAAACCACACTTAGACCTTACCAAATTTAATTATAAAATCCTCATTTCAAGACCACTGAGGAGCAGCGAACAGCATAAATCCTGATCAGCCTGCGAGTTACTGGCAGGCTGATCTGGTTTTATGTTGTTCGCATAGGTCTTTTCATGGTTTCCTCTATGAGGGAAAGGGTTAAGGGTTAAGAAGTCAAGTAATGCCATGTGGTATAAATAGCTGGGTATGCTAAAAGGACAATAAATTTTAATCATGTGTTAATAATTCATGCTTATTTCAAATATTGTTTGAAAAGGTTGCATGCATTGATAAGCTATAGGGCACTGACTAGCACACTTTCTATGCAAATTTCTTTTTTCTCACCAGCTTCAGTATACAGTATATAGGTTAATTCATGGAGGTGTGGCTGTGTCAGCCAATCAGAATGCTTTCTCATATTGAGACTTGAGGCAGTGTAACAGTTGTGAAGGTATTTAATATGATTGTACTTGACTTGAGTGCAAGGCAATGATGGGTTGATAATGGTCATATTATTTAATTTCTTAGTAAAAATGAAGTTGGTTTTCTTTGAGTATGGGGGTGGGGGGGATATAGGGGCACAACTGGCTATAAATGTTGTTTGCCTAATTGTTCAAGATGAGTCATTTTTGAAAGGAAGGACGAAAAGGTCATATAAGAATCCCTCATATATTAAAAATGAACTAACTCCAGAAGGTGTATGTGGTGATAAAAGCACTGATGATTGAAAAATCATTTTTACAGATATGTACAGAGAAAAATACCTTTGTTTTAATTAAAACCTATTTCACCATCACTTCTCTGGGCAAACCATGAAAAGACCTATGCGAACAGCATAAAACCAGATCAGCCTGCGAGTAACTCGCAGGCTGATCAGGTTTTATGCTGTTCACTGCTCCTCAGTGGTCTGGTAATGAGGATTTTACAATTAAATTTGGTAAGGTTTAACTGTGGTTTTCTGCAGATTAGGCTTTATGTGGTACCTATTGAGTTCGTCAAAATGAGTCTGTATGAGGGAAAGGGTTAACTAGGAGTTCACAAACTTCTTATTCTACTGTATCAACAAAGCATAGCTGCACCAATGTACAATGGACCAGTATATCACAGTATGAGTCATTGGCAGGTTGATGACACTTAGAATGTTTTCATCATTTCTCAACTTTAATTTCTTCCCACAAGTTTATGTGAAGCTAATAAATCATACTGGAGCTGTATCTGACAATTAGGATTATTAAGCTTGGTTATCAGTGAATTTTTTGTGTTACATTTTAAGGCTTGTTTAACGTCAGTCATTCTGTCTGTCAGGATGTGATATCATCTATCTAACTTAAGTTATGAGAAAAAAATGCTAAATTGGGCTGCATCCCCCCCATCCAATTGTGCTATGATTGCCAAAGATTACAAATCTGTTTCATGATACACTTTCCATGTTAAATAGTTTCTGCCGTTCTTCCTTCTTGATTTATGTTTTTCTTTGATTTCCTTATTATGACAGATTGTAGCACAAAGTTCAAACAGGAAGCAAGCAAGACAGTCTTATTATGATTCATGATGGTGCTTGAAATTTGTTGTTTTAGGGATTTTATTTCTTTAATTATAAGTGTTCAGAATATATTCCAGTAGGAATTCCATTGTTGGGCCTAACTGCTTATTTTGACTTATAGGTTGCTAACATCTAATAAAGATTAGATATTTTAAATCTTCTATCATGTCCTTGTGGGGGTGTCCATGGCTGAATGGCTATAGTCATCACATCACCATCACTTTGCCCATCACAGACGTGGGTTTGAATTCAAGTCTGGATACCTACATTTATCATGTGAGGAAGCTTAATACTGTAGGTCGCTGGTTCCACCCGAGTGCCCCCATGCAAGCAATGTCATCCTGCATTCGTAGTTATCTGGGTGTCGTGATATAAGATACATTTCAATGTCACAGTACAACTACGGCTCATTACACGTCTTATTACATGTTACTGCACATACCTACCAAGGAAATGAACTGTTTAACTTTTCAGACTGACTGTTGCTTTCAGTATAATCATTTGAATTGTCTGTGGTCTCACAAAGTGCAAAAAGGTGTCAGTTATAAAAGGATGATGAAGAATTATGTTATAATTCAAAGCTTATCCCTTTCCCTCATAGAGGACACCATGAAAAGACCTATGCGAACAGCATAAAACCAGATCAGCCTGCGAGTAACTCGCAGGCTGATCAGGTTTTATGCTGTTCGCTGCTCCTCAGTGGTCTGGAAATGAGGATTTTGTAATTAAATTTTTTAAGGTTTAACTGTGGTTTTCTGCAGATCAGGCTTTATGTGATACCTATTGAGTGCATCAAAATGAGTCTATATGAGGGAAAGGGTTATGTTACATTACTAAATAACAATGTAATAAGTCTAAATAAATTATTGGCAGCTATGAATTACATACATATGTATTACCAGAACATGATAAACATATTGAGACTAAATATGCATTGAAAAAAAAAGTTGAAAACTAGTCATAAAAAATGGATGATGAAAATAGTAACTGTGTTGATATACTAACAGTTTCAAAACTGAAAGACTAGGAATTCACAGCTGGTGTGAGTTCATTATGCCAAACCATATGCAACTATATGCTTGCAGTCAGCTATGAAACAGTCTTAGTGTCATAAACTACAATGTTCACATGTACCTATCTACAGCGTAAGGTGCACATGAACAGCATGGTATAATTGTCCTATGACAACTCCGTAGCTAACTGTAAGCCAGGCACAACTGGTGTGCATTCAGTATGATAAACCGTATGCAACCATATGCTTACAGTCAGCTATGAAACTATCTCAGTGTCATAAACCACGATGCTGTACATATACCCATTTACAGCATAAGGAGCAGGTGAACAGCATGGTATATGGTCCTAAGATAACTCCATAGCTGACTGTAAGCGACCGGTTGCATACAGTTTTGTATACTGAACACACGCCTGGCTTGTACAGCTTGGTTGTACCCAGGTGCACACGGGGTCTCCCTCCACCTGTTATAGCAACAGTAAACTCCTAGGACCAGGAAATGGAGGTTCTTGTTATCAACTCCTACTAGGAAGATGGCTGAGTCTTAAAGCCTAGTCCAAATAATTTCCATTGTATAAATATGAAATAGAAAACCTTTATTCTGTCAACTTCTCTATGCTCTGCATGTAATACTGTCTTCATGTGTCTCCCAAGTAACCAAAATAAGAGCGGGACAATACATACTCTGATAATTGTGTTTCAAGAAGCTGCCAAACGGTGTTCCATCATCCCCATACAAGTCTGTGCCGGACATTTCACTGAGTCAGCTTAATGCACCAGTCCTTCAGGGTTTCAAGGATGCGGAGAGTATACTGAGAGAGGTGCAGAAGAGCCGTGGGTATCTGGAGTCCAATCTGGAGACTGTGCTACGCGGAAGACAGGATGCCGAGGTGTACAATATGCTGGAGACCCTCTATCACGACAGGTAGGCACGTGACACAGCTCACATTCTTACAATGCACATCTGATAAAAGGGTCACCTGTGCAGTTTTAAGCAGACAGCTTTCAGTCTGCCAAAGTGGTATTTTCTCAAACATCTACCATATCTAAGCATTTTTTTGTTTTTTTTATTTACTCTGATAGCCAATTTGCAAAATGAAAATAACAGTAATTAATATTGAGATACTAAAATGTTCAACAGTTTTGAATGAAACTTAGCACACTTTATCACTATCAAGTGTAAATGTTTGTGAATTGTTCTTTATTTGGTATCATCAAGAAATGTTGGGGATGCAGAGTTATGTCTCCTTGATATAAACTGCTTCATGTTTCTAGGGTAATATTGATATGTGGCTTGGTATACATACCAGCATATTACCATGCAATATAGAATACACATGTATACTGACTTTTTTTAAAGCAGTATTACATGTCATACTATCAGTGATAGTTCTACTTAATACACTTAAAACTACTTAATACATTTTAAACTGGCATCATAAGAGACTTCAGACTAGAAACTATCATACAGCCTTGTTATCCTTGAAAATAAAGTAATCTTGAAACAGCAGGTAGATGACTCTTTATTTTAACTTTTTACTTTATGTGCATAAGCTGTATTTTGACGTATTGGCAGACCCAGTTCAAACCTCTCCTTCCATGGGCTGCTGATCAGGGTCTCCTCTGTTTGCTCATACAGTATTATCCCTTTCCCTCATATAGACTCATTTTGACGCCCTCAATAGGTATCACATAAAGCCTGATCTGCAGAAAACCACAGTTCAACCTTACCAAATTTAATTACAAAATCCTCATTTCCAGACCACTAAGGAGCAGTGAACAGCATAAAACCTGATCAGCCTGCGAGTACTCGCAGGCTGATCTGGTTTTATGCTGTTCGCATAAATCTTTTCATGGTGTTCTCTATGAGGGAAAGGGTTATAGCTCAGACTGTTCATAGTCTGCATGATAAAAGAAAAAATCCATTGTTTTATTTACCATTCCAAGTTCAGTAGATTTAAACTCATCAAGTCATAAATGGGAACATGAATATTCATGAGGTATCCAGTTAAGAGCCACACAGACAAGATATTCAGTTTTTGTCTGACAAATGTGTCACTTAAAATGTCTCATATGCAGGAGACGTCATCTGCTTGCAGATGTAATCCCTGAAGTCCTAGTTTATCCTTTGTAAAAAAAAAAATGGCTAAATTAATTGTTAACTGTAAAATAGCCTCTGGTACAATATTGCCAATACAGCGAGCAGTTGTGAGTCACTGTTATTGGAAGTCTGTTTGGTTTCTGTTTAATTAATTGGGTTTAAGGTCAAGTATTGTACTTAAATCTTCATCAAATTTGAAGGAATATAATTTTTGAGTTTGAAATATAGATTTTATTTTCAATAACATGGAGCCATGTCACCATACTATTTAGTAACCGTAATTACTCAATTTTATGTGGTAAAACCCAGATCAAACTGAGGGCAGAACAGTTTTTATAGTTTTCCATCCACATTTCCATAGTACAAATGGCTGACTAACAGATTGAACTAGTCTTTCAGAGGTTGACTTGTTTTATACTGACCACTTAGGTGATTCATTAATATCTCGTCATTACTAGATCAACTGTCTTCTATTTGATGCAGTAATCAGCAGGAGAGATCCCATATACAGAAGATGGTGGATAGCAAGATAGCCAAGCTGAGGAGGGAAGTCGAGGTGAGTGAAGGACCAGGCATGGTATCCACACAGTAGTTGTCTTTATTTAAGGTAATCCATCCATCATTAAATTGTGATCATAGTCCATCAAGTGATTGTGGGAATTTTACAGTAAATACAAGCCCTTAGAGAAATAGAGCCTGTAACTCCAAGTCAGTGGATGCTTGCATCTGCATTAAAGTCTTTTTTAAGCATTTGATGGACCATGATATTGATATGATTATGGATGGATTACCTTTGAAAAATAAAAAAAAACGATGATATGCAGTGTGAAACACATATCACATATTAAGACAATGGGTTGTTTTTGGACATATGTTTCTAAAATGTAAGAGCTATATTAGTGTTTTCTCAATGCTGGATTAACACATTATATTTATATATTCCTGAAAAATTAAACCTTGTTCCCTGTAGGCATTCCTGTAGTGTGAAATCATTTGTCAGCATGATACATTATTTAGTTGATATGTAGAGAAACACTCATTTTTATCAGATAGAGAAATAAGCCAAATACCAATGATGTAGTGGGCATACAGACATGAATATATCTGCTGTAGGAATGGTATTTACACTGATAAATGCCCACTGTGGAGGGCGACTACGGTTCGCCTCAGTAGTGAAACCCAACAACTTTAAATTTCATAGTTACTGTGTTGTAGGTTACCTATATCTTACAACCAGAAATTTGATAGTAAGATTCATGTAAGTATAAAGCTTGTGATTTATTGCCGAGAGTAATTTTTGTTGGTTGTTCCCAGATCAAAGTGATTTCAAGAAATGATGAGAGATCAGTTAAAGACGGGCAAGTGTATGTGGGAATAATCAGATCTAGAGATTACTTTCTTATGAGATCAAGTTCGCATTATTATTACATCCGATCACAATGTCTGATACCATATAATCCTGTTAAAACACCCCTGGGTTTTGCAATTTCCCCTCCTTAATCTAAGGCTGCAATACAAACCGTACATTAAATTCTCCCCATATACATTTGCTCAAAATGTTAATTCCTCAACAAATTTAAATTACACATTTTGTTTCGGATGTTGTTTCATTCAAGGAATAAAGGTCAAGTACATTTAAATTAGTACAAGGATTAGAGGCACTACATGGAACAAATGCCTGATTTGTCTCCTCAGAGCATCACATTCAGTGATAGTTCAATGTTGTTCTGTGTAGTATACCTATGTTTCAACTAGACAATCACAGTTTTTCAAAAAACTTTTCTCCCAAATACATCATACATGATTGTATTCTTAGAAAGCCGTTGGCATTTTATTTTGAAAGAACATACATTAAGTGCTTTGTATGAAGACATCCAAAAGATTACTCCTAAATTTGATTCAAATGAGTTTAGTCACCTTTATAGTTATCACCTAATCTGTTTACTGTCTGTAATGCATCCATCAGGATTTATCATGTCAATGATTGGTCAAACCTTCTTCATGAGGATTATCACTTATTGAATCATCTACTTACAAGCCATTGTGCCTCTCAGCTGAATGTCTGAGTTATGTGTCTGCCTTGTTAGATTTGTAGAAATTGCTGACAAGTGCATCGGACAGTCGTGGGATGTCGAGACATGATGTTAGACACTTGTATACATTACACAGTCTACAGCCCAGCATGATTGTGTGAATCAATGTCCCAGACCCATTCCTCTGTATGCTGTGTGGAAAATTGCTCTTCAGACCGCGTCCAACCCATCCATCATGCCACCCATTTCATCCGTAACTCTGTCCCATACCTATACATCCAACTGTCAAGTTTCTCATCATAGGTTCTTAGATTTATTAAGTCTTAATTCTCTTCAGTTTTTAAACACACATAACCTTCAGTCTGCATCAATGTTTTCCTGTTTCTTCTTTAATGTGTCAGCCGTCTTTACTCTAAAGCTTCTACAGTCATGAAATATGAAGATCTTCTTTGTTGATTTTCCTGTCAGACTCAGCCTTAACACCAAGCTGGCACCAATGCAGCCTCCTAGTCTCAAGTTGACAGTCAGTATCATAGATTATTGGTTGATGGGTTATAAAGATATGCAACATCAAAACAAGTGTAATGCCATGAAAAAACTATAATTTTGTCAACCATTTTACCACTCAGTTGTGGCTCTTTAAACCATAAAAAAGCAAGATCAAACAGAGCAGTTCTCAGCAGGAAAGGTTAAGTAGTGTAACCTCCTCAACCTGAGTTTACCGATGTGTCAGGCACCAAGTACTGGTCCAACCCAGGAACAGTTGAGAGGAATTTAGTGTTAACTTGTTTTCCAATTGACAGAAAAACGAACGTGTTGAAGCTAACTGTATTATACAGTATAAAACCTGAACAAGTTGTGAATGACATACAGACTGATTGGTTTTATTTTGCTTCATTAAGTTATTCCTTAAAAGGCTTTCATGTGGTTAAGGGTTCAAAGATAGATTACATGCCCCTGGATCCAGTTTGTTGACTATGGAACTGACGGTTTGGAGGATTTTTCAAGATCTCCTCAGACACAAAGTAGTACAAGAGAGATTTGTATAAAGTATAAAAACTTGATTCTCAGTCAGCTGAAAAGAAAAAAAAATCAGCTGATGCAAGATTGTTTCTTGAACACCCAAGAGGCAAACTACTGGTCCAACCCAGGAACTATTAAGAGGCATTAGTTTAAGATTCTATTTCCCAGTAAGCATAAAAAAACACTTAAGTTGCATGTAGTTAGTGGTGTGTCTGTGTACCTGCAGAGAGAAATCACAGATGACCTGGTTCTGTCCGAGCTGAATAAGGCCAAGGCCACAGGTGTTCCTGGGGCTGTCAAGGTCCCTGCCCCTGTCCCAGCAAAACCAGCTGGTCGCTATGGTTACAGGGGCCGCCTACATGATCCTAAACCAGTTAGAGTTGAACCCAAGGCTGAGCCAAAGAAACCAGCTCTGAAGAGACCAGGAGGTGTTGGAGGCAAGGAAAACATTCCAGCAAGAACTGTCAGACCTTCTACAAAGGTGGGTAACAACCTTATTGTGATCTGTCTGAAGTTTCCTTGGTGTTTTCATTTTTCAGCAATCATTTGTAAGTGTTATGCTACTATTGAATTGCTTCATCAGTTTAAATTTGCATTTCATAATTCTGCATAGAACTGATAGTATGCTGTAATTATGAAAAAAGATATATACAGTCCAGTCGCAATGGAAATAAGTAGCACCAGACCATGCCTTACTTTGTTCCATCGCATCTTAGTTCCATTGCATCCTTTATTTATGAGAACGATATTGTATTTTGCATCAATTGTAATACCATGTATCTGCCATTCAAGAGTCAACAGTGCCGTAAATCAGCAATGCTGTGATATGTTATGGCCCATATATTATTGTTGTTTATGTGTTTTTGTTTGTTTAATGAAAAAAAGGATTTGTTAAATTGTTTATATTTTTTATGAATAGTACATACACTTACCTAAAATTCAAAAATAAACATGTACACGGAATTCTCAGACTGATGTATCAGATTGCACCACGATGTATCTTTATTTTTTGTTCTTATGTTCGTGTTATCATGTACTGAAATGTAAGGCCAAAACAGAGATGATCAACATTTATACGTACGTATTGAAATGTATAATTACTCAAGTTACCCTTAATTCAAACAAACTCATGAGTACGATTTGTGTCACAGATGCCATACTTACTGACTTAATACATGTCATAATGGCCAACACATGAGAGCAATTCTGTCATCTTTCTAAATCCCATCATTATATGTTTTTTGATTACCAGCTAAATGTCACAGCTGAGTCTTGACCTGATATAAGGTTACCAGTAAGTGAATTACGCACTGCTGTAATAAAAATCATTCAGATGTCCAACATAAGGCTAGTGGAGTTGTCTCCCTTGAACAGAAAATGGCATATATGCTTAAATTGCTTGAAACAAAGTACCTCCTTGTGTAGCCCTTTACCTAATAAAAATGTGTTTGGAAGAGCAGACTTTGATTAGACAGCTCCATTAGACACAATCTCATTAAAATCAGATTCAGTATCGCTAACTGAATCTGACTACATCGTGTAGAAGGTCGTCTTAGTTTGACCTTTGTCTAAGCCAATCAAATTGGCGCCAATCATATTGTTAGGTATTACCAGGGGAAGTAACCCCATCAATGTATATGAACAAATATCAAGATGGTATCCTGTAGGGAGAACTACCAAAAAGTCCCAAGAGTGCAAAATCAATTTCTTTTTGTTTAGGCTTTAATTCTGGTATCTGTGATTTAGTAAGATCATCAGTTGTTGAGGCATCCATTTTTAATGTGTCACATAACTGATTGCTCACAATAGGGTAAAAAGATGTGTAAATGGCCGGGTAGTTCAGTCTGTAGAGCATTCACCCTGTAAGCAAAAGTCCCGGGGTTGGAGTCCCAGTCAGCTTGCACATTTTTCTCACCCTGTGACAAATGTTTTACCAAAGTCAGATAGGAACTATTGAATTGGTTTAAATCAAGCGCTTATTTATGCATATAAATAACTTCAAAGGTCAATCTGACGAGGCCTTTAATGTGATGTTGTCACATCCTAATTGGGGATAGTAGTGGAGCGCAAATTAGGATATTATTTTAATGAGATTGCATTAGACAGCTCCTGATAGAAGCATTCTGATCAGGCTCTCCTCTTTTGGCTCTTACAAAATTGTAATTAGTCCCCTACCGGTGTTTACATCGGAGGGGACTATAGGTCTGTCCAGAAATCTGGATCCCACGATAACTTAAAAACCGTTTAAGATAATGTTATGAAAATTGGTATATGAATAGATTGAATAGATGGCAGTATGGAGATTCTGCACGTCACTTTGTTTTTGTTGTGTTTTTTAAGGACCAAAATTCTGGTTGCTATGGTAGCGGAAAAATTATGCACCTCACCAGTAGGGGACTCATGTTTTGAGTGCAACACCAGTTCTCTGATTATCATTTCGAAACCTTGAACAAATTAGAAACTCTAAATGCCATTTCAATATTTAATTTGGAAATCGTCTGGATAGCACTTGGGTATACCGCATAATTATTACAAACTATACTGTCCTTAATACATTACATTTATACTGATATCATATTTTACATTAAGCTGAACAGACTCAAAATAAATTCATATAAAAAATATTGATGTATACACCTCGGTAACCCAAAGCTGAATGCCAACTTCACAATATATATCACGAAAATCACATGCTAAACCGCAAACTTAAAACGCCACCTGGCAGTTACTTTATTACAATTAAGGGAAAATAATTTTCTTTTAATTCGCACCTCAAACAAAGAAAATCATGTTTACTTATTCATATTTTGCAAGGCAAAAAAAAAATCCATTGTTTCAAGCATCATTCAATGTTCAGTAAATCTAGTATTCATTAAATCATAAATTTGTACATAAATATTCATGAGATAAAGGGTGAACCCTTACCCACAATGCACATGTACATCCTGTTGGACTGTTTAAAGACCAGATCAGAGTAAAACCAGGCCCATGTTCTCGAAAATAAAAATGGTTCTTAAGTATGATTTTCATACTTATACTCAAACTATGCCCATAAGGTTCAACAGGGATTTGAGTATGATACTCAAATTTGAGCCTGAGATTGTACTCAAGTATTTTTGAGAACACGGGGCCAGTTCACATTGAGAAACAGATTTTACAATCTAGTGACATTGAGCATCAGCCAGTATTTAACTTGAATAATTTTCTGGCTGATCTGGCTTTAAATTGATAAAATACTCAATTGGTGAATGCCACTAATGTTAACACTAAATTGCTTCCCTTGAGTACCTTGGAAATGAGGGGGGAATGCTGTTGACCATCTCAAAGTGGAAATTGCTTTCATTTTGTTCCGGTTTCCACTGACATATCATGAAGTAAAATAATACATCTGAGTTGCACATTGTTAATTGTAAAGACACCATTTTATGCCACTCTGCCACTGTTACAGAAGACACGCAATGTGTTTGAAGACGAGACATACATGACGAAGGTGTACGGGAAGGCAGCGTACCAGAAGGGTCGCACCACGGTCAAGGATCCCTATCTCCACTTCCAGAACACATCCAAGCACAAGGCTCCTCGGCCGGTGGCTGCAGTCGATGTGTCCAGAGGTAATCCTGCAGTATCTGACTATAGTTTATTTGTTTGGTTTGTTATAACTTGGATGGTCTACCCTACTGCCTTTGTTTACATGGAGTTCTCTTCCACCTGTAAAAACCTGGACATAGCTGTATGACTAAAATACTGTCAGAAGAGAGAAGGGGAAACAAATAATGTAGTCATGGGTTTCGTTAAAGTAGATATCATGTTTATTTCACCAAGACCAAAGCGATTTGCATGGATAGCAGGATATGCACAGGACATAAGTGTTATTCTGCCTTTTGTTTCACCATTAATTTAAAAAACTCCAACTTGAATATGGACAAATGTTATGGGAATATAAATATATATTTACATGAAGACTGGGGAAAATGTGACAAGTGTACAATATAGGTTTAGATAAATGTTGATATCCTTTTGTGCACCTGTATTATAGTGAAGCGGGTAAAAAAATTTAGTTCTCAAAAACAGGTCAGTCCTTACAGTGAATGCATGTAACGCATTTGAACAGATTTAATTTTTCTGTCCTCAGAACCTGACCCCTTTTTAGTTTGGGAACCCTGAAAATATTTAAAATTAGAAAAATAATCGCCAGATTGATGTATTTTATTTAAATAGTTTTTGTGTCACCTGCTGTGAGCAGAGGTGACACATAGGGATCACTTTTCTGCTGTCTGTCTGTCCGTCTGTCTGTCCGTCACATTTTTCCGTCACACTTCAACAGATGACACACATGTTCAAGAGAACACTCCTGTATTATAAAGTGACTTTAAAAGTAATTTGATACTCACTATATAAGTGTTAACATTTTTTTTTTTTTTTTTAAGTTTCAATTTTCTAGAGATATATTGAATTTAAAATAAAAACATAAATTTGCATATCCAAATCAAAAATTCAAATTTCCTGAAATTTCTAAATTCAGTAAAATAACCTTTAATGAGTTAAAATGTTTTTTGTTTGTTTTTTTCATTATTCTTGTTGATTATCCATTTATAGATCATCAGTTTAAATCTATTCAAACTATTTGATTATATTGATTATCATTAGATTAATTGATCATTATTGATTGTCTCATTTTACAAATATTAAACAAAACCAACTAAATGCTTTACTGAACTAAACACCTATAACATTAAAAAAAAATTTTCAACCATTGTCAATTTTAATTTTATTTTTATGTTATACCAAAATATTTAACATTTATGAGCATTCTATATGGTGCATTATAGCCTTTACATATGTTTTCATAAACTTCAGCAGTGCAACTGTGTCCACAAATAAGGTTATTATGTTCAGTGCTGAAAAACTGTGCCAACCAAAAAAAAAAACATATTTAGGTTAATTCTATCATAATTTAACATACTTTTTCCTAAAAATACTTCAAATCTTGCGTTCAGTCATAACAAAACAGATGCTTTTTTTTTTTTTTTAATTGTCACTTTAAAGAGAATAAAATGTAACATTGTTAAAGAATGCAATTGAGATGTAAATACAAGGATTGAATTACATTTTTTGATGGTTCATTGGGTTATGAACTGCATTGAGGCTTTTCAAAGTGGGTGGAGTCCAGAATTTGCAATTCGGTCCTTAATTCATAGACCCTAGTCAAGGCCCCATATATTGGGGGTATTCATCACCTTCACTGATAGTTCTAGTTTGGGATTTGAACCACCTTCAATGAGATATGCTCTACTTGTGCTGTGTCATCCCCAGGAAAGGAAGTGATGTCCTCTAAGACACAGACAGGCCCATCAGCAGTGAAGCAGTTCTATTTCAACCCAGCCACTGGCACATACATACCCCTGGCAGCTGTTGGGGCGGCCCAAGGTAAGTCTCATCATGACATTTGTAACACATCTTCAATAAATGTCACAGTGACTCATGGTGTAACCACTGGCAGAGTTTCCAATGTCACACAAAATTGTCAATTGATCATTAAGATGTCAAAATGACCCCCAAATAGTTTAAAATTAGTCTCTTTATCTATGTATACTTGAACCCCATAAATATTGAAGAAAAATAAAACCAATGAAATTCAAGGAAAGAAACTTCACTTGGCTGCACCATTTTCATCTAGGTCTGACTGGTTTGCCTCTCCTTTTCTCCAGCTGTTGTTTCTAGATCAAGAGTTCAATAAAAGGTAAATGTGTCTGCAAGTTTACAGTTATGATAGCTTTTATGCAGGCAACAATCCCATATCTGTATATATTGGCAACATCAATATAGAGTATGCTTTTATTGATATGCAAACATAGATGTTTATTGCCCCTACTGGTTGACTTATGGCACTTCACCACATTCAAGTTATCAGGAATGTTTTGCATGCAGCCAGTTTGAACCCATATCCGCCTGCAAGTGACCGATAGGCTGATTAAGCCTTACAATGCTGTGGGCACTTGTGACTGCCTTTGAAACCAGTGCAGACCAAGATCAACCTGCACATCGGTATAGTCTGATTATGGTCTGTACAGTTTGCTATTCACTCAATAGATTTTCAGCAACACCCCCATAAACAACTAATGGTTCAGTCCAAGATGAGGATGGACAAGTCCAATAAGGAAATTTAGCATAATATGGGTTAAGGTTTACATTGTGTACTGCTCTTGGTACTGAGATGACTAGTACTGATGTAAACCTTATCAGACTGAACATCATTGACTGATCTAAACTCTGATATTCTTGTTAAGTATGACATCCTAGTGATAAGGCATAGTAGTATTCATTCCATGCTTTTCGAGTAAAAGAAGAAAATATATATGAATGAAAGAGAAATCAAATCATTCACCCTAAAAGATGTGGTATCATTTTCATACCAGATATTAATAAAAGCTTTTACAGTAAGATTTTACAGTGCTAGGTTTTGCACCATTTTATTCATGGTGTTAGATTTTCTTCTTGGTTGGACTGAGTAGCTTGGGAGACCTAACACTTTATCTTTTTACTTATCCCAATGCATGACCATCATAATCAGAAAATTATAGCCATTACTTATAAGAAGAAATCAAAAGCAAGTATCTTCTTCATCTCAAGTCACATTTTTATGTTGAAACTATTTAACTATTAAATTAATCCATGTATATGTGTGTCATTCTCATTGTATTATGTTATTATCTGTTTTAAAATTAAAGAATATTGTATATTCTCAACACAGCCCCAGTTCCAGGACAACTGATACCAATGGCTGTGCCCCTTGGAGGCCCCCGCATGGACTCAGGCCTTACTGTACCAACCGAAATGTCTGCCATGCCTGGGCCAGTGACCCTTGACCCCAGCCAGGTTAGCCAAGTCACTGCAGCCAGTAATGTGGCCATGGTTTCTATGGGAACAGAAGAGGACAAGGAGGCTAGACCTACCCCTGAGCTTGGAAAACAGGTTTGTACTCTGTCTTAATTAGCTCACTTAAGAATTTAAAATATATTCAGGCCTTATTTCAGTTTATGGGGAAGGGGCCATATTTTGGAGAAAAAAAAACACGCCATTTTCTTTACATTGGGGAAAAAGAAATCAACAACCCCTGATAAAGAAGAATTAACTCTTTCCCTCATATATACTCATTTTGACGCCCTCAATAGGTATCACATAAAGCCTGATCTGCAGAAAACTACAGTTAAACCTTACCAAATTTAATTACAAAATCCTCATTTCCAGACCACTGAGGAGCAGCAAACAGCATAAAACCTGATCAGCCTGCGAGTTACTCGCAGGCTGATCTGGTTTTATGCTGTTCACATAGGTCTTTTCATGGTTTCCTCTATGAGGGAAAGGGTTAAGAGCCCAGTTAGTGATTGCACATTGGAAATACATACATCTGTGCAGTTTACCCCAAGACAGATTCTGTTCAAATTCAGGAGAGAAATCCTAAAAGAAATAATAAATGTGGGCTTATGTTGCAGACATGGTTAAATATTAATTGCCTCATATTTCATGTTTATGGGTTTTTGTCGTCTTAAGTACAAAATAAGTGTAGACTGGTTTTTATCAGTGGATTGTCCAAATGCAACTTTAATGATGTAATTTCTAAAATGTCTGCATGGAAGAAATAACAAATATAGGTCAGCTTTTAAGACAAAGTTCATGTTTCCATGGTGACAGGTATTACCAGCAGTGGATATTGACACAGACCTATCAGAGATGTCGGAGATTGTAGCTGAGGAGGAGGCGCCTGCAGTTTTGACCAGGAGCCCAGAGAGGAAGCCCAAGAAGCATGTTCATATAGTGTCCCCCCGGGGTTCCCCGAACAGAACCCCAGCCAAGGCCCATTATGAGGAGGCCATGCATGAGGTGGGTGTAGAGGAGTGATGAGCGATTTTGTTTGTTTTTGTTTGGTTGGTTTTGTATTACTGGCAAATGACAGATTGGATAGCAATGACCTGTTGAGTTTGACTCTGCATGCATGCATATCTTTATTCTAATTTGAGTGCCTTTTTAATGAAACTCATTAATTTATCTTAAATTATTACCTTGCCAAATAAAAAATTCACATACAGATAATACATACCTATCAAATTGTGTTAGATATAGTTAAACAGTTGAGTACAGAATGTTGCAAAATGTGACCTGTGCCTCAACTGACACAGGAGTCATATGACATTAACCCAGTATCATCAGATACATGACTGTTCACAGTGTCAAACCATCGTTAAACCAGATCTGACTGTAAATAGTTTTCATTCTGAGTAAGTTTTACTTCTCTTAAGGACAGAGGTGTAAGGATATGTCCCTTGTTATCCTACTTTTATAATACATGAAGTTTGATAGCTATTGTTGATAATGTGTTTACACTTGGTTCTTAATGGTAAGGTCAGTCAGCAGACAAGTGCAGATAACCGTGTCAAGGCCTTTTTTTTTTTTTAAAGAATTATAGCCCTTCAATGTCAGTGTGGTATGCAGGAGTTATTAACCCTTTCCCTCATATAGACTCATTTTGACGCACTTAATAGGTACCACATAAAGCCTGATCTGCAGAAAACCACAGTTAATTCTTACCAAATTTAATTATAAAGTCCTCATTTCCAGACCACTGAGGAGCAGCGAACAGCATAAAACCTGATCAGCCTGCGAGTTACTCGCAGGCTGATCTGGTTTTATGTTGTTTGCATAGGTCTTTTCATGGTTTCCTCTATGAGGGAAAGGGTTAATCACCTCGTAGTGGTTCTAGTATGATTTTATTCTGGTCACTTAAGTTACTTCCTCATGTTGTATGGGACTACAAGTACATTTTTAACAATAAATCCTAATTCAGTTTAAGTTATTTGAGAGAGGTCTTACAACTTTTACTACTCTTTCTTGATGGTTCTTGGGTTGGACCAGTACTTGGTATCTGGGAAGGGTAGGATTCATGCCCCTTACGTGATAAAACTCACAACCTTTGAATCCAAGATCATGTAAAGGACCACTGTACCTCAGTGCCATTAAAGAACATTAATTCCAAGCAACTGATGAAAATGTTATCTGTCCAGTAATTTCAACTCATTTTATTAAAAAACAAAATAGCTCAACATAGTCTGGAACAAAATTTAGAAAAGAAAACAAGAGCTCATTTATATCCAAATTATTCCATCTGCAAAGTTGATACTTACTGCATGTAATGTGTGCTAATTATACATCATTCTTTATGGTGCTGTTTAAATCACTCTGAATTGGCTATGACAGTGTATACAGCTATAATTAGCAAGCCTCGATGTATTGCTATGTATAGCTTTAATTATCCCTTGTATAATATATCATTGCTATGTAAACAGCTATAACTATCCAGCCTCAATGTATTGCTATGTATACAGCTACAATTATCCAGGCTAGGGGTGTGATTATGTATACAGCTATAATCATACAGGTTGGTGTATGGCTATGTATACAGCTATTTCCGGTTTTAATTTTAGACTGGTGTGCCTTATGTATACAGCTATATTTCAAGACTTTTTTTTCCTTTGTTCTTTTTTGTCTTTATTATCTAAATCTTTCTTTTCCTAGTACTTTCCCAAAGCTGTTGCCATAGAAACAGAGGGAGGCAGCAGTTCATCTGCTGAGCCTCCTGTTGCAATAGCAGTGGCATACCAGGGTAGCAACAGTGTAAGCTCACTACAAATTGTGGTCTTGATCACATAGAGATAGTTAACAGTTGTCTGACATGTTGCTGTGTTGATTTGATACAATGCTAATATGAATATCACTTTTTGTCGAAGTGTTTGATCTGAACTGCACTTTTAATATTTTTTCACTGAAATCAGTCTTTGTTTTAATGAGTTCACCGATTGTGTGTATGTTTTTATGGATAAAAATCTTTTTAAAATTCATATACCAGTACATATTCATTTTTTATGGATGGCTTAGAGGCACAAATAGGCTGTGTATTTGCACAATTGTTCTATTATAGATATTCAAACACTCACTTAAGGTCATGGTTACTTATTGATAATTTGGGGTCCTAGACACATATTATTATGTTGCAGCATATTTAATGTTACATGAAGCATTTATCCTGTAACATGTTTTTATTGAATACTCAATTTTAAGGGAATAAAGAATATAAAAAACCTTTAAATACTTATTTAAAATCATGGTAAAGAGATGGTGAAAGTACAGGGTAATGCATATACTCAATTAACATAAAAAGCCAATCTGTTCCTCAGATTGATCTTGTAAGGATCAGCCGAAAACCAGGAAGTAAGCCTGAATAATTTTCATGTAACACACACAAAGTTAATGTTTTATTTTCCCCATTGTGTCCTACTCAGTCTCTATAAATTGCACTGATAATGCATGATAATAGGCTTCTTACATTAGGAAAGGCCATCTCAGAAGTATTAAGAAAGTTACAGCTGTAAAACAAATACCCATCAATGCCGGGTACCTGATCACTGAATACATTACACTTTTGTAAGCATATTCACACAATATCTTGAGAAGACTTTTTCTCATTGTTTTTTTTATTATAAAAATATGTTAGAAAATGTTAAATTAAGATTATACAGCCCTCCTTTAGCTCTTAAGTGATTTTGAGTAATCTACTATTGAAATTCTAAATGTCTCGTATAAAAAGCTTTTTCTCATTTTAATGAGATGATCAATCTCATACGATGATCTGTTTCACTTCTGAGTGTCTGACAGGTTAGCAGATTATGGCTTGATGGATTCCTTTCTCTCAGAGTGCCAGATGCTATGATCAAAAAAGCAAAGATCTTCCGTATAATATTTTAATGTAATCAATATTTGTTCATATCTCAGCTATCGCTTCTTCATTTCATTTTGTTATTTCTTTTATTTCAATCAGGAAACATGTTATTACAACATACAGTAATGCCTCTCAGCAGTCCCTGGTTGGACCAGCACTATATGCCTGGTAATGTCTTAAACAATTACTGTCCCCAGTGGGGATTGAACTCACAAACTTAAGATAGATTATCATTGGACAGAGGTGTTCCAGGGTTTGATGCCAAACTATTGTAACTGCTTCTTTACTTGCATGTAATTACTATAGTTCTGCACGATGTCCTTGGATTTTTGACAGTAATTAGAATTAAGATGTTAGTTCCTTCTTTGTGTACAATCAGTTTAACCTTTAAAGATCTGACCTAAAATATTGAATTAGGAAATAGTAGAGGAGACCCTGATCAGACAGCTCTTTCTGGCTATCTGATCTGGATCTGCTCAGTTGTCAAGGTGTCAACAGTCAAAACACATTTTTTTGAGGTAAAGTATAAATAATACCTATACAGGTAGTGTGGTTATAGTATTAGCAATGTTTGCATCCAGTTGGTTTTTTCCTTTGTTTTCTGATACATTTCACAGTACCACAAATCTTAAACATATTCTTTTATTTACATATCTGAAATATGTTTGACAGTGTGTTTGGCTTGTAGATAGTGCTACAAATATTTTAATGCAGGAAGTCTAGATGTAGGTAATCTGGATTTATAACTGTAGTAATAGCTACAGTGTAACAGATAAGGTGTTAAGTGGTTATGGGAAAGTGTGAATGTGTTTTCTAACAAGGCAGGGCAGTACTTTCCCGTGATTACAGGTGTATTCAAATTGACTTGAAGGCTATCCAATAGCTATACTCGGATAATAAATAGTCAATGCACAAAAAAACACACTGTTTTGTTTTTGATGCTGTATTTATGCAATGAAAATACCAATTTTCACTACTGCAAGCTGGAAATGTGCGTGTCTGGCAGTGTGTCCAATTCATTATCATACCCCTCCTATATACAAAAGTCTACTATACAAAGTGAAGAGGGGGCTATATAAGAATCATGCATGTTGTTCCATCCTGTTAAGTAAAGAAAAAGTTAGACACCTTTTCACTTTGTATAGTCATGGTAGTTATAGCTTTAGTTTGTGTTCTTCTGTAGGTAGTTTGCAGTATGTCTTTTTTCATCATCTTATCTATTCATCATTTTGTATTTCATTAGGCATCATGCAAGAATTTCCCTGTTCGTTTGTTGTTGGTTTTTTTGTCGTTTTTTTTTATTTTCAAATGGGTTTTAAGTGACCATTTGTAATATAGATGAAAGATAAATTATGTAATATTTTTGGGTCATTTGGACAATTTGAAGGTCAAAATTTATGTGTTACAGAAAACCCAGACTCATAGAAAATATTGTATCATTTATGGGTGATTGGGACACACAAATTCTGTATAATGATAGGAAATAAAGAAACTTTCTGATCAGGTAGATCTGGTATACAGATTTGTCTTACAGATTTATCTAACAAGTAACATTCTTTTTTCTTACTTTTTTCAAGATATGATACATGGCGTATGGATTATCAAACTGGTACAGGTATTCACTCTCATATGAAATATCTTTATGTGTACATGTATACCTTTTTGGTTGTTTACATAGCTGATTCCCATTCCACTCTAGGATGACACCAATGTAGAAGAGGAGGATGTGGAAGCAGTTACTGGGATAGAGTTCCCTGGGTACCAGCCAAGGGAGGAACCACAAGAGCCGTACATGGGCCCGGAATTTCCACCAAGGCAGCCCCCTGCAGACAGACAGCTTACCTCTGATCTAATTGCTGCAGACATAAAGCGGAGAGATATCCTTCAGAACAATGCCATGGAATGGTAAGGAAGAAAATATTTAGCTTGTAAATTATTGATACACATGGTGAGATACAGGCCATGATTTGGATTAATAAAATAAATTTGCAATAATCTGAGGACCCTATGGGGTCGACAGGGAATAATACTTTTGAATAAAGAGAGTACTTCCTTTAAATCATGTCCACACAGGGATTGGGAATGTACCTCAGATTGGCACAGTGCTGTGTAAATTGCTTCTTAAAATATAGACATTTTACTGAACAATTCACCTATCAGTCTTTTGCCGTAGCAGGGGAAATATAGATTTTAAATCCCACCCTTGGAGCAAGTGAAGAAGTTTGTCATTGGTAAGAGGTATATCATGCAATGTTGGATGAAAAAAAAAAAAAAAATCAGGGCCGCCGTGGCTGAGCGGTTACAGTCGTGGACTACAAATCTCTCAGCCCCTCACCGCTGTGGGTTCGAATCCCGATAGGGACTTCAGATTTTTCATGTGAGGAAGCCTTCCAGCTGGCTTGCGATAGGTTGGTTGTTCTACCAGGGTACCTCTGTGTACTCGTGGTCTTCCTCCACCTGTAATTAGCTGGACGTCACTATATGATTGAAATACTAGACGGTAAACCCCAATACAAAATAGAACTTGGATGAAAAATGTGGTCCATTTAAAAAGTGGCTGTAGGATTCCTGCCTGTCTTGAATAATTGTTCATCTTAACCAGACACATACCTCTGCACTGCCCAGCAAAACAATGATATGTGCCCAATTTGACCTTGTGTTTCTCTGGATCCAGGCTGGAGCAGGAGTTGATGGCAAGGATAATAACCGAGGTGTACCCATTGAAAGAGGCGGAGCCACCCGCAGACATCAGTCATGTGGTGTCGGAGGTCTCTGAAGACAGCATGGCGGAGGACAAGGAGCAGTCCAGGTTTGGTAAGTGGGGTGCAGGGTTGGGAGGATGGTATAAGGTTACTGACTTGATGAGGTGAACACAGAAATATACTGACCTGATAGGGCTTTGGTTGGCTGTGGCACAGGGTTGTATATTGTGGTATAAACATTATTTTGGATCTTTGATCAGTGTTGTTGTCATGATGATCATAATCAACACCTTCAGGACCAGTTGTAACATGTACTTGAGTTGTTACCAGTATATCTCTGCTACATAAAGTAGAGTTGAAGCTGTATAGGAATCACACATAATCACATCCTGCCCGGCTTTAGTAAGTTTCAATATCTTCTGATATAATTGAGTCAGGGCGAGGTAGTTGGGGTATTCATGACATCCAGCCATAGTCCTTGTTGCTATGGTATCAAAACATGCCGTAAAGTTGTTGTAGGTTTACATAGTTGTCTACCCTGCAGTTTGTACTGACAAATTACAAGTGTATATTAACCATTCTCTGTACCATAATGATAAAAAATGTTGGCATATTTTGCTGATGAGCTGTAATGTACAAATGGGACTTTTGCCATGGTTGATTAATACATAATCAAAATTTAGAGTTGATGTTTTGTTTTCCGTATACTGGCAGCAACCTTTCAAAAGAAGAAATCAGATGTTCAAAATGTCATATATTACAAGATCATGTGTTTAAAAACCATTCTTTCATTGGTACAGGTGTTATCAATTTTCAAGATTGTTTTTTTTTTTTTATTATTTTAAAGAAAGGTTAACTTCTGATACACATTGTTAAATATATACTGATGGGAAAGAAATGCAAGGTACCAGAATTTGCACAATTTTGTAATGGCTGAACTTAATTCGAGATTTCTGACTCTGTTGTATACCACATGTGATCAGCTCCTCCTCCTGTAAACCTAATTTTTCAAGGGTCATCCTTGTTTAAGCATTTGTCTTTAAACCTTTACCAACATAATTTAATTAATGTCTAATAAATTCTTATATACTCAAATACTCAAATGTTTACCCTAGATTTTATTTTTGCCGTCAGTGTAAGTGTTGACCTATGACTAGCCTGTGATACATGAGATTGTCTTTATCCTTCAGTGATGGACACTATTGGCCACCGTGGCATGCAGCTGTTTGTGGACGTGGGCCGCCCGGTGGACAATGTCCTGGTCCAGCAGCTGGTGAACGAGGTTCTGCAGGAGAAGGTGCGGGGCATGCTAGGGGAGAGGCCAAACCGGGAGGGGCAAACCCCACCCCCACACCAAGGGGAGGAGCCACAGTGGGAGGAGCCTAGTGTGTCTGAGGAGATAGAACAGGTAAACTGGAATCAGTATATGCTAGGAAAAGAGGCTAGATATTCATGTCCTTGCATAGCTTTTTGGTTCTAATTGCCACCTTGACAATATGTAGATGTTTGTTTGTTGGGTTTAACGTCCCACCGACAGTATTTCTGTCATTTGGAGGCGATGTCTACATGTAGATGTAAAATTTGAAGATAGTCATGAGAAAACGACAATTAAATGTAATTGTGATACAAAAATATGCCATGTTCTATACTTAAAAAAGTTGATATCTCCATTTTTATCTGTATATCCAGCCCCCAGTACGTGCCCAGCAGGTGCAGACCCCAGAACCCACGCCTCGTGCTAGTCCTGCCTCCTCACCTCCACGTAGGGTATCCCCAGCCCCCACACCTGTTGCCTCCCCGCCCAGGGAACCAGCCAGGCAGGTACAGGAACCAGAGGTTATAGAGATGCCCCCACCAGTGGTCCAGCCTCAACAGCCAGTCTACATGGAACCAGAGTCTGAACCAGAGAGCTCTGCTTCCTATGATATAAAGGAGGAACTGAACAGACTAGCAGGTTAATGTTTCATATAAACTGGCATAGTAGGCCATTATTCAGACATTATTCAGTTTTTCAACTCACATTCATGATTTTTGTCATTCATTAATTGACAGTCATTCAGTAATTGACAGTTAATCCACCATTTTCTTCTTAAGTTGAATAAAGTAACTGATATTAATAGTCATTATTTTTGATAAGAATCTGGATCCTTGAACTCTCTCTGAAACTCATCTTACTTGTAAAACTTAAGCCTTTCCCTCATATAGACTCATTTTGACGCACTCAGTAGGTACCACATAAAGCCTGATATGCAGAAAACCACAGTTAAACCATACCCAATTAAATTACAAAATCTTCATTTCCATACCACTGAGGAGCAGCGAACAGCATAAAACCTGATCAGCCTGCGAGTTACTCGCAGGCTGATCTGGTTTTATGCTGTTCGCATAGGTGTCCTCTATGAGGGAAAGGGTTAAAGAATGTTACAGGGTAGTTGTGATTCATGTGACTTACAATACCATGTCCTGATGTTTAAGTTATCTTTCTTTTTCAATCCACAGACAAGCTCCACCCCCAGGTTGACACAAGTGCCAGTTTCCAGTCCCACCACAATGTGGCTACACCTCCAGAGTCGCCCAAACCCGAACCCCCGCCGCAGGAGACACTCCGCCCACTCACACCCCCGGAGTTGTCTCCCAGACCTGTTGTGGAGGATAGCATGATGGTATTTTTTTTTTTTTTTGCTTTTAATTATGAAATGTAGTGATTTCAATGTTAACTTCATCTTTACAGTGCCAGGCTTTGAATCTTTCAGCTATGGAAGGTCATTAGGTCATTTCATATCTTGGACTGTGCAGTGTTCAGACCCACATTCTTCTGATGTCATGTTGTCATGTACACTACCAATGGACCACAACATGAAACTGATAAATTCATTTCATTCTCAAATTGAAAAAAAAATTAGATTTTCTGTCTGGTTAAAATGGATTTGTATACACTACTCTGACAGTACCTTGGGGATCAGAAGGTAACACCGTAAAACTTTTGGATTGTGGTGGAACATGACATAACTGAGAAGTAAAGGCATAAGCCCCTCTAACTTTGATCTGCTGTAGATTGCCCAGAGAGCCATGCAAGCTGGTATGGCTAGGAGGAGCCCAGAGAGAACCACATCCCAGATGTCGAGCCCCAAGTCTCCCGCCCACGTGTCAGAGGAAGTGGAGGAGGAGGAAATTGAGCAGCCCAAACCCGTGTAAGTGCTGGGAATGGATCAACAGAATTATCAGGCTCCCATGAGCTGTTTTTCTACCATATTTCAGATTTGTAAAGCAATTTTATCATACATATTTTTCATATTTCAGTTAATAAGAATTTTTGTTATAAACAATATCTTTGTTGGAAAAATTCCTATCTTCACATGAACACTCACACCCTTAACTCAAAAATCTCTTTTCTTTTTCTGCAAAAAACCCCCCAAAAAACTATATAAAAGAGTTGTTAAATCTATATTGATAATTGGTTGGAAACCTCTTATATAGATATCATCTGCTTCATTCTCTATTCAGTATTTTCACTGTTGCGGAGACACAGACAGATATACATGAAGCGAGGAAGTCTAGATCACCGTCGCCAGCCCGGGACAAGTCTCGCAGTCGTACACCATCTGAGTCCAGCTACACGGAGTCCTCATCCGTGTCGGACACATTCAACGAGAACGTCTCCGAGGGCCAGTGGCTAATCAACAAGAGTGATGGAGAGGTGGCAGACTTCCCCATTGATGAAGGTAGGCACGATCATTGTCATTATACCCATGCTTAATGAAGACGTCACATCTCACTTTACAGAAATCTTTCCATTGTCATGTAACAGCAGTGTAGGAGAGAAATTTGATGCATTCAGTGGTAGCTCTAGTTCTAAATTTAATCAGTGTTGTACATCCAGTATGTATTGAGTATCTATCATTATCTATCCCTTCTTTCCAGATCTTAATATAAGTCCCCTTTAGTTTTGGAAAGAGACATTTACAAGCATCTTTTTGCCACTACACAAAAGATCCACTGGTAGAGGATGATAGATACTTTATTAATGTGATATCATAGAATTTAACTGTTTATTTTTGTACAGATGCAGTGAGAGAGCGGATGCTGAAGGCTGCCCACAAGAATGTGAATGTCAGCTCCGCCAGCACCTGGAAGGATGCAGAGGATGTGGACCTGGTATGTGGCCTGCTGTCTTGTGAACAGGGCAATCTCATGTTTAGTTTGTCTAGAGAGTGGACCTGGTAGGTGGCCTGCTGTCTTGTGGACAGGGCAATCTCATGTTTAGTGGGTCTAGATGTGGACCTGGTAGGTGGCCTGCTGTCTTCTGAATGGGGCAATCTTATTATACCCCAACAAATGAAATTTGGGGGGGTATATAGGAGTCACCCTGTCGGTCGGTCCGGCGGTCGGTCCGGCGGTTGGTCTACAAATATTTGTCCGGAGCATTTCTCCAAAACTACTGTACCTATGATGATGAAACTTCATAGGTAGATAGACCTTGATGAGAGGAAGTGCAGTGCATAAGAACCATAACTCTGCATGTATTTTGAAAGGAGTTATTGCCCTTTGTCATTTTTAATCTTTTGATTTTGTCCGGACCATAACTCCAATACTAAAGTAGCTAGGTTGATGAAACTTCATATGTAGATTGATCTTGATGAGAGGAAGTGCAGTGCACAAGAACCATAACTCTGCATGTATTTTGAAAGGAGTTATTGCCCTTTGTCATTTTTAATCTTTTGATTTTGTCCGGAGCATAACTCCAATACTAAAGTAGCTAGGTTGATGAAACTTCATATGTAGATTGATCTTGATGAGAGGAAGTGCAGTGCATAAGAAAACCACAATGTAAATTCTTAAAGACAGGTTTTTGCAAACAATAAATATGGATGTGAACCATAATTAGACTGCATTTTTATTCTCCTCAGCTACAGATCTTGGGGGCAAATTGTTTTCTTCTGTGTGTCTGTATGTGTGTCTCTCTGTCTATCTGTCTGTCTGTCAAAACTTTTTAGCATTGTCCAAAACTTTTGAACCATTGCTCACACTAACTTTAAACCTTACATACATGTAGTCTTTCACTCATGCAAACTTTTGAAACTGTATTCCTACACATGACAGACTTCCGGTGTGGGTATTGATCACCTTTAGTGATAATATTTTTTCTTGGTATGCTTATAAGCCCAAATCCTGTGTATGAACATTCGTTTTATGTGTAATGTGAATACATCCTGTGTCAAAGATGGGGGTGGGGGTATGAATCACCTTCAGTGATAGTTCTAGTATTTAGTGGGTCTAGAGAGTGGACCTGGTAGGTGGCCTGCTGTCTTCTGAATGGGGCAATCTCATGTTTAGTGGGTCTAGATGTGGACCTGGTAGTTGGTCTGCTGTCTTGTGAATGGGGCAATCTCATGTTTAGTGGGTCTAGAGAGTGGACCTGGTAGGTGGCCTGCTGTCTTGTGGATGGGGCAATCTCATGTTTAGTGGGTCTAGATGTGGACCTGGTAGGTGGCCTGCTGTCTTGTGAATGGGGCAATCTCATATTTAGTGGGTCTAGAGAGTGGACCTGGTAGGTGGCCTGCTGTCTTGTGGACAGGGCAATCTCATGTTTAGTGGGTCTAGAGAGTGGACCTGGTAGGTGGCCTGCTGTCTTGTGAATGGGCAATCTCATGTTTAGTGGGTTCTAGGAGTGGGCCTGGTAGGTGGCCTGCTGTCTTGTAAACGGGGCAAACTCATGTTTAGTGGATCTAGAGAGTGGGCCTGGTAGGTGGCCTGCTGTCTTGTGAACAGGGCAATATTGTGTTTAGTGGGTCTAGAGAGTGGACCTAGTAGGTGGCCTGCTGTCTTGTGGACAGGGCAATCTCATGTTTAGTGGGTCTAGAGAGTGGGCGTGGTAGGTGGCCTGCTGTCTTGTGGACAGGGCAATCTCATGTTTAGTTGGTCTAGAGAGTGGGCCTGGTAGGTGGCCTGCTGTCTTGTAAACGGGGCAATCTCATGTTTAGTGGATCTAGAGAGTGGGCCTGGTAGGTGGCCTGCTGTCTTGTGAACAGGGCAATCTCATGTTTAGTGGGTCTAGAGAGTGGGCCTGGTAGGTGGCCTGCTGTCTTGTGAACAGGGCAATCTCATGTTTAGTGGGTCTAGAGAGTGGGCCTGGTAGGTGGCCTGCTGTCTTGTGAAGGGGGCAATCTCATGTTTAGTGGGTCTAGAGAGTGGGTCTGGTAGGTTGCCTGCTGTCTTGTGGACAGGGCAATCTCATGTTTAGTTAATCCCCCGCCGCGAAGCGGGAGGGGGGTTATAGGAATGCCCTTCGTCCGTCCGTCAGTCCGTCAGTGTGTCCGAAACACTTTCGTGTCCGCTCCATATCTCATGAACGCTTGGACACATTTTCTTCAAACTCGGCTAAAGTGTTAACCTCATTGAGTTGATGTGCAGAAGGCATGAGGCGGTCACGCTGGCTCAAGGTCAAGGTCATACTTGAAGGTCAAATGTTATTTTCGTGTCCGCTCCATATCTCATGAACGCTTGGACACATTTTCTTCATGGCAAAATGTTCCTCAGCTGGCTCAAGGTCAAGGTCATACTTGAAGGTCAAATGTTATTTTCTTGTCCGCTCCATATCTCATGAATGCTTGGACACATTTTCTTCAAACTCGGCTAAAATGTTAACCTCATTGAGCTGATGTGCAGAAGGCATGAGGCGGTCACGCTGGCTCAAGGTCAAGGTCATACTTGAAGGTCAAATGTTATTTTCGTGTCCGCTCCATATCTCATGAACGCTTGGACACATTTTCTTCAAACTCGACTAAAATGTTAACCTCATTGAGCTGATGTGCAGAAGGCATGAGGCGGTCACGCTGGCTCAAGGTCAAGGTCATACTTGAAGGTCAAATGTTATTTTCGTGTCCGCTCCATATCTCATGAACGCTTGGACACATTTTCTTCAAACTCGGCTAAAATGTTAACCTCATTGAGCTGATGTGCAGAAGGCATGAGTCGGTCATGCTGGCTCAAGGTCAAGGTCATACTTGCAGGTCAAATGTTATTTTCGTGTCCGCTCCATATCTCATTCAGGAGTGTTCCCCTTGCCTTACACAGACCACTTCTTGACCTGGATTGCACTTCCACAGTGATTTATTGTACTCGGTAAATAATAGTATGTCATGTTCACAATCATACAAATTATTTCATGATATATAAAGTTTTTAATTGAGTTACACATGTACTTTGTGGTTACCTAACACATCCTATACTTCATTGATGTTCACTTTTTGTACTGTTTCCCATGTAAAACTTGTCAGTAAACTTTTAATATATGTGCCTCCGAATTCTAAGATTCATACATAACTCCGGAAAGTTAAATTGTCTTAAACTGATCTTCTATGTCTGCTACAACCATGCCAGGTTAAGGTGAACATAATCCTATGACCAAACAAATTCTAATATTTGGCCAGCGGCGGGGGATATAGCTGTCCTTTGGACTGCCTTGTTTGTCTAGAGAATGGACCTGGTAGGTGGCCTGTTGTCTTGTGGACAAGGCAATCTCATGTTAAGTGGGTCTGGAGAGTGGGCCTGGTAGGTGGCCTGCTGTCTTGTGGACAGGGCAATCTCATGTTTAGTGGGTCTAGATAGTGGACCTGGTAGGTGGCCTGCTGTCTTGTGGACAGGGCAATCTCATGTTTAATGGGTCTAGAGAGTGGACCTGGTAGGTGGCCTGCTGTCTTGTGGACGGGGCAATCTCATGTTTAGTGGGTCTAGATGTGGACTTGGTAGGTGGCCTGCTGTCTTGTGGACAGGGCAATCTCATGTTTAGTGGGTCTAGATGTGGACATGGTAGGTGGCCTGCTGTCTTGTCGACGGGGCAATCTCATGTTTAGTTGGTCTAGAGAGTGGACCTGGTAGGTGGCCTGCTGTCTTGTGGACGGGGCAATCTCATGTTTAGTGGGTCTAGAGAGTGGGCCTGGTAGGTGGCCTGCTGTCTTGTGGACAGGGCAATCTCATGTTTAGTGGGTCTAGAGTGTGGACCTGGTAGGTGGCCTGCTGTCTTGTGGACGGGCAATCTTATGTTTAGTGGGTCTAGAGAGTGGATTTGGTAGGTGGCCTGCTGTCTTCATTTGCCCCCTCATTGATCATCCTTTTAGTCT
>CM037783.1:10915428-10965428 GCA_021229015.1 Solen grandis
AAGGTAACTATGTAAAATATGTTGTTTTTCTGCTACATTGGTTGAATTTAAATAATAAGAACTTTTAAAATAAATCAAACTAAAAAAATAATTCCTTGCAGTAAAGAAACAATTATGTTATTTTATGGTAACATTTTCCACTGTGAATTTTACATATTTTTGGCCGTTAGGCTTTATTTTTACCCTGCCTTCCTGTGAAACACACAATAATGAAGCGGAATAAAATTAGGCTTTTCACTGGTTATTATAATTATACTTTGCTAAATTCCCATTGGTCAATGTAAAATTAGTCAAAAGAAAAGAAAGGAGTTGCGGAAACAAGATCTTTAGATCACTGTTTGTTTTAAAAGTTGAAGTATTCTTCCCCTGCGAATGATTTGTCCCGAATAGTAAGACACTGCACCTTTTTAAGGTAAACTGAAATAGTAGAATGCTAAAAAATAGGAAACACATAGATTTCGGAATTGTTTGCGACCTTGACAGATCCTATATTCAACAAAAACGTAACATCCGGTAGCCCGCAAAACGAAGTCTAATGCCAAATGTTTTAAGGCTGTAAGTGTCTACCAAGATTGCACAAATTATTTGGATCCGTGATATTTCAAAGAGCTACACTGACACAGGAATTACACAACTATTAAACCAACAACAATATCTATTACATGTAAACCATTCAGACACTAATCATCAAGCTGGTTACCATGGCAGAGTATCTTTTTTAAAAATATTTCTTTTCTTTTTTTAAAGTCTGCGAATATATTAAATGATCTGCTGTGAACCTACACAATATTTTCCTCTGGCATTTACAGGAGTTTCCTATCTCTGCTGAAAATGTCTTCATTTTTAAAGTTATCAAAATACCTTTTTTTTAAGTATCGAACATAATCTTTAACAAGTTTATATTTACTGGAGACAGTTTAGTTTCTGCTTATCTTAAATTACTGCCTGTGAAACCGATTCATTTTTATGCCTTGTCTAGAAAGATGAAGGCATTAAAATATATCACTTAATATTATCAGCATCAACTTGATAAACTTACTAAAATCTTTGCGCTCATTTATTCTAAGTATTTTTTATCTATCTTGGAATGTGCCACTGAAGATGTCTATAGGTGTCTTGCTTGAAGCAATTTGTTTACAACAAAATGTTTCCAAACACCTCTACGCTGAAGTCAATATTTATCAGATACTGAGCAGATAATTGCTAGTGTAACCCACCTTGGTCAATCTTATTCCATTTTTTTTCCCTGATATCTACGTCTCATGAATAGTGTTCAGCTCATGTCAATGGAGTTTAACAGCACCCTTGTCAAATTAACAAGTTTAAAACTTTCCCCATTTGCTTGCTTGTTTGTTCTTTCACCCCACCCCATCAACAGTAAATCCCAAGATAGATAAAATAGTTCCACTAGACAATACAAATTACTACAGAGTCAATGTATTAGATCAGAAAAAGTTTTTGGGGTGAGGTTGTGAAAAAGTTGCTGCAATCTTTCACAGACAGCATTTACTTTGTTCTGTACATTTCTATACATGCAACCAGGGACTAGAATCAAATACTTAACCTCTCAATCCTGAAGAAGTTTCAGCCACTGGACAAGTTCTGACACTTGCTTCTGTTTTCAGCAAGCAGAGTATCAGTTCTATAGGCAGAGGCAGTATACAAGAGATCCAGGTGCGATAACCACTTGGTTCTGTCATATAGCGACATCCGGATCATTACAAACAGTGAAATACCCTAAGAGAGACATCCAGATACCACTGACCTATCATGCAGGCCAGCTGAAGGCTTCCTCATATGAACAATATTAATAACCAGACTGGGACTCAAACCCATACAGTAACCTAGCAACACCAAGACTGTCACCATCGTCTGCGGATTACTCTCCATACATCAACCTTGGGTTTTTCCATTACCTTTTTTCCGGTTAAATAAAAAGCCCCTACAGTTATCCAATTGGATACAGGATAACATTATCCTGCCTGGTGTTTACTTGTGCAAATGCTCATATCGTAATTTTCAATAGCCTATATGCTATATATCCCACCATATATTCTTACCTCCATATCGTGAGAATCCAAAATATTTTCGTACAAAACGCATAAAAACGTCATCTTGCTTTTTGAAAATCCCACAGTTGATGAAAGGCGAGTAATAGAATAAACTGACCGTGGGCTTCCAACAATGATATTTCACATAAAGAGCACATACTTAGTTAACCTCTTAAAACTCACAAGCTAAAAAAATAATTTCACCACTAAGGCTCAGGCTTGTCTATAAATAAAACAACTCCAAATGGAGACAAGCTGAGGTATTGGTAATTCTTACAATAAATCTATCATATCCCCTTGGTCCTGACAGAATTTGGTAACATCTTTAGAATTTATGCTCATATGCCAGCTACTGACATTCTGAACAGAACAAATAAAAAGGCTTTTATGACATATTACTTCTTGTTTTTATAACAAATATTTCCTGCATGAATACATTAGTGAATATTTTCATTAAATTTGGGATATGCTTCGTACCTTTATGGAGCAATACATGCTTAAAAACAACCATGGGGGAACATATTGATTATTTTACAGGGTACTGTGGTGCTGATTTATTGCCAATAATAAACATCAAAGGGGTAACCTCTTATACAATGTCTCAGGTGAAAACCTTTGAATCTGACACTTTGATTTCAGAGAGTTAGACTTAAGAGCTAAGCTTTGTTTTAAATCATGTTTTGTTCATTATCTTATGTTATTTGAAGCTGTCTAGAGGTGGGATCAGTGACTGCACGGTAGGTAGATGATATACAGAACCTACTGCTGATTGCATTGTTGGTGGTATCCATGGTGATGTTATTGGGTCATTGAGTGCAAAAGCGGAATTTCCAGATCTTTTGGTAATGCATCGTAGCTCCATTATAACACTATACCTGGGGTCCATGTCTAGGTACCACAATATATTGGAATGTGAAAATGCACCATAAGTCAACTTAAATAAAGCTTGGTACATTTTTACTAGAATATATGCGTTAAAATGGAGCGCAATGTAATAGACCTACAATGTCAGAGGAACCCTAATGGCTCGGCAAACGTCGGCAAAGATTGCTCAACTTCTGATATTCTTTGTCATAACATGACAGGATTCAGAATGTGAATCCTTTTCATTAAGAAGTTTCATTCATGGTATCTTATATCATTTTTATCAGGGGTGTAGCCAGAGAGAAAACGATGTGCAAGCCCGCGTTGGGAAATCCCTCCCACCCCCCAACTAAAATTTTGAAATCCTAGAATTCAAATGGTGACGTCTGGAGTTTTTTCTTAATCCTGTTCCTGTATGAAATGCGCCGTTTAATTAAACTGTTCATGTATCTACAGAAAACATATGTCTGTTAATTACTGATTTGAAGAAAAATAAAATCTGGAAATACTGGGTTAAAGCCCGGGTTTTTTTTGTGTAAAGGCAGCTACAAGCCTGTTTATAATCAAATGTAACAATTTTGGTTGGAATTCATCTATTAAATGCAAAAAATATCAAGAAGATAAACATCTCCCCGAATTACTTTCGGTAACACATTTTTGGAAGTCAATATGCATTATTGTGATAAGTGAGGGTATTTCTAAAAGTTCTCCATAAAAAAGCAAATTTTAACAAGTAACTGGTGTTGCACGCAACACATGAGTCCCCTACTCGTGAGGTGCATAATTTTTCAGTTACCATAGCAACCAGAATTTTGGTCGGAGAAAAAAAAAGTGACATGCAGAATCTCCATACTGCCATCTATTCATATATCAAGTTTCATAATTTTTTAAAAGTTATCGCAGGATCCAGATTTCCAGACGGATGGACAGACGGAGGGCAAAAGTATAGTCCTCTCCAGTGTAAACACCAGTAGGGGACTAAACAGCAAAAGGTATCTAATCATCACATTAGTTTGTGTATTGGAAATTTAATGTTTAGCAGAAAAGTGTGATTCTTTTGTACTGAGACCGTACATACTTGATCAAATAGTTCTTGTATAAAACTCTTCAATTAACTTTATTGAATGCTTAGACTTTTTATAGTTAAAAACAAGTAACAAATAATTTGGTGATGAAATGCTTTATAAAGAAAGTAAATCTCTAGATGTTCATTATTTTATGTACAATATAAAATGGTGAATTTTGTCTCTGGGGAAATTTCATATATAATTTGGGATTTTTTCTTCGAAAAATGTCATTATCTTCATTTGACAACGATTTTATGTTAATCATACAATGGAAAAAAACACTTAATAGGATAATTATAAATATTATTTCAAGTTTGTGCTCACACTGTACCTGAAAAGAAAGCAGTCAATACATAATATTCAGTGTTTTTACTAAGCTTAAAAAACAGGGAGTCAGGTAATACATACTGTTATTACTTGATATTTTTATGGTTAACCTACATAAAATTGTGCAATTTTATGTTTTATAAAGTAAATGAATAATTTTTTATTAGCTGGTTATGAGAAATTTGTTAAAAAAATATGTACTTTACTAGGAATCGTAGTGTTGCTATTTTATAAATAGGAAAAAAATGTCAAACTGTAATAAGATTTTCTACATAAATTTGTAAATAAACAGGTTATCAAGTTTCTCTTATGTTTTTAATATTCTTTTGTTTTCCATTGATACAATATTATGCGTTTGGTATATGATAAATCAATTCATGAGAAAAAAAAAAGAAAATGTTATGATATTTTAGCAGTTTTTATACATATTTTCCCACAAAATTTATGAAAGCATTTCAATACAGGATTAGATAAGACTAAAAATCATCAAACTTTTAGAATATGTGGTTAGAAATTTCTTATATTGCAAAGAATGCTTTCTTTTGCATAGAATAAAAAAAAAAAACCAAAGAAACCAGAATTTCAAAATTCATGAATTAGGGTTCCACTACCTTAAAGAAACATTGGGCACGACATTTTATGGATCTGGTTGCAACAATAAATGTCTGGTAGATTTTAGGATTTGTATAAGCAAGTCGGTTAGGAAACTTGTTCTACAACTTATCCTATCCTGTAGAAGACGTAACACTTGAGATCAGTTAATGGTGACAGGACTCAAACATATAGCCCTCCTGTCTTGCCCAGAGGTCTGGAAAGCCACAAATGCATAAAGCCTCAGAAAGTTGAGAGTGGAAAAAATTACTGGAAAATTCATGTTTATTGACACTGCATATAAATGGAATAAATTAAATGGGCAGAGTTAATTTTGTTAGTGAAGCGATACATGAATCTGAGTTGTCAGTCCAAGCGACTGCATGATACCTATTATATGTCTCAAGCTTGCAGTTTGGCACCTTCTAAAAGACTATAGAACCCTTCAGATACGTTTGTTTTCTTTTAATATCATTTCATAGGAACTTTGATAAATAGACTTAAAGATTGCTCCGTGGTCTAATGGTAACATACCCAACTGTGAAGCAGAAGGCTATGGGTTCGGAACTCGTTGGGGACGAGAAATTTTCATGACCTTCCCAGGAGCAAAGTATGGTCCAGCCCAGGAACTGTCGGGAGGGATTAGTTTAAGTTGTAAGAACTTGTTTCCCAATCAGTGTAAATAAATAAGTTTTAACTAAACTTGATTACATTTATCTTGTATTAACAGCATTAACTGTCTTGTTGAAATCATAAATTTTATTATTCCCAGTTGGTGATCGAACCCATGACCATAAACTACTGAGGCATGCAGAACACCACTTAGCCAGTAACTTGCTCAGTCCAGCAGTAACTATGGTAACATACACCTCCCATACTACATGACCAACTGCCCAACCATTCAACCAACCGTAAGACGTAGCCATACATAATTCCCCTTTAAACTTCACATAGAATATAAGGTATGAAGGAAGTACTTTAGGGGGAAGTGGTTTTCATAAACCACTATGATTTTAGAGACACAATTATTATGCCGAAGTAATGTCTGACTTAACACAACATTCTTTGACCTATAATGACAAGAGAGTTACACATTAATCCACATTCCTCTAGCATTAGCAATTAATGACCCCTTCAGTAATTAACGAACTTCTCACTGTTTCCCTTCTTGACAATTACTGCTAATTCCGGATCTAATCAGCCTACTTCACTTTGTTGTTCATAACTTCATGATTTTGCAATTCATTTAAATCAGTGAGAAATTGGGTAGAAATTGTTCCTTGTAACACAGAAAATGTGCGACAGACAAAGTGTGACTGACAGACAGACAGACAGACCATGGAGTAGTGATCCCTATGTGTCTCACCTCTGCTTACAGCAGGTGACACAAAAACTACTTGAAAGAGACTCAGTCTTACCAGATCAGATTGTATGTTACTCTATTGTATCAGTATCATCCAGATAAAGAAAAACTTAATCAATGGAGGAAAATATGAAGACAGAAACTTTTGAAATCCAAATTTATCTGCAATTCAAAAGCTGCATGCTCTTAAACATACTACATCCAAAGAATGTTTACACTTAACAAGAGGGCCATGATGGCCCTGGGTCGCTCACCTGAGAACAAGATCTTAGTGGGAGGAAAAGAAACAGCAAATATTTTATGATATTGTGAAGAATGGGCTTTGCCCTCTGCCAGCCATAAATCGAATGAGTACTTTTGGGCAAAAGGAATTTTCAAATTTGTACTATATTCATATAATAAAACCTCGATAATGAGACCACTATTGGGTCCATCTGAAAGTGGTCTTATTATTGAGCTGGTCTCATTATTGAGTTATGGTCTTTTCATAAATATTTCATTTCAATGTTGATCAAATTCAATACTTTTTTTCAATTTGATAGATGAAAAAAACATCTCTTGAATAATTTAATTTTTAAAAAGTTTTGTTATGAAATGTAATCCTGATTATAACTTTTTTTTATATTTAAAATTAAAATTTATGGTCATATCATGCCGATTAAAAGTTTACCCATTTTAAATTTCTCTAATTTTCCTATAATTATCAAGCTGATTGCTTATTCAATTGTTGTAGTAATAAGCTTTTTTTAATCATCCAGTTGCCTCCGACTTTTCCCCGTGCTGTTTTGATTCAAGACAATTTCTTTTGAATTTAAAGATCTTAACGTTTGATTTCAGGTTTAAATCAAAGTCTTTTGAAAATAGTTATGAAAGTGATTGACTAATATGACGGGATATCTAATTCTATTTTAGACAAGCTTTCGTGGGAAGTCTTCGTGCCAATTAACAACTGTCAAAACTTTAGACAATCGAAACGCGTCACGGTGATTGTTACTGCTAATCAGGGGCAGCTCATCTGGACATAAAACAAATACTTGTTAGCTAGACAGGAAATACATCCGTAGATCCCAAGATTGCTCTCTGTTACGTAATATTACCCATCTCACCAATTGTTTTCACTCTCCATCGAATCTTATCTACTGTGTTATCGAAACAATCCGAATTACGGCACATGCGACCTTCACCTGTACCAGAAACCAGGTGTCGTAAAATGACAACTTGAATCAAGTTTTTCACAGGACCATCGTTCGCATTATTGAGGTCAAAAGAAGACTAATTTTACGATTTGGCCCAATTTTAGTGGTCATTTTACGCAATTTTGAGTTGCCCGCTTTAATGAGGTGAGCGACCATTGAAATATATAGAGAAAAAATCGGGTCGACAAAATGTGCCCGTAATATTGAGTTGGTCGTGAAAATGAGTTGGTCGCAGAGTGAGGTTTTACTGTATAAGGAAAATGGGCTAAGTCCCCTGGCGACCAAATTTTTCAACAGATCAAAATAATCTGGACAATCTTGGTAGAGAGTGACCCAAGGTACATCTATGCCAAATAACTTTGAATCCAGCCAGTACCTTTGGAGGAGAAGATTTTTTTAAGGTTTTACTATATACATATATGGAAAACGGGCTCCGCTCCCTGGCAGCCACATTTTTCAAATAATGAAAAAATTTGAACAAACTTGTTAGAGATTGACCCAAGGAACATCTGTGCCAAATAACTTTGAATTCCGGCCAGTACTTTTGGCCAAGAAGATTTTTCAAATTTGTAAGATATTCATATTAGGAAAATGGGCTCTGCCCCCTGGCGGCCATGTTTTTCAAGGATCAAACAAATTTGAGCAATCTTTGTAGAGAGTGACCAAAGGAACATCTATGCCAAACAACTTTGAAATCCAGCCTGTACCTTGGAGGAGAAGATTTTTTAAGGTTTTACTATATACATATATGGAAAATGGGCTCCGCCCACTGGTGGCCATGTTTTTCAAAGGATGAAAATAATTTGAACAATCTTGGTAGAGAGTGACTTAAGGAACAACTGTGCCAATTTCAAAATCTGGCCAGTAATTTTGGAGATTTTCAAAATTTTCATATTATTTTTCTTTCTGTTGCCATAGAAACCAGATTTCTGCATGAAATAAAATAATTTGAACAACTTTGAATGGGTATCACCCAAGACACATTCCTGTAAAGTCTCATCAAAATTGGCCCAATGGTTAAGGAGGAGATGTTGTTTAAAGAAAATTGTTAACGCATGCACGGATTCACAATAGCTCACAATGAGCACGTTGTGCTCAGGTGAGCTAAAAAAGAACTACATATGACCTAGGAATTCAACTGATCTTTTTATCAGTTTAAATCCAGAAGCTATTTTGAGAGAAGAGAGATATTTCATTAATTCCCCTGATGCTTGCTGAAACACACAACTTAAGCCTTTCACACAAACACAGAGGTTATGTTTATTCTCATCGAAATTTGATTGAATTTGTAAACATTAACACTTTATGTATGAAACAGGCCTTTCAGAGAAAAAAAATGGGGAAAAAAGCATAAATTTAAAGAAATTTTCCGAGGGGAAGACACCTATTAATAGCCCCTGATATAGAAGGAGTTAGAATGCCCTAGGTGACCTGTTTAAAGCCCAATCAGTCTGTGTGTAACATGTATGCTTATCCAGTCTATGCTTTGCAAAACATCTCCAACTGAGAAATTATTAAAAATGTTTAAATTCTAGAATTCCTTTTATACATTCACCTAAAAAATAGAAAATTTACATACATGCTATTCTTACTATAGCCTTACAGAAAATCTAATTTCTTCAAACTTTCATACCTGTGGTGATACCAAATTTGAGATCACTCAGTTGCGGAAAATCTCAATTTTTGATATTTCGTGAAATATATATACTTACAGACTTACTAGGTTTTATAATGTTACTATGGTGACAAGCAGGCAACATTACAAAACCTGTTCAGATCAAAAATTACTTATAGGCATCACAATGGAATATCGAAAGTGGTAATGAATTATAACTGTATTCCGGATCTGATACACATTCTTTCAATACCAGACCACTTTTTGGGGGATAAGTGCTTCAAATCTTTGAGACCATAAACTAGAAATATTTTCAATGAATAGCGGTAATCTTTTTCATGTGAGGAAGCCCTCCAGAGCTCTTCTCAGTCAAGTGAATCTATAAGTATCTAACAATATATATCTGTTCTCTCATGATTTATAAATATTCCTGTATGAAAATAATAAACGGTCATTAAACCATATCTAGGAATAAGAAGAAATTGTACACGAAACATCAGGGCCTAAGTTGCCGATAGATTGTAGCCACTGACTTAACTACATGTATCACTGAGCCCCTCACCCACCTGGGGAACTCTGATGACTTGCGGTAGGTCGATGGTTCTCCCCGGTTGCCTCTGTGTGTAGTCTTCAGGGTCTTCCTCCAATAGTAATTAGCTGGATGTTGCAATATGACTGAAATACTATTGTAGGGACTATGAGTAACACAAATCACCATCATGTGAACTGCAACCATGACCTTACTCTCCAAGCAACCTTGACCTTAACCCTTTCCCTCATAGAGGAAACCATGAAAAGACCTATGCGAACAGCATAAAACCAGATCAGCCTGCGAGTAACTCGCAGGCTGATCAGGTTTTATGCTGTTCGCTGCTCCTCAGTGGTCTGGAAATGAGGATTTTGTAATTAAATTTGGTAAGGTTTAACTGTGGTTTTCTGCAGATCAGGCTTTATGTGGTACCTATTGAGTGCGTCAAAATGAGTCTATATGAGGGAAAGGGTTAAAATGACTAACTATGGATATGGCACTCATTCCAACCATCTGCTAATTATTCTCCTTGTTGCACAACAAAGAACCCTTACAAAACATTACCATAGCAACGAAAATACTCTCATTATAAATCATGTTTACCGGTATGTCAGAAATCACTTATTTTGTTATTAATAATAGTAATTTATGCACCTCATGTAATCTTACAAAAGACTCTCAAAATTAAAACCAATCTGTCTTCAATGTTGCTAATTAGCCATGGATAACTGCCCAGTAATCATGATTTTTCAAACTCTCGACATCATACAATGTACTCTTCTTTGTATTTTAACCCTTTCTTTCTGACCACCAGTGTCCTGATAAATTACAGCATTGCTCAGTCAATGTTACCCCCAGCTCTGATCCTTAACATACATCATAAAGTATGTACATCTAAAACAATTATTTAAGTTGTGGAACACTTAATGACATTTAATCACCATTCTGAGACCCATGCCTAGAAGGAAATAACATTCAAAATTCTTGAATAACTAGAAATGTGTCCAGAGGTCATGGATGCCCCCACCCATCGCATTTTCCAAAACAGAGGCCAACACCCAGGTGCACAAGTCATGTCCTGCGTAATATATCCATGAAGTTTAAAGTCTGTAGTACAAATACTTTCAGTTACATGCGTCACAAGCATACTATTTCGTAGTTTTCAAAAACAAAGGCCCATAACTCTGTCAACTTCAATGACTTGACTTGACTATTTGAGTTTTTCAGTCATATAGCGACGTCCAGCTAATTACAGGTGGAGAAAGATCTCGAATGCACGGAGGCATCCGGGTAGAACCACCAACCTACCGCAAGCCAGCTGGAAGGCTTCCTCACATGAAAATCTGAATGACCCTGCTGGGATTCGAACCCACGCGGTGAGGAACTGAGTGAGTGTTAAAGTCAGCATCTTTACCCTCTCGGCCATAAGGGTTGATAAAAATACCCAGGTGCACAAGTTCATGTCCTGAATAATATATCCATAAAGCTTCTAGTTTGTAGTACAAATATTTTTGAAGTTATGCATGTCACAAAGTTTCGGGACAGACATACATAGGGACGGATGGACGAAGGCAAATCTATATAATGCCCCACCCCCATTTTTGGTGGGGGCATAAAAACCAATAGAATCACTGCCAGATTCCTAGACATATTCCTTCTTTGTTATTTATTTCCAAAACATATTGATAAATAAATATATACATACGGTTTATATCTCCCTTTTAGTTAAGTATAATCCAATGATCATGAAGAATCCCTGGTTTACACAGATTTTCAGCAATGTATTCTCTTTTCTTGAGTCACCATTATTTAATTCTGTCTCCACTGTGCACGCAAAAAGAAAGATTTATAAATTCATTTAAATGTTGATCATGACACCTGCTTCAAAACACAGATTCCTTTTGATAACAGAATATCCAACATGATTTATAGCTCTCAAAACCAGTATTTGCTATGTAAATTTAGAAGTTTTCCATTTTTTATCAGCACACAGTTTGTATCCTTGAAAGCCACAAGTACATTTTCTAATCTTGAGTTTCTGTGTACATTTCTACAGACATGCGTGTACGTGTGACATAACAAAAATGCTATACATAAGAGAGCATGTGATGTAAACATACTGTAAACTATATATATGAGCATGGTAAACATAACTCTGTTAACAGAGTGAACAGTGCAGGGAGTGTAATTAGGAGACACGAGCCACTGCTCGATCTCCAGCTGTTATCTATGGTCGCTGATTTTGACACCTGTAGTTTTCACTTGAATTTATATAGATGTCTTTATTTTTATGCGTGAGGTCCAAAAAAAAAAGATCCGTTTCTGATTTCCAGCAAATAAAAAAGAGGGTCTGTAGGTTGGGATTTTATTTTTCTATTATTTTTTTTACATGAAACAAAAAAAAAAGGGATTTTTTTTTTAAAGGCTGAAAGTTAAAAAAAACTTACGGGTCAGTCATTAAAAAAGAGGGTCAGTCGGGCAGCCAGAAATGGAACTTTTTTTTTTGGCATGACATAAATGCATTTATCCAATTTTTCACAATTTTAAGGGCCAAAGAGTTTCTATTACACATTTTTGTAACTATTTAAGTTTTGCTGTGGAAGTTTTCCAAAAATATACTTTTAGATGTTTTTAAGGAACTTTGTAAGGTAGGGAACTGAAAATGAATAAAGCACACACTCTGTTATTTGTGTATCATTTTTTCATTTTTTATGTTTCTTTTTCAGTCTTTCATTTTCTCTCATTGAATTAATATTTACAGATTTGCTTCATGTTTCTCAGCTGGTTGTAATTTTATATCCTGCTGTGACTGTCTATTGATATTTAAATACTACTGTGAAAATAGTAAAGCACCATCCGATTATTCCAGAAATTTACATACAATGGCATCTATTTTTCTTGTTAAACCATGTTCTTCAGTGGGTACTCTTGAGCACTTTTTTTAATTTGCATACAGATGTGTTTGCAATTAAACAATCATGTTTGACCATGCCTGTATCTTATATTCATATATTTAATACTACTTCCTCATCCTTTCAACTTGATTTTATATCAAATGTGAAACCATAATCTACCTTTTCAGTTTTTATGGCAAAATTTTTTATGTCAGCACCTTTCCCTATTGATACATGGTTATTTCCCATTACTACACCGTGCAAATGACTTTGACTTTTCTCCACTTTACACTTCAACAAACATTCAACCTTATCGCCTGTCAAATAGAACGTCGCTTCAGTTGACGTATATAAACCACGCCTCCTTAGCAAGAGGAATCAAGTGCACAGTTTTATCAATCTATAAATAGAGACTGTGATGTCACTAGCTTCATTTAGACCAGTGTTGACACATTGCAGTTTTATAACTCGCGGAATTATGAATTGACTATTGGTATACATGTCACATGTAATCTTGTGAGGAAATAATGAATGGTTTAAATAGACAACTATGTAGTTTCAAACGAAATAGGTGGCACTTAAATTCGGGATGTTTTAGCAAAAGTGATTTTGTGTCTAATAAAACACAGCAAAAGCAGTGTGGCGTAGTTACTGTCAAACGGAGCGTGATATTTGTACTTGTCATCATGGTCTACAAACGTCTGGATTTTAACATCTAGCCATTTTAATTGCAGTTCTTCATGTAGGAATTATATAAAATCCTTGAATGTCATTTCAAAACCTTTCCAAAAGCACCGCTGACACCCTTTATAGGGATAATGATTTTTTAAAGTCCGTCTCGGCTGACACTTCCATTACGAAAGTTAACTGGGAGCTGAGCAAAAATCAATAACCAGGTGAATCCAAGAGGCGGAGCTACGTTCTGATTGGCCTACTCAATGTCTTCTTTTTCTACAGTAAGAGTGAGAACAGTCGCAGTTTTATCAATGTAAAATTATTGGAAAAGTCAAAGTCAATCTCACGGTGTAGTAATAATATGTTAAATATGCCAACCACCCAAAAACATTATCACACACAAAACCATGTGTTCTTTTGTGTAAACCAAGCCAACCAATCATCACATGATATCCAAGTGATGCTGTTGGATAATTTGATCACTTAATTTAATTATATTTGTAAACACTCAATGGCTAGGCCTTTTCCTAACAACCTATATAAGTTATCTCTATGACATCCAGACATCATGTATATGGGAAAACTAGGACACCTGGACACACCTACATGTCTGGAAAGATGACAGTCATTGTATAAACAGATTCTCTTCAAGGTATGTGACAAACATTTGAAATTAACACGTGAAAATCAACATATTCAGACAAGAGAGACTTTATGATAGATATAAGACTATCCTTCTGTCTTTGTTAGGACCTGGACACAAACCTTATCCTAAAAAATTAGCACAATACATACAGATAATTTCTTTGGAAGAGTAAGTAACCTTCTGCCATTTTGGTCAGTTGTTTTTGATTTGAAGTCTATAAGATTTTAAGTTCAGCCCTGTATTTCAATCATATAACATCAGTGACAGTATTTCAGTCATATAACATCAGTGACAGTGACTTTGACCTCCATCTGCGACCTTGACCTTTGAGCTTGAATCTGGTTCTTGTGTAAGACACTCCGTCTCACTGAGCTTGACATTTGTGCAAAATTATTTGAGAATCCTTCCATCCATGATGAAGTAACAGCCCGGACAAGCAAAAAAGAACATGTTTTTTACCTTTGACCTCCTCTGTGACCTTGACCTTTGAGATATGAATCTGGTTCTTGTGCATGACACTCTGTCTCACTGAGCTTGACATTTGTGCGAAATTATTTGAGAATCCTTCCATCCATGATGAGACCAAATCTGGACAGAAGGACGCACACACACACTAACGCACGCTAATACATACACCAAACCACCTCTGTGACAACTAAGTTGATCTCACCGCAAGCGGGTTCGACAACAAAAATGGGGGCCTCCGTGGCCGAGAGGGTAAAGTCGCTGACTTTAACATTCACTCAGCATCTCATCACGTGGGTTCAAATCCCGGCAGGGTCATTCGGATTTTCATGTGAGGAAGCCTTCCAGCTGGCTTGCGGTAGGTCGGTGGTTCAGCCCGAATGCCTTCGTGCATTTGGGGTCTTCCTCCACCTGTAATTAGCTGGACATCGCTATATGACTGAAATACTATTGAAGCGACGGTAAACCCAAATAGTCAAGTCAAGTCAAGATTGTTCAAATTATTTTGATCCTTTGAAAAAAAGGCCGCCAGGGAGCTAAGCCCATTTTCCTTATATGTATACAGTACAACTTTGAAAATCAAATCCTTGCAGGGTCATTCGGATTTTCATGTAAGGAAGCCTTCCAGCTGGCTTGCGGAAGGTTCTACCCGGAAGGTTCTACCCTGATGCATCCATGCATTCGGGGTCTTCCTCCACCTGTAATTAGCTAGACGTCACTATATGACTGAAATACAGTCGAAGTGACGGTAAACTCAAATAGTCAAGTCAAAACAAAAATACACCATACAGATATTATTGTCCGTTTTATAAACAGAGAATAACCTTCATATAACCTTCTTTTAGTGGTTATTTCTCCATTCCTGTGATGAACCATTTGACAAGTTTTTATATTTTTACACATGATAAATCATATCTACTGTATGTGCACCCACTTAAAAAAAACAACTGCAAATGTTCAAAAACAAGGTAAAACTTCTGGCTATTTATACTAAGCCTGTTTATTTTCTGAAAACTTATGTCATATTATTTTGGATTTTTAATCTATCATTTTAATTCTTCTATTGGACATATCTTGAGCCTGTCACTATCATTGACCAAACTAGAAGTGAAGTAATGATAAATTTCATTCTCAATTTACAATTTCAGAATCACACTGAAATTTGATTATCTCTGGACGATTTAAGAAGGTTTTCACCATTTCCAACTGATTAACAGTTAGAAAATGATCAATTTTAAATTTTCTTTTTTTTTGCACATCTACTATAGGTCACAAAATATTATTACAGGCAGTCAAAATGACTGCCAGGGACCAGCATCACTACATCCAAAATATTTGCATTACATGCAATATCATTATAAGTGGAGTTCACAATAACATTAATACGTTTCTATTCTCTAGACAAAAAAGGAGTTACAGGTCTTAAAGAGTCAAAGATTGACTGCTGTAGGTGTACAATCCAAATCTTAAGGGACCCTTGGCTTACAGTTACATTTTACCACCCCAGCTTTGCTGATTACTCAAGTTTCGATCTATCCCTCTATGCTTTGATCTTCAAAGTCAAGTAAAATAAAATGACAGTGGCTCACAGTACTTATAATGATGAGGAAGTGTCCACAATTGTTCATTCAAACAAAGAATAAACACTGAACTGAAAATTTTAACAATCTCTGACCTAATTACATCAATTTTTCCATAAGAAAATGACATGACTACATTTACCTGTTGTTGTTTTTTCACAGGTAAAAATGTCACTTACACTATAAAGGTCTTTACATCTAACAGTAACAGTATTTGATGTTCAGTCTAGATGTTCAGTAGGTTTTAACACTGGTACTAAAATACTACTAATATAAAACTGTCCATTTTTTCTTAACCCTTAACCTGCTGAATTTCTCAAATGGACTTAGCTGGTACCTTTTTTGAAACTGTCCATTATGAATTTTAGGGATAACAAGATGAAAACTTGTAGTTGGTCAGCCAACAGTAAAGAGCCAGGTCAGCCTACTCGGATGTGCAGACTGGCCTGGCACTTTACTGGTGGCAAAGATTAGCACTTACGGTTCCAGCAGGGTAAGGGTTAACATATATTACACAAGGGACCTTTGACACTGTTATTCACTCATTAAAAAAAACTCTCGATTTATGTATTCCAATTCATTTAATTACATCATACCATGGGGAAGTAGGCTAGTAAATTGTTGACTAAAATATCATGAAAATGCACCTTATAAATAAAATGCTCTTCGGCATGGAGGCTTGAAAAGCATGTATAAAGCTAATAAAAACAGCATTGCTTTGAACAGCTGTGAATGACCTCTATGATGGTTAAAAAAAAATGATAGGACCAATGACATAGTGTAATATGACACACCTTAACATGGCAAAATATAAGCGTAAAATCCCACGGCTGATGGATTATATTGATCATTCTTGTGTGGGTATCCAATAATGTAATTTACTATTCTTAAAGTTATTTAATAGCATATAAGAAGTGTAGGTAGATAGTAAATATATGAGAAAGAAAACATGGCTATAGGACCACTGTAAATGTCTACATGAGATATAGTGCTACATGTACCTCACTGTGTCCTGTAATATATCACACTGCAGACAAGTGGCAAAGTGCTGCCTTTTTTTATTGCGAAATCACACTGTGGACAAGTGGAATGATACCTATCCATTCACATTAACTTGACACTCAAGTCAACCAGTCCTCAAACTGCTCATATGTCTGAGTGCCAAGAACTGAGAGAGATGAGAACATTTCAAATTGAACTTAAATCCTGATAGGTGTAAGTACACCTCAATACCAATCTCCAACAAGGCTATTATTAACATGAATCCAGCTGATACAAAAGGCCATCTACAACTGATTAGTCCATATGAATATCGCAGTTCTTTATCTTCTGATCATTCCGTGCTGAAAACCACATCAAAAGAAATGAGACACAACTGGTACTGACCCACTGTTAAATATGAATTATATCTCAAAACATCAAATTATTAAGTGTACAAACTAATGGCTGATTTGATTTCCAATAAATCTGACCAGTTATACAGTGAAGTCCCTCCATAAGACCAGACCAGATGGATCATCAGTCCATTAATAAGACCACTATTCAGCAACAAGTTAGACTATCAGTCTGTTTGTTTGTTTGTTGGGTTTAATGTCCTGCCCACCAACAGTATTTCAGTCATTTGGAGACGATATCTACTTGAGACAGATGTAGTGCTGCCACACTGCAGTATCACGCCGTAGACATGTGGCATGATACCACACCCAGTCACATTATCCTGACATCGGGCCAACCAGTCCTGCAACTACCCTTATATGCTGAGCGCCAAACAAGAGAGCTGTAACAGTACCACTTTTTACAACTTTGGTATGTCAAGACTAACAGTCTGTAATAACTGGTTGTTTTACACGTATGTCATAGCGGAGCAGACTTTTAATCAGAACCCACAAACATTGAAATATTTTGCAATATAAAAGGATCTTTCAAAAATTGGTCTTAACAATAGACTGGTCATCACATCAGACCAGCCGTGATGTTAGAAGTACTGCATAACATCTTTAAACAATGTATCATTATCATCCATTTCAGTATTGGTAGTTAAAAATGATGTTTTCTAAACGGGATAATTGTTTTATAGTTTAACTTGTTTAAATATTTTACTCAGCTTGGGCTGATATATAAATCATACTCAATGTAACTTATATAAATCAATATAATTTATTGACTGATTTTTTTTATTTTTTTTTTTACTGATTTTTTAGTTTACCGTCACTGCAAAAGCAATTCAGTCATATAGTGACATCCAGCTAATTACAGGTGAAGGAAGACCCCAAATGCACGGAGGCATCCGGGTAGAACCTGACCAACCTACCACAAGCCAGCTGGAAGGTTTCCTCACATGAAAATCCGACTCAAACCCATGCGGTGAGGAGCTGAGTGAGTGTTAAAGTCAGCGACTTTACCCTATCGTCCACAGAGGCCCCCAATATAATTTATATAAATCATTTGTTTGTTGGGTTTAACGTCCCACCGACAGTATTTCAGTCATTTGGAGAAGATGTCTACTTGAAACAGATATAGTGCTGCCACATTGCAGTATCATGCCGTAGACATGTGGCATGATACCTCACCCAGTCACATTATCCTGACACCGGGCCAACCAATCCTGCAACTACCCTTTTATGCTGAGCGCCACGCAAGGGAGCTATAACAGTACCATTTTATATGACTTTGGTATGTCACGACCGGGAATTGAACCTACGGTTTAACATCATGTAGTGCTGTACAGTCCTTAGAATGTGAAGTACCAACCACTAAATTTTATTGGGGGTTATCCATGCTGTGATTCAACTGGTTTCAATGTGACAGGATATTAACATTGTTAACTTGATAATCAACTTTATGATTATCAGTTAAACCATAACATATTGTGACTTTGATGTATTAGACAGACAGATGTATTGTTAATAATTCAAGATCATTTAAATTTCTTTTTACAAGCAATAAACAATTCAAAACTTTGTTTTTGTAAAACACTTGTGGATTTGAACCACTAAGATGATCAAATTATGTGCGCCAATACAGTAGAGCAAGCCATCCCTCAGCTCTACTGCATACTCCACCTCCGTAGAATCTATCCCAGAAGTGGCAATTACGTATATGAATAGATAAATATTTAAGAAACAAAAACAAGACTAGCGAGCACGTGGACATATTGTTTCATCTATGTCATATAACTGTTTTTTGATTAACTGGGATATAAACATTTAGCATACATCTCTCAATATCGTTCAGTATAGAAAAAGCTTGAATTAATGTCGCGTTTAAAAGATGGCTCCCAAAATACATGGAATATGCGGCGGTTTGCGGTTTCGGCTCAAAAAAAAAGAATGAGTTGAAAAAAACAAATACATTACATTTTTTTATTTTGGTTTTGGGAAAACTTGGAGTAGGCAGGTCTGTAAATCTAAAAATAAAAAACTCTGGCCTAATAAGACTCCAAGAGGTATACCTTCAATTTCTTTTTCACAAGGTTACACTGTTTGTACCTTTGAAGTATGGGTTCATACACCCCACGTAACTGCAGAAGCTGAGGTGTACAAACAAATTTGAATATCGAAGGTCTGAATAGAATAATACTACATGTTCTTATGTGCTGCATGATTGTACCTTCATGGAAAACCCCATTTATATATGAATTCTGGATCATTATTGTTTCAATCGTTGATTCAGAGTGGACAGGCCATATATAACAATTAAAAATACACACAAAAAATGGGGTTTTCCATATGAATTTCTTTAAATCTACTCTATTACCAGGGCCTTGACCCCTCTGAGGTCTATACAGCTGGATCTTCACTTGTATCTTATCATTTTACAGGATTTATATTGAACAATTTGCCCACAAACACTCCTAAGACATTTTTACTTTCAAGTTTGCCCTTTAATGTTACAGTTTACCAGTATGCCTTTACCAGTTTACCTAACTAGACCTTTTCTCTAAATTCTAAGGATAAATCATGTATATAAAGAAGAATATGGGTGTATCGATATAACCATTTGAACAAGATTTAATAAGGGTGCAGAATCATTCAGAGAAAACACACACATCAACATACCTTTAGTTCACAAACAAGTAAAATCCATCCAAAATAGACCACATAAAGCCCGCTGAGTGTGCACTAAGAAACACAGGAATGGTTACATTCTTTGAAGAATGGTAAGACAATATGAAAACAATTACTGTGTATTACATAACCGAAGCTAGCGTGAAGCGTGTGGCATATTGTACCTCAATCACAGACAAGGCAAACCTCACTGGTGTATGTACCTAATAGCTAATAAAATTTGACAAATAAGTGTCAATGGCATGGTTTGAACAGTAGATAAATTGTGTAAACACAACCGGTGTTAGAGAGGGAGTGCATTTAGCTGGGGCTTTCCCCTACCTGCCCTTATGGGGTAAGAATACCAGGTTTTGAGATTGGGATAATAGGACAAGATAAATCCGAAGATAATCTTGAGAAATAGGGTTACAAGAGATTGACAGATGTAATATAAAACTCATTATAAATCAGCGGGCTCAAGTGATGTGATATTTGGGGTCAGCGTTGTACAGTGAAATCAGAACTAATTGAAAATAAATCAAGCACTTTAAATCAGAGCCGACACATTCATGAAATTTTAAATGTATCAAATGCTCTTCTAGATGTTTTTTGTGGTTGTTTTTTTTCTGTTTTATTATCAATTTTCTGATCTAGTGATTCCAGGGGATTCATTTTATTTTCTTTTTCAATTCCATTTTTTTTCTTCAAATGATAGTAATTAACATATCTGGGTGTTGAAAACTTGATTAGTAAATCTTACGGGAGGGAATTACTATTTAATATTTAAACAGTAGTGAAAAAAAAGAGCAATTAATTATAATCTTTGGATTTTTTTTTAAAATAAAAATGTACAGTTTTAATATATCATCAATCATCATTCATCATCATAATCATTGTTGCTGTGACATTCCAAAAAAATTGGCCTTTGGAATATACAAAAAAAATTCAGTGACTATTCTGTACTCAAAGAAACTTACGACAATTTACTTCATTATACCGCTGGTAATTTTATTGGAATGCTAAATCAAGTAAATTAAAGTATTGGAAACATTTAAAAAAGAACCTCAACGGAAAGTACAGACCATTTGCAATATCAAGTTCACCTGAATCTATCACTCCAAACCAAATATTGACATAATTTGGGGGCCTTGAAATACTGGGTTACCCAATATCACCGACTGATCTGTATTTAAAGCTCAAACAGAAACTGCTCTTTAAATTCATACCTGTTATGCAGATAAAAAAAAAATTTCATAAGTGTGCAGATCTCTCCATAACCAACATTTAACCACGCGAATAAATCATTGAGATGCCAGATCAGACTTGAGGCAATTCTGAACTGGTTCTCATATCTCAAGTATAGTAAAGAGTTCCAAAAGATATACAAACCAGGCTGCTATGTTAGACATGGGTTGAGGGTTGGTTCCCTGCTTACATTCTATACTATATGATATACCAGATGTGCAACTGCTCACTTTAGTGACTATTAATTTCATTGAATGCAGGGATTGTGTTCTTTTTAAACGAGATATGTCACAGGATGCGACAAATGCCCCCGAAAAGCATGTTTATGGTTTTGCCAAAAAAATTCATTGGACTGTCTGACTTCCCTGACATTTTTAACAATGAAATCACTGAAAACAAGGAAAATATCAAAGTGAGGGTGCATAATTTCCATGTCATCATATACCAAGTTTCACTGGGCTAGCTTATTTGGTTTTTAGTTGTGTGTGACATAGTCACTCACATTTAAAACCGAATAACCTCTCAATTTTGTATGAAGAACTGAACGAATGAACAGAATTCTGATATATGCTTCAGATATGCTGAGATTCAGCCAAAGTAGTGAAAACTCAATTTTGAGTTAACAATAAATATTTATGGGACACAATAATTGTATGTAGTATAAAAGCACAGAAGAACTATTTTCCCTAGGATGTTGCGTAACTCACTTTACCACGCGGAGATGTATAGTTTCTTTCGAATGCAAAGGTGGCTCATGCCTGAATTTGGATGGTGGATGTGTAGGTTTTGGTTATTTTGTATTGTTTCAATGGTCCATATAGAAAGCTTGAATTACGATAAAAACCTGTATGACCTCCTAATAATCACATCTACTATCTCAGATACATCAGAGATATCTCCAGGGGTTATTTGTTGCTCTATAGAATAGCTGATACAGGCGTGCGTTCAGTTTAACAAACCGTATGCAACCGTACGCTTACAATTAGCTATGAAACTCTCTGTGTCATAAACCACGATGTTGACGTAAACCCATATACAACACAAGGAGCACGTGAACGGCATGCTATATGGTCCCAAGACAATTCCATAGCTGAATGTAAGCGACCAGTTGCATACGGTTTGTCATACTGAACGCAGGCCAGGTGTAAATCTGCTATCCGAAGATACTAAAGGCACAGTACAGAGCCACAGCATCTATAAATAGAAACAGTGCCGTCGCTCGGTAGTACAAATCAAAGCACTGATAGTGCTAAAAGAACCAAATTGTCTCATTTCTTTTGTTTATCACAATAAATTTAATGAACGAAGGTCAAATTTTTGCACAATGCCAATAACCCTGCTTTAACGTTGTGTTAACATAGTCATTAGATGAACGCACCATTTGTTTCAACAGACTGATAACAATTAGCACATTGCCACTCTTACTCCTCCTATATTTCTACAGCCTACAACGAACAATCTTTTATTATTTTAATATAAGTTTAATATTTGGAAAAACTAAGTTACCCTGCATACTTGCAGCATGTCAAACCCTCTTCCATTTGAGACACACACAACTTCAGTGCTTTCAGGGCTTTGATAAAGTTATCACAGCATCCCAATTTCTTGACAGCTGGATGGAGGGCAAACCAATGCACTATCAGGGCTTAGGACTCTTGACCTCTTAGTGTGAGCATAACCTTTCAGTTATGAAACTTCTGGTATTGTACACAACACATTGTATCCTTATGGTGCACATGTATGCAAAAAAAATTCAAAATCCATTGAGGAGTGACAAAGATATGCAGCGGACACAAAAAACAAACCCTTTGAACTCTAAGTGTGACCTTGACTTGTAGCTACAGACCTGAGATTGTGCGACATATTGTTCATGATGGTGGACATTTCTGCCAGTAATTCAAAAAGCCATCAAATAATAAATAAAATAAAGCAACCCTTTTTTTACCTTTGGACTCTAAGTGTGATCCTGACCTTGGAGTTACAGACCTAGGGATAGCGTGTGACACATCATCTCATGGTGGTGAACATTTCTGCCAAGTAATATTACAAAATTCATCAAGGAATGTCGGAGGTATGGAGCGGAAATGAAAACAGACCCCATTTTTGACCTTTGAACTTAAAGTGTGACCCGGACCTTGGAGCTACAGTCCTCGGGATTGCATGAGATACATTGTCTCATGAATGTCAGAGTTATGGAGCGGAAACAAATATCCGGACAGACTGTGGTACTACTATATGCCCACCTATGGGGGCATAAAAAGTTTTTAAAGTGCAACTTTCAGGCTTATTGCTAGGATAAGTATGGCCAATTGGTATAATAGGGATTTGAGCATGACAGGAGTTTGAATCTGAGATTGTGATCAAGAATATTCAAGAATGTAGGTCCAAATCAGCTTGCCAGTTACTTGCCTGCTGTCACCTGGTATCATACTGATTGCTTGGTTCAACTTCTTGATGGCTTTGAGAAGTAAAGAATTAAAGGCCCATTATGTTTCATAATGATATATTTTTCATGAAATAGAAAATACAAAATGACATTGACATATAGTAGACTAATGCAAATGGTACATAAATGTGAAAACATTTTCTGTGAAATAACAATTTTAACATCGGAAAAGGGTTGAAAAACGATTAACATTATTCATACACACCCCTCCCCGATCTCACTTCGCTTGTGTGACGCTGCGTCGTCACGGGTATAAGTTCAATCTCTGACAACTGCGTCAGGGAGTCGACTCTTTGGCTCAGTGGTTAGAGCATTGGGTTATCACGCCGGCGGATCGGGTTCGATTCCGGGCCGGGCCGTGTTTGTTACATTTGGTGGCAGCGGTGGGATAATGTCAACTGCCATACCGGAGTTGCCTTACCCACGTGTTTACGTGTTTCCCAGGCCAAGTCTCGGGTCGAGACTTCTCGGAGGGGGAAGTAATGTGACGCTGCGTCGTCACGGGTATAAGTTCAATCTCTGACAACTGCGTCAGGGAGTCAACTCTTTGGCTCAGTGGTTAGAGCATTGGGTTATCACGCCGGCGGATCGGGTTCGATTCCGGGCCGGGCCGTGTTTGTTACACTTGTACTACACTAGAAGTGCATGGTGGGAACACATAGAATGCAGAGAGAGTCCAGTTTGATTGTCTATGGACATAATGAAATCACGAATTAGGCTTGTGTGCAATCACCATGGTCGTGGAAAGAATGGCAACATTTTGACCATGTTCAAAATAACCATGGTGTGTGCACTGCTGAAAATGACTGTGACTGACATTATTCTTTTACAGCTCTATTCTCAAGTTAGGAAGTCATTTTAAATTACATATTTTTTAATTTATTTCTTAATGTTTTTTTTTCTCTTACCTTAAATGTTAATGTATTATGTGCATTTCTATTACTTTAATTTCAGAGAAGGGGTGCGCACAATACGTGAGAATTCATTTTTTTTGTAGTTTTTCCAAAATTTACCCCATCCACCAAGAAGCCATATTGGCAATCAGTGAAGTCTATTATGAACATATTTTGATTTCAAATATATAATTGTGAAATAAAAGCTTACAAAATCATTGTTCTCATATTCATATTTTTGTTCATATCACTGTGATTCACTCGGAACTCGTACAGTACTGTACTTTACAAAATAATAAATTGAGGACGTACAACCTAATGTGATGTTCGCATCATCATTACTGAGAACATTCATGACTGCCATTATGTTATGATTATACAATCAATTTATTGTTGTTAGTACATTCAGACTATATTCTAGGTAGTTAGTTTCATTTTGGGACAGAACTGTTTCGTTTAAGATAATTGTGTACTTCAAATTCCAATTGGAAAGCGACTTGCGACATACAAATAAGTGTCTACATTTGAAGACTACGGTATTACTAAACTTTTGGCTAAATGAATATCAAGGTAACATTGCAAATTCAATGTGTATACTAGAGATGTGAATAATAATTGCCGCATGTACATCTGCAAAACACCCGCTGCTATAAACATAAAAGCACTGAAGGCATTGATAAACTGTCAGCGGGTTGGTCGTGGTGAGCAGCATGAGCGCTAGATTGTAATCAAAATAGGTTATATGCTGGATTCTTATCTGTTTATAAAGAGGGGTATGTGGCCATTATCAGTTTTTCAGTTGTCAAATAAGGAACAAGAAAATATAGTTTTCATTTTTTTATTAAATGTTAGAACATGATAATCAAAATTAAATACATACATCTAAAATAAATATTGAACAAGAGCTGTCAGAGAACAGAACGCTCGACTATGAATTGATTTCAAATGCCCTATATATAAAATAGTAAAAATGATAAACCTTGATACTCTGACCCTTTATATTTATGAAGTCTAAAATCAATCCCATGCCTATGATGAGGATGAACAGAAGCAACAACCAACTAACGTAATCTAGAATATTGACTCGAACACTACCTTCCCAGTTGTTTGTTTGTTTGTTGGGTTTAACGTCCCACCGCCCCTTCCTAGTTGATAAGGTGTGAAGAAGGCCCTTAATGGCACATGTCAATACCACACACACACAGCTTTATTGATATTAATATATCAATCATTTTTTTTTTTTTTCATAATATAAAATCATTACATGCTGATGATGGTGATTTGAACAGAAAGCCTAAACTTAATCTTTAATTTTCTTCCTCATATTTCTACTGCGTCAGCATGCACGTGTTTGATTAATTTATTGGAAGTGTGGCATACACACGCCAGTCAATGCGGTATGGGTATACGAGTATCACCTTAAAATATATCAACTGTGTATAGTATGGTACATGACAAATTTATAATGAATTGGGCAGTTTTAATTTGGAGTATCTAATATATATCAATGACATGTCTTCATTACGTGTCACTGGTAAGAGTTTGCATATGAACATATATAACCTTCATTTGCGTGGTATTCTTAAGGTGCAATGGAATTTCCATTTCGTGTTTATATACATTGCAGGGTATATAAAAAATCTTGATGATATAGATACTGAAAATAATAACGACTTCTACTTATTATATATTCATTAAATTTAAAACATTATATTGATCATTACCATTTTGTGATATGATGCCTGTTTATCTGGATACACTGTCCATTGTTTTATACCTGGCCTGGAGAGTGGAGCTAGCAGTGTAAACGTCATATGTGTGTCTGCTTTATTTAGAGAGAACATATTAAAAAGTGTATACCACAGCATTAGCATTGTATTTTTATTTTGTAACAAACACGGCCCGGCCCGGAATCGAACCCGGTCCGCCGGCGTGATAGCCCAATGCTCTAACCACTGAGCCAAAGAGTCGACTCCCTGACGCAGTTGTCAGAGATTGAACTTATACCCGTGACGACGCATCGTCACATTACTTCCCCCTCCGAGAAGTCTCGACCCGAGACTTGGCCTGGGAAACACGTGGGTAAGGCAACTCCGGTCTGGCAGTTGACATTATCCCACTTCTGACACCAAATGTAACAAACACGGCCCGGCCCGGAATCGAACCCGGTCCGCCGGCGTGATAGCCCAATGCTCTAACCACTGAGCCAAAGAGTCGACTCCCTGACGCAGTTGTCAGAGATTGAACTTATACCCGTGACGACGCATCGTCACAATTTTAACCCATGCAATATAACAAATTCTAACTTATTGTGTCTAGCAAACTTCCTTTGCATGTTTTATTGAGGCACAATGGACTTTCCATTGTGCCAAAGTCTATATGAATATATATACGTATAATCTCCAGTTTAATAGCTCCACCAAGTTAATTTGTATGCTATTGCCTTAAATTAATATTTATATATAATAAAACAGTAATAGGTTGTTTAAAATAGATTATGGCATTTAATAATGCTTTTCTAAAATTAGAATTTCCATTGCTCCGTAATCATATTTCATTTGCTCCATATATGTATAATCTCAAATTAATAACAGCTTATTTGCATGTCATTGTCTTAAAATGAATGTATATATATATATAGTAAAACAGATATAGATGGTTTAAAAGTAGTTAAATACAAACAGATATAGATGGTTTAAAAAGTAGACATTTAAGACTGTTATTCTGAAAATAAAATTTCCATTGCTCGGTAATATTTTCATTGCATCCATTGCTCCATAAAATTTTCATTTCGTGTTTTAGGCCTACTGCTTCAAAACACTGGGTCACTTGATCTTCCACCCCACTAAATCATGACTGCTTTTTTCACTTTTCTAGCTTTTGCATGACTACTGAGTTTATAAGAAGACAGAAAGGCAATGTAATATAACAGAAATCAGAAATGCAACGAAATATATCATTATCGTGCAAAATGCTGCTGAACTACTTTCGGTTAATTACGTACTTATGCGAAGCACTATTTTTCTTAATTGCATGAGTGGATCTACATGTACTCCTGATGGGTTAAATCTCTGTTTTGTAAATGACGCAGGTATTTTGTTCATGCTGAAAATGGTTGTATCAGCTTAAGAATTTGTAAAAGAAGAGTGGACACACAAACTTTACACATTAAAAGAGTTTCTAAATGTCATTTAAACGTCGTTGCAACACATCTACGTAACACACTCCACTCGCTTTCGTTAGCTCAGCTTGCATTGTACTGATCCGTACAAAGTGCGGAGTGCTACAGTAAAAAATGTTGTGGAAAATATGCAAATCAGATAGGCCTGATTTTGATTTTCGTATAAGACTGGCAGCCGCTAGCCGCCAGTCTAAAAATGGTGACCTCCAATTAGTACAAAGAATGAGTGAGCATTATAGAAAGGAAACCAACGTTTTGAACCTCAAGCTCGGGGTGTGCACTATACATGAGTGCGCACAATACATGAGCATTTACAGCACTTACTAAATCCTGAAGTTCAGTCATAAACAACTTTACCCTTTATCTCATGAATATCACTGTACAAATTCATAACTTGTTGCTGATTAATTTACTTTACTTAACCCTTTCCCTCATATAGACTCATTTTGACACACTCAATAGGTACCACATAAAGCCTGATCTGCAGAAAACCACAGTTAAACCTTACCAAATTTAATTACAAAATCCTCATTTCCAGACCACTGAGGAGCAGCGAACAGCATAAAACCTGATCAGCCTGCGAGTTACTTGCAGGCTGATCTGGTTTTATGCTGTTCGCATAGGTCTTTTCATGGTTTCCTCTATGAGGGAAAGGGTTAAAATGGTATATATAAAACAATGGATTTTTCAGCACCATGAAGACTGTACACTATACACTACCTCTGCAGGGCCTTTTTACCCTTCTTAACTGTAGCCAGTAAAGGGCTGCTTCCCCGAGCCAAATAACCACCTTTTTTCCCCAAAAATAGTCCTCAAATTCCCCACTCTTAAATAAAATTCCCCATTAAGGAGGTAGCTGATCATTGAGAAACCTAGAGAACAATATTATGACGCTAATTTAACTCTGTTTAACTCTATTGATTCTTAAACAAAATATTTGATTAGTCTTTATATTTAGTTTCTAGTATGTCTTGCTGTGCCAAGACCAGTTTATGCTTATATTTATGAATATGGTAAAAAAAAAAATCCCTTAATAAGTTGTAAACAAGTGGCTTGCTAATTTTCCCCAAAAATTGGAAAAAAGGCCCTGCTCTGAGCAGACCTTAAGAAGTTTCTCATCCAGGTCTACTCTGTTTGCCAGTAAGTCAAAATGAGTCTATTTAAAATAAAGGGTTAATGTTAATCCATACAAGGTCTTAAATTTCAAATAAAGATCATTGTAATAAGTTTAGCATGACAGTTGATTATGAACATACTAGTATTATAATTATTGAGACATGATCTGTTCATTATATTGTATTTTCTATTGTCACATTATCTGCACCTGGTTGAGACAGCTCCTATTCTTATGGTGAAGTCAACATCCAATTAAACTTAAATGTAATCTGTGGATCAGTTTGATTCATAGACTTCAATATCAATAAACAAACAAAACCAAGACAAAGGATTTTTTAAGCACAAGAATTCTAAAAGGTTATTGAACAACATATTGTCATATTCTGAAATAAGGCGAATTAGTTATTGTTTTGATAATGAGTGATTAAGCTCTTTAAGTACACTTTAACCTTTCCTTGGAATCAATATGTCAAATGGTGACTCAGAAAGTCAAGAATTCTTACCATGCTAAAGTTCATAATTGGACTTGTCTTTTCTTCACTTTAGACTGTACCATTTGTTGTTTATGGGGGAGCTTTCTGAAAATATATTGACAGAATAGCAAACTTTGCATCTTGGTCTGCACTGGTAGCAAAAGCAGTCACAAGTGTAAGTGAGGGTTAATAATATGTCATAAATGCCTTCAAGACAAACAAAAATTCCATTACTACAGTAGGATGCTGTGCCGTGAAGAAGAAATGGATTTCATGACAGAAAAATACACTAAAATTATGAAAGGTAATACCATAATGTCATTTAAATGCACACTAGGCCAATTATTAAACAAATCATAATACAATAAACAGATTATCGTGGTCAAAGAATGGAAGTGAAGATCTGTTTTTAATGCATACCTGTGAGCACCAAGTCTCATGTTTTCTGTGTGCAAGTTTCACGTTCTCACAGTTTGGCTGACTAATTACTTGCACTTCTTAATATATCTATATATTTCTATTGTGAAGTTACTTTTGTTAGGCAAAAAAAATTAGTTCCATTTCTGATCTCCTGACTGACCCTCTTTTTTCACAGCCGACCCTTAAGTTTTTTTTTTATACATTTCCGCCTTTAAAAATTTTTTCCTTTCCTTTTTTTTTTACTTTTCGCATCATTCAGAGGGAAAAAACAAACAAAACAAGAGGGCCAGGATGGCCCTAGATCGCTCACCTGAGAAAAGTATCATTCATTGCCTGTACAAAAGAGATTGCTTCGAATTAAGAAGATGAGGTGAAACAATGTTCAGGAATTTTCTGACCCCATCCACAAAAGATATCATCATGACAAACAATCTGACCAAGTTTGAGGAAGATTGCATCAAAACCGTGGCCTTTAGTGTGTAAACAAGATTTTTCTAAGATTTGACCTATTGACCTACTTTTCGGTCCAGCCCGGCCCATTTTCGAACTGGTTTGAGATATCATCAGACAAGCAATTCTGACCAAGTTTGAGGAAGATTGCATCAAAACCGTGGCCTTTAGTGTGTAAACAAGATTTTTCTAAGATTTGACCTATGACCTACTTTTGGTCCACGCCCATTTTCGAACTGGTTAAGATATCATCAAGACAAACATTCTGACCAAGTTTGAAGAAGATTGGATCAAAATTGTGGCCTCTAATGTGTAAACAAGATTTTTCTAAGATTTGACCTACTTTTGGATCCAACCTGACCCATTATCGAAAGGGTTCAAGATATCATCAAGACAAACATTCTGACCAAGTTTGAGGAAGATTGGATCAAAATTGTGGCCTTAAGTGTGTAAACAAGATTTTTCTAAGATTTGACTACTGACCTACTTTTGGATCCAACCTGACCCATTTTCGAAAGGGTTCAAGATATCATCAAGACAAACATTCTGACCAAGTTTGAGGAAGATTGGATCAAAATTGTGGCCTCTAGTGTGTAAATATCAAAATTGTTGACGGACGACGGACGGACTGACGAAGTATCCCAAAAGCTCACCCTGAGCTATGCTCAGGTGAGCTAAAAAACACATCCCTACCTAACGACCCTCTTTTTTTCTGGCTGGAGATCACATAAGGAATTATTTATTTTTTGGCCTTAGCTTCCATTGTCAGAGCTATTTGCCATATCCTGAATCGCTTAACCCTTTACTTCCTAATTACAGACTCATATTAACACATTAATAGTTGAAGAACCTGATATTATGATTGATATCACTTTCTGTATAATCACTGCAAATACATAAAATTTTTATCTTTCATTTTCAGGAGCTGAGAACTGGTCCAAATAAAAAACTAAAAGTTTATTTACATGCTGTCATTATTTCAAGTCAGTCTGACCAATTCTGTAGTATTGACAAATACTAATTAAGGTGCCATTTTGATTACATTGAGAGAGCATTATAATGTGATGATAATGAAGTTTTTGTTTTATGTTTATTTATTGGATTTAATGTCCAGTCGACAGTATTTCAGTCATTTGGAGACCATTTCTTGAGTCAGATATAGTGCTGTCACACAGCAAGATCATGCCATAAGACACGTGACATGATACCACACACGGTCATGTTATCCTGGGCTAACCCATTCTGGAACTACTATATGCCAAGTGCCACACAAAAAAGCTAGCTATACATTACCAGTATTATTTTTACGACTCTGTTATGTCACGGCTGGGGATCAAACCTCCTGCTTCCTGGGTGATACTAACCACTCAGCCACCTGGATCAGTCTAGTTTCTGTTTTTATCAAAGACTTACTCTATGTGTAACTGACTGATATTGGTCTGAATGTGTGTATTTTTGATATCAAACAATAGACAGACAAGTGCATCATCATACACAAATGCCTGATATTTAATTAAATAAAAGCATTTATGATACCACACAATACACACTGAGAGTGACAAGGGGCATGATACAGATGTCCGATTAATAATCCAAAGCAAGGGAGATAATTATAACAGGTCCAATTTTAATGCTCCAATCACTGGTTAACATGGACAGTCCAATTAATTCAGTTTTATGACAGTACTTCTGACAACTAATTTCTCTGAGCAGTTCCTTGATTGGACCTGTTCTTTGTTCCTCAAAATATCATGGTCTGTCACCTGCGCACCGATGACCTTCATTGTAAGGTCACCTATGATTTAAATGAGTAATTGCCAAGAACTAGCATCCATTATGCAAAATACACCATGCATATATTAACATCCCCGTAATTCAAAGCTATTTTTCCCTCAAAGGACACCCCTGAATACATCAATGTACATTTATTTCTATAACCCATTTTTTCCCAAAGGGAATTCCCCCCACAACCTTTACCTACGTTAAGGTAGATAACTAGGGCAATAATGGCCCTCATAGATCAATCATCAAAGTACCATGTAAGCACAATTAAACATTTCAGATTACATGATTTTACCTGATTAAACCTTCAGCAACAACATTCAGAATACAAGGAGAAACAGATTATATTAAAATTATATATTTAAATTAGTCAAACATCTGGAAACCTCATAATATTTTAAAGGATGAAAACAAGGTTAGAGGACAATTATCATTTTGTATCATTAATGCTAAACAGAATTCAACTCTGAACAAATGGTTCCAGATGGGAAAAAGTTGCATTCCAATAAGATCAAATAAAATGCATTTTTAAGCTAGCATACGGTTCCTTAGTAAGCAATATTTGCTTTTCATGGGTTTAACGACCCACCAATACTGCTGTATTAAGTCATCAAGGAACTCGAATGTCTTCATGAGACTTATGAGACACTATCATCAACATGTAGTATAAGTATTTCAGTAGGTAAATTGTTTATTAACCCTTTCCCTCATATAGACTCATTTTGACGCACTCAATAGGTACCACATAAAGCCTGATCTGCAGAAAGCCAAACTCAAACCTTACCAAATTTAATTGTAAAATCCTCATTACCAGACCACTGAGGAGCAGCGAACAGCATAAAACCTGATCAGCCTGCGAGTTACTCGCAGGCTGATCTGGTTTTATGCTGTTCGCATAGGTCTTTTCATGGTATCCTCTATGAGGGAAAGGGTCAAGTCACATGTATAATAACAGTCACAATAATCAATGTATATTGTACACAATACAATATACACATGGCTCAAATTGAGCCTATAGGTCACCTAAACACAAGACTATTATAAATAGGGGATATATCGCATGCAAGCTCTTCGTACCAATTTTGGACCATGTACAATTAGATTTTAATGCAATGAGTTATGTTTTCACGGAAATCTTTTCAATGCAAACCATAAATGTTTTCCTGGACAAATCTATTAGGTTCCTGTTTGTGAATCCTGAGTCACCTTAACTTACTACTGGCTTGTTTATTTCCTTAAGTTCTTACCAGTAAGCTAGGTGATTATATTAATATTTTCATAAACTTCACTACTTATCTTAAAAAGTTTCCTTAAACTGCCATTATATATCAGTTCAGAAGTCTTTTTAAGTTTTCACTATATACATTTAAGGCAAATTTAGCCCCACCCCTGGCGTCCATTTTTTTTTTACAGATCAGAATAATTTTAGCAAACTTGGTAAACGGTTACCCAAGGAATATCTGTACTAAAACATTTTGAAATCTGCCCGTAGTATTGAAATTGATGATTTTTAAAGTTTTCATTTTTTTTCTTTCCGTTGCCTTGGCAGCCACAGTTCAACATGGATCAAGTTTATTTTAGCAACTTTTCTGAAGGTTCACCAAAAAGTTTAAGTGCTACAATTACCGGCATGTTACAGTTATCAACATGTTTTTTATATTTTCATTGGTCAACTGCAGTGAAATGCGTAATATTCTGTGTTTGCATCACACAATCACAGAAAAATTCCAAGACATGCACTATTTGGCTTACAGGTCTTTTTTTCTTCATAAACACCTGTGTAAAAGAAGGTTAGTCTGCATCCTGTACATTATACATGTATTTCATTTGTTGCTATTTCAATTGCTTATGTCATCAATTAAGATATATGGTGTCCGTTAAAACTGTGTTTTTGTAATATTGACTTAAGTAAAATTAACTGATTCTGGTTAATACCACTAAGCTTTAAATGTACTTCATGTACCAGACCACCAAATTATTGCACTTGTTCCCATCTTCATATTATTGGGTACCGGATTATTGAAGCATGAATCGCATGTGACAGCTATCGGCACTTATGACCTTATACATAACAGTATAATGAGACTTAATTAAGTCTTTTATACATCTTAAGAAAAAGACTTTATTGTCCACTTTGATTGTTAGGAAGACATTTGGAGGTTTTAAGAATCCCGTACTTAAGAAAATGATAAAGGAAAAAATATCAAAGATGTACATGAATGAATACATATATGGCAATCCAAGACTACATGATTCTAGACAAAATAAGTTATTCAATACAGCAGATAAGACAAGATAACTAAACAAACCAATGTGTATTAAAATCGCTTACCAAAAATATATACCTACCTTAACTAAAAACGCTAATTATTGTTTACAATTAAAGGTGTTGATAACTGTCTCACACTGCTGATAACTATCACATGTTTGTGACATTGTTTGCATCAAAGTTTCATGACATGCAAAAATTACAATGCACTGGCTGAGTAATCAAACAGCCCATCAAAGATGTTAAAATGAAATACATCATTGTTTACATGTATATTCAACAGAGTTTTAGGTCAGTGTGACATATACTGTTAAGGTGCCGATCCTACATAGCACTTGCTCTAAATTCTGTCCAGCGGTTTCTAACTATCTGTTGTTGCTTTACCTAGAACATAGATCTATTCACCAACTTGAAATTTTGGGAAAAAGTGACTTACAGATCTAATTTGTTCATCTAGAATCTGTGTAAGTTTACCAAATATGCTGAACTGGGAACTTTTGGTAGGTTCTAACTGAAACATCATGCATTGTATTTTAAAATTAAAATGTTAAAGAATACATGGTTTATCTATAATTATGTGTAGATCTAATGCCAAAGATAAAACGATCCTTTTTACTGTTGTCTCTAATATAAGGTAAGAATTTAAAGTTTATTTACCTTCAGCATTTTGTAAAACATAACCCAACTGTAAACTCTGCTGCTCATGAATTTCCACGTATGGTACTCGGCAGTCCAGCAACTCGAGGTGACGCAAATGTTCAATCAGAATCTCACACAGATGATGCGGAGTCAGGGTAGTAACGATAGTTGTTAGTAAACCATACCGTACTACCCTAAATAAGGGAAAGGAGGGGGTGGGGGGCTGTTATGAAATATGAAATCTCAACTTTGAATAAATAAAATATTGGTCATGGTTATTTACTTTAAACTCCAATAGAAACGACTTTTTCATTTAATGGTGTATGTGACCGTTTGCTACATTTTCTGTAAAGACAAAGAAAGAAAATTTAAACTGTTCAATATATTTTTTAGCTCGACTATTTGAAGAATATGAGAGCTATTGTTGTCGCCATTGCATCGGCGTTGGCGTTACAGCTTTTGGTTAAAGGTTTGCATGCAAGTTATTATCAACCTTATATCTCAATAACCATTTATGGTATTGACTTGAAAGTTTATAAATATGTTCAGAGGCATCAGACAACCAAGGCAAGTAACTCTTGATTGAATTTAATATAAATTATGGCCCCTTTTAAACTTAGAAAGTTTGGTTAAAGTTTTGCATGCAAGCTACTATCCAGCTTGTATCTCAATAACCATTCATGATATTGACTTGAAAGTTTATGAATATGTTTAGGGGCATCAGACAACCAAGGTAGATAACTCTTGATTGAATATATTACAAATTATGGCTCCTTTTTTAACATAGAAATTTTGGTTAAAGTTTTGCATGCAAGATACTCTCATGCTTATATCTCAGTATCCAGACATGGGATTGATTTGAAACATCTTTAATATGTTTAGGGGTATCATACTATCAAGGAAGACAACACTTGATGGAATATATTACAAATTATAGCCCCCTTTTAACTTATAAATTTTGGTTAAAGTTTTGCTTGCAAAGTGTTATTATGCTTATGTCTCAGTAACTAAGCATGCTATTGATTTTAGACTTCATAAAAATATCAAGTGGTATCAGACTATCAAGGTATATAATTTTTGACTATTATTATATACAGGGTATGTGAAGGGCGAGAATTGAAATAGATTTCATTTGATTTACTAACAAGCATTTTGAATAGTCGAGCGTGCTGTCCTCTGACAGCTCTTGTTTAAATATTGCATGATTATAGAGAATCATAAAAGACACATTTTATGGAGCAAAATTGGGAGTCACCAGTCTACCTTTTGAGTTATCTGATGATAACTCAAATAATGGCAAACAACACCTCATAAGATTTCAAAATCAATGTTCAGTACTTTATTCCCTGTCTCTGTACAAAATTCGTAGAAATTCTATGCGACATATTTAATACTATAATCACTCATGCAAATATATATCAATTTTCCTCAAACTCTCTCCCCTTTTTAAAAAAAAAATGTAATATTTTTACATTTTAACATAACAGAACTTCTGTAAGATCTTAAAACAATGCAAAATTATCATTCTCTTGGTAATCTTAACTCTTGGTCATTACTAATGATCACGATTGTAAAGCGTTAAAAACGTGGATTTGAAAAACGTTGACAAAATTCCTCGCCTCGCCAGCTACTGTTTAACGTTACGAGTGTAAATATCAGTTTTATGCATTTTGTTTTATGTTTTTATTTTTTAAATTAAATGCAGAAGAGGAAAATGTCCCAGTATTTACTCGCCGTGTCTTCTTGACTGTTAATCTTGTTCTCAAACTGACAATTCGAATACTTATTCTTCAACAAAACACAGAATATAGATGAAATTCAGAAAATAAAATGACTGCTGTTGCCATGGGAGTATGTAGGCGTAAAAGTTTTGAACACATTTGCAAATTAGAAAGGAAACTACGTTACGTTTGATAAAACACTGAATTCCACGAGTAGGCAACGTACATTTTGTAACATCCATAATTCAATACAAACACAGTCACGCCGTCTGCACATTGCATGTCTATGTGTCTTTAACATATGAATAAACTCTGCAAGTCCGCAAGGATATTTATAACCATGTTATCGAGACATAGATTCAACAATCAGAAGACAACAACAACACAAACGTTCAAGAGTAAAAGAAAATAAATCAATAAAAAACGTCCTCCAAAAAATAAATACGCACACACAATACAGAAACAAACATCGTATACCGTTTCCTAACTTGATTGCATAATGTTTTAACAAATAAACAGATGCCTTTTTAGAAAAAACATTAAGTATTACATAAATGAGTCAAGCTATGTTACTTAACAAAATATTATGTGTTCATGACATATGCGTCCGGTTTTTAGTATATATTGTAAGTGATGCATGATACATTTTTTACAATTTTCTAATCTTCTTAATCTTGAATCTTGTAATATATTTTATAAGTCACATAAATGTGCAGTAAAATCTTGCTATTTCGAAGAACGAATTCCGAACGTTGTGTCTAATTCGAAGTAAATTCAGAATTCTGACCCCGTTTTCTCGAAAATAAATTTCCAAGCTCAAAGTGTGGCCATTAGAGTCAATATGAGCATATTTTTATTTTCCGCGATCAGTTCTTCGGTCTATGGTAAGGTATTATATCAAACGATATATATGTTCCTCGACTACCGCTGCATCTATTTTGGGATGAAAATGGATGCAGATGTCATTATACATAGTTCCCACATCAATGAATATCCCTACTCTTGGTGGCCATCTTGAAAGGCAAATTCAAGGGATTTTATATGTATTACACAGAAGCAAATAATTCATTTTTTTTATATAATTTCATTATTTCTGCTCCAAAAAATCAAAATGTATACACAATTAAAAGCCTCTTGAAATTCATTTTTTTAGGATAAAATATTTCTTATATGTATATACGTCACACAAAAAAAAAAAAAAAAAACCGCACAGTAAAGAAAAAATGTATGGGTTCATACTTAAACAATATTAACAGTGTAAGTTTTTTTGGTTATAAAGTTTTATCTTGAAATTCATCAAAGTATTATTCATATTTAAAATGATTATTAAACATAAACTTCAGTAAGATAGACTGAAAAATAAAAACAAGGTGGTGAACAGCAAGTACATTTATTTTTTGGCCTGCATTAACTTAAAACTCTCACTGAGGTGGCTGATGTCTTATCCGTGTCTGTGACATCACACAGCAACTATGTATTGAATTGATTCTGTGCACTATTTCATATAATGGACAAAAATAAATATGGATAAAGTCACAATAATGTTTGTTGGGTTTTTCATTAATGCATTGGGAGACGATGTTTGCTTGAGATAGATCGATATAGTGCTGCCACACTGCAGTATCATGAATTTTTTGGCGACTTTGATATGTCGCGGCCGTAGATCAACAATGTATGAAAATACGAGACTAATTAGCGAGGGAGGTACCCACAAATGTTCAAACAAAAATGCAAACGCTCAAAAAAAAAGGACTAAATTTGACCCATTGGATGTTATCGTAGGCGTCATCAACTTAACGACGAAAGTTATGGAAGCCACTTGTCACCAGATGGTTATTACGCCAGAGGTCGCTTCGTCCGGTCCGTTAGTCCTCGGATAAGCTTAATATATTTGTTTGTAGAACGTTTATCGTTATTTGCTCTCTATCAAAATGAGTAAACGGGTCCATTTTCTGTAATAAGCCATCGATTCAACTAGGCTATTAATCAAACCAGTGGCAATGACACTTTGTTTTCTCTCTGACCTCCGTGTTTATATTATGGAAGCCATCTTGGAACAAACAATTGTAGTGACAGTGTCTGGACTAGGTATGAACATTACTCAACTTATTATCAAAGCTTAATACATACAAGTAAATCATTGCAAAGGCAAATGCTGAATTTGCTGAACACATCGACATTCTCAAAATTAATTATATCCCAACAGTGATCATATTTCTTAATATATAAAACGGTGTAATAACGAGATTTTCTATTTATTTATTGGTGAAGAATAAATTGAATATTTCAGATCTTAGAAGTCTAAAACACGATAAATAGGGTCCTGGAACAGCCCTAATATACTGGGCGCAAGGGGGATTAAGGGGCCGGAATTCGAACCTATACCATCTTTCCCGCAAAATAAACATTAGACGTTAGACGAGGAACGTGACGTCACCTCCAAAGGCATCCGGTACGTTGATTTGACCGAAAAACTGCCGCATTAAAAAAAATCAACAATCTTATATATAATAAGAAGGTAGGTAACTTTTTTCATTGAAATCGTACAGTATGTCGTTTCAATTGCCGTAACTCCTTTGATCACTGATAGATTTTCATAAAATTGGTCTTATTTTGTGTGGAAGAAATGAATAAAGACATAAAGGGACATAAAACACATTCTTGTCTGAGGAATCGCCCTAACAATGTTCGCAAATTCAAAAACACGTTTGGTCGGAAGAGATCTGACCGACAGAATCTCGCCAATTTCTCCCAATTCCGACGGTCAGATCTCTTCCGACCAAACACGTTTTCGACTCCGCGAATTGTTGTAGCACGATCCCTTTGGCAAGGGGGTGTTTTTTTGTACATGATTGTCTTTATTCATCCCTTCCACGCAAAATAAGACCAATTTATGAAAATCCACCAAATTTCAAAGGAGTTACGGCAATTGAAACGGCATGATGTACGTTTTCAGTGAAAGAAGTTACCTACCTTCTTATTATATATAAAGTCATTGAATTTTTTTTAATGGACAGCAACGTACCGGGTACCTTTGGTCACCTCTACCCGGTAAAATGGTTACGGGAAAGATATTCTACTTTGTGACCATGACCAATTATCATCATCATCATCATCATCATCACCATCAATAAAAAATATTTCTTGTACCATTTACTCTTGAGCATTTCCATGTTAATATCGTGCATTTTATGATTTAGATGTAGTTCGATCCTCTGCTTTAGATGTTAGATATTTCAACGCACTCTTACACGTGGCTATTCAGTTTTCATGTACTAAGTAAAATCCTAATGATGTGTTTTTCTTTTTTCCATTTTTTTTCTCTATTTTTTCCCATTTCAAGAACAAATATTCAATATACGAGACAATTTGTCTGCTACTTCTTAATATAAAAAGAAATATTGGTAAAAATGGCACGGTTTTATATGAGTACGAGTAATTAAATATATTGTCCTGGGTGAAATTGCCACGGAAACAGAAGTAATAAGCTTTAAATAGACGTCGACATTCATTCCTTGGAAATTACATACCCGTTGCTTTTAGATATTTCATGAAATATTTAATGGCAGAAATAAACAATTGTCTGGAACTTTTATTTACATGTTAAATGATCACAAATGTAATCATGCGCATTCCGGAATGTCATTTCGTAAAAACGAATTGATATTCGTAATGATTTACCCAAGCCTTTAATATATATTTAGAGCCGTAAGAAACAAAAAAAAAAAAAAAAAAAAAAAAAAAAAAACCCACATTGCGTTTTTTTTTTTTTTTTTTTTTTTTTTTTTACATTTACATGTTTTTAAACTTGGTCAACAGGCGCTTGACAATATTATACAGTGTTTGTGTTTAGAAAAAAAATCTACATGTATTTGAATTAATCTTTGCTGCCACAGTGTTTTTCTGTTAGTAGCAGGTCAATGAAGCTGGTCCCAGATACAAATGAAACCTTCTATCCTTGCCCCCCCCCCCCCCCCACACACACAAATAATCAAAAAATCTCGGCTTCTTCACATGAAAAAAATTTAGTTGACCAAGCCGGGTCTCGCCCAAAGCAACAACGCTAGGTGGTGGTTGTTGACTGTTTGATTTACAGGTTATGCATGCTGAAGCGAAAATATTTAAATCAATGCCATTAGGATTTATTTTGTGTGTGTTGCTAATAGGATCATTTATATGGTAGAAACCTGATATTTTGATTTTGTACCTTCGTCTTTTTGTATACCGTAATCGCTATAGAATAGGATGAAACAAAAAACAACCAATACCTTCGTCCCTTTGATTACGTTATTTTTCCCTATTATGTTATTTGCAATATTGCCATGTCTTTGACAAGCCCGCTGATCCAATGGATGTTTCTGTTGACTTGCGTCTCTGGACTGTTTGATCATTGTAATGTAGTTCCATTGTTCAAATATTTATTTGGGAACGGTCAATACTGGTTATTACATGCAGCCTCGTTAGTTGTCCGAATGGAAATGGACGTAAATTAACTAGAGGATTTTGTTTTGTTTAGTTGGACGGAACAGCATATCCGGCGTTGTAGTTCTGATAGCTGACAACCGTATGAATATCCGATTATTAGAATGGTATAATGGTCGCCATAACAACATTTATGACAGTCTTAGATTTTTAAATTTTTCACCTTAGAATTGGGAATTTTCCGCATGTGTTTTAGTACAAAAAATATGTGCGTGTGTTTTGAAATGTGATCTCAAGTACACACATGTTGTTATGAAGTTAGTTCCTCAAAATCGCTTCAGTGTTCAATAAATAATATAGTTCCATTAAGTAAGAAATTATTAAAAGTTCATATATTATTTAATCATGGTTTAGCTTATATAAGCAAAATGTCCTCTCCTATATATTACAATATGTCATGGTTTAGCTTATATAAGCAAAATGTCCTCTCCTATATATTACAATATGTCATGGTTTAGCTTATATAAGCAATAAGATTATAAGTCCTCTCCTATTTATTGCAATATGTCATGGTTTAGCTTATATAAGCAATATGTCCTCTCCTATATATTACAATATGTCATGGTTTAGCTTATATAAACAATATGCCCTCTCCTATATATTACAATATGCCATGGTTTAGCTTATATAAGCAATAAGTCCTCTCCTATTTATTACAATATGTCATGGTTTAGCTTATATAAGCAATATGTCCTCTCCTATATATTGCAATATGTCATGGTTTAGCTTATATAAGCAATACGTCCTCTTCTATATATTGCAATATGTCATGGTTTAGCTTTTATAAGCAATATGTCCTCTCCTATTTATTGCAATATGTCATGGTTTAGCTTTTATAAGCAATATGTCCTCTCCTATATATTGCAATATGTCACGGTTTAGCTTATATAAGCAATATGTCCTCTCCTATATATTGCAATATGTCATGGTTTAGCTTATATAAGCAATACGTCCTCTTCTATATATTACAATATGCCATGGTTTAGCTTATATAAGCAATAAGTCCTCTCCTATTTATTACAATATGTCATGGTTTAGCTTATATAAGCAATACGTCCTCTTCTATATTATTACAATATGTCATGGTTTAGCTTATATAAGCAATATGTCCTCTTCTGTATATTGCAATATGACATTGTTCAGACTATAACGCCTGTTCGTGAGCATTGAAATATCCCAAAGTTCAATCAGTCTACAAGAGTTTGAAGTTCTATCAATAAATACGTGATGTATATAAAAAAAAAAAAAATGAGCCCGCTTATCCTGAGTCTCTATAAAAAAAAGTTCCTGTATTATACTTGGCTTTCTTTTGGGCCTTTTGTTCCCTTGGCTCTAAATCATTTAGTTACAAGTGAAATAATTCCAAATATATTCATTTACTGTATATCAAATGTGAACCAAAATCTACTCCATACCACATATGGCTTAAATTTAATGTATGTTTTTTTTTTTTGTTTTTTTGTTGTTTTTTTGTTGCTTTTTTCAAGAGCGCAAATATATTCATTTACTGTATATAAAATTTGAACCAAAATCTACTCCATACCACATATGGCTTAAATTTAATGTATGTTTTTTTGTTTTTTTTTATTTCAAGAGCTAAGAGGATTTAACAGCTGACTAATAGAAAATGTAAGGCCTCTCCTGCTGCATATCATGTGTACATGATAACTGACAAATTAAGGTAAAGTCCCAATGGCTCCGCTACATTTCAGACCTCATGGTTTTTCACGGAGATAACCAAGGTTTCCTAATGTTTCATTTGGGTACCTTGGTTATTTTGGTAGAGGTTAAGTGGTCCAAGACGTAGCGGAACCATTACAGGGACTTTACTTTAGAAAAAGATTGGATACATTATGAGAATATAGAAATAACAAAAACGTATTGTATACAGGAAGAAATATCTGACAAAATGAATACCTAATATTATCGTAGGTAGCGATGAAAGCCTTCGATACAAATCATTTTTATATCATGCATTATAAAATAATAATTTGTCAGAAAATTTATTTTAACTCCTTTCAATTTATGTATACATATTAACTCGTGCGCACATTTACATGTATACCTATAAACACACGCATGTAAATGCATGTCTAGTACACAACGTACACATAATTATGTATACTAATGTGACATTGTGAATTTTAAACTGATACTAAGAAGTTTATATAATTGTAAATGGATTCCCGAGTGATAAAATGTTAGGAGAAATAATGCCATTTACGTATTTATGGCTGTTACATAAAAAGTACTTTTATGCACATAGATAGCAGATTAGCAATGTTTACATAAACCTAATGTATTACTGAAAACATAAGGAACACGGCGAAGAACTCAAATGAAAGAAAATTTGATATAGAACTAAAGGTAACACATACATCATTAACTGTGTTACATATAAATCCACTGACTTGGAGTAATAGGCTCTCTTGTTCAAAGTATACAAAGGCTTGTATTTACTATAAAATCCCCATGATGTGTGTGTGTGTGTGTGTGTGTGCGATCACAAGAGGTTGCTTATAAGATCACTGTCTGATACCAGTTATACACTTCTCATTCCTCCCTGTCATAGAATTAATGAAAAGAATCTCAGACACAAAATGGCCACTTGATATCTACCGTCATCAGTAGCATTAAAAAAAAAAAAAACAGTGTCAGGATTTTATTTCTGACTGTGAAATAATAAAGTGTTTTGTACGAATAAATATAATGCCCTTTTCCCGCTTGTTTTCTATCTTTTTTATACAGAGAGTTCAAGCAATTTTATCTTCATTTTAGTTTAACCCTCCTTGGCCAGTGTCATTAGAAAATAATAAATTTGATTACATATATTAGGATAGTCTCTCTGAGTAATGTGTCACTCATATTTAATGTCACATATCATCTCGTACTCCTTCTCCGTCACTTGCGTAAAGTCTCCAAATCTACCGGCAACAATACCTCTGTCACGTTGGAACTCACACTTTGTCCTCTAGCAATGACGTGTGTTTCTATTGCAAATCAGCATTAAGATGTGGGCGAAGTATGCCTCTCCGCTATGGACATTTTTGAAACATGTAAATTACTTTCAAATATGGTTAGTAGTAATGAACGTTTCAGTTTTGACGTCGATTTCATATAACGTTACAACTATAAGTAAACTACAGGTCCGGGAGATGATGCTTTCACCACGGAGATTTCCAAGTAGTATATGGACTCATTAAGTGGCACGGCAACAGTTCAGAGACATTGTGCTCGTTGTGACCTGACACTTACTAGAAATAGTGACAATAAATCGGGAAGTAGCAGATGGTGTATCACTCATATATCTTTAAAAAAAGTCTACTTTGATTGAAATGAAAAAAAGTACAAATGTATAAATTATTTTATTCATTCATAATAGTCCTCACGATTTTTTTTCGGCACAAACCGAGGACGCAGTGCAAAACGGTCGTAACTTGTTCTTTATTACATATAAGTTACGGTCGTTTTTCGCTGAGCCGACGAAACATAAATTGAAGAAGTTAAAAAGGATGATACATAGAAATTTCTGTAACATGTAAAATGAAGGAGTGAAAAAAGATGTTACATAAAAATGAGTGTTATATAAGTTGAAAATAAGAATAAATAAAAAAAAATGAAAAAATCATTATTTTCGGGACTCCGTGACTCACGGAAATGTTCCGAAAGTAGTGCTCGTATAGCTAAGATCGTGCTGGGATTGCGCACGTGAATGACTGTGTTGTACGGGTGTCCGGGAGATCTCGGAATGTACATTAATTGGACATACATTAGTTACACTACAAGACCATTATTAACGGTCGTAATGAAGGTACAAATGACATTTTGACAATGTGCCACGATCATGTCGAACATCCATACATTTTTTGTCGTCATTGTTTAATAAACGTAAAATATGTTATTTTGTTTTTAGTGAGACGCTGTATCGGTAAAATTATACGTCATATAGCGACGTCAAGCGTATCTCGGGTGGAGGAAGTCCCAGAGTAAGCAGAGTCTCCTAATCGAACTTATAGTGGTGAGTTCGAACACTCGGCAGTCGGCTACGAATGCCGCTTAAAATATCATTGTGTACACGATAAGCTGCTGAAGACATCCGTAATCAGTGAAACTTCAGTGTTACGTTATTCTATTTGTTAAGTAACATTTTAACAAGTGGTTGATTGTTTGTATATATCTCTTACACATGCGACCAATTAGGACTTTTGAGACTCACAAGAGTTGGTTTAATCGAATTTAATGTCTGCATATTTACCGTTCGAAAAGTTACATGTATTTTTGTTTTATTTCTACAAGGCGTACAGATGTTTGAGCTAAACATATATTGGTAATATATATCTTACTTTTTTATATGAAAGTACGGTGGCATAGAGGTGACATGCACTACTCTTTTTTAATGTCGAGGGAACGAGATAATAATCGTTCCCTCGTGTATTACTCGTTCCCTTGACTTATTATCTCGTTCTCTCGAGATAATTAACACGTTCCCTCGACTTATTATCTCGTTCCCTCGACATAAATATAGTGCGGTATCCCTACGAAATAATACAGATATACTCAAAACACCTCGATATAGTCACGCTGACCAACCAATAAAATATAGAAGAAGTGACGTGTCACCTCTATGAAGTCACCGTATGTGAAGGTAATTCACGATGATAAATAAACTAGACATGATATTATTCAAACACAATAGAAACACCTCGGATATGAAGGTCACGGCTGACCAAACCACAATAGGAACACCTCGGATATGAAGGTCAAGGCTGACCAAACCACAATAGGAACACCTCGGATATGAAGGTCAAGGCTGACCAAAGTACATCAGGAACACCTCGGATATGAAGGTCATGTACGCCACATCGTCATTGACCCATTCTAACGTCATCCACAATTCTATATCACTCGGAGGCAATGTATCATGAAATTAATTGACCCAGCTACACATCCTCTAAGTTGGACAGAGAATTGTGAAGTACTCTGTCTTTCTCTGGAATCATTCGTTTGATTTTCCTAAAGAATTTGAAGGGCTCTGTAGTGCAGTGGTTACACACCCGACTGCAGATCAAAAGGTTGTGGGTTCGAATCGAGAGCAAGGATTTTTAGACCTTCCCAGGCGCAAAATACTGGTCAAACCCAGGAACCGTAGAGAGGGATTAGTATAAGTTGTTAGAACTTGCTTCCCAATCGACGTAAAATAGATAACTTCAACTGAAGAATCGCTTATGGCGTCAAAAAGCGCAAGCAAGTGCAACATTCGGCACATCCTCATCCATTTCTTCGAAATAGCTTTATACCATATTTGGTATATCTACCGGTTGAAGTGATTGAACAATCGGAACATATCACCCATAATCTACGAAAATAGACCTAGCACCGCCGGATATGGCCGAGTAGTTACGATTGCTAACTTCTGAGTGAAGCAGACGGATGACAATTGACGAGCCCCTGGTGGTCAACAAAAGACACAGACACTGTCTCCTTGTCAAATGATGTAGCTATCACTCAATCATATTAACTCCTTATTGAAATGTTTATAACCGTTGCTCTGACAGTCACGTTGTAAGCAGTCATTATATCGCGTTGTTTTATGGGTAATTTATTGAAGGAACAGCATAAGAATTCAATATATTTGACAATCCTTCGCAATAATCTGCCAATATAGGCCCGTTACTTATTTTCCGCTGTCATTTTAAGCTTTAGTTTCAAAATTTTATTAGAGTTGCCATAATAATTCACAACAATATTATTAAAGTTTCCAGTAAACTGGAAGCTATATTCACGAAGCTACATTATTCTAGGTATTCACAACTCTACTATGTCATTCCATTAAAAAGGTTTATGTTTGTCTGCAGATTTTATTTTCAGTTATTTGGAGAGATTTGTCTACTTGAGACACGATATAGACACGTGCCGTAATACCACACCAAGTCACGTTACCCCCCGAGACTTCCTGGTAGTTTCAGGATTAGATCTACCTGAAAATACCATTTGTCTCCGCCCATCATCACCCCCCCCCCCCCCCTCTCTCTCAGCGTGTGTGTACTAAAAATGTCTTTATAACTTTAAGTCATTGGATAGGTTTATAAAAAGACAAGAAGATTCACACATAAACAACAACACCAACAACAAACAAACAAACGATTGATACATCATCTCTTCTATGAATGCGTTTGAAATCATATAATATGATATTCTCTACATTCATCAGCAATTCGGATAAAAGTAATTCGTTTTGCATGAAACATAAAAAAAAAAAAAAAATATCTGAAAAATATTTTTTGTAAACGTTTTTATGTTATGCTTTCATCCTAAAATCCTAAAATGCAACCGAGTCCAACAAAAATACTCATTAATTTTTCATATAAAATATCATGTGATATTGCACATGTCACCTTCTGCAACAGTAACTATTATAATGCACAGATCCCCATGTCATTAGCAAGTAATATTTGGGTGAATGAGGTATTTGTCTGTCTATCATTTTTTTCTTTACTTAAGCGGTCTCTACTCTCTAAAGATGTGATACCAAATCGATATGGTGGTGTCATGCATTCTAGTGGCAGACTTAATTTCGAAAGTCTCGTGGGTGTACTTGCAGTGCTGTTACATCAATAGATCTACATGTTTGGTTATGAGAATTATCTTTATTTTTTTACAATTACACGTAAAAGAGTACATGTTTTAGCACACACACTAAGAATCCAAACAGGAAGATATGGAAATGTTATTCTCAGTAACGAACGTTATTGTCAATTGTGTAACAATCTGATATTGGTGAGAATTTCATTTTGTATTCAAATGTCTATGTTTTGAACAGATACGTAAGAATTCATATCAAAATATTTTTACAATAAAATTAAAAATTTTGAAATGTATTTACAAAAAGCACATATTATGAGAAATAAATTTTAAACGCTATTTAAGATATTTGTATAAACATAAAAATCGCAAAACATTTTACATCCTAGGGATATTGTCTCTTTGTTTTATCTTTATTTTTATGAGTCAATTTGGACTGACAGTTTAAATCTACACATCTGTCTATATTTTATACTATTTCAAGAGTATTTAGATATGGAATGTCAATCCCATTTTACGTGACTGTATATCAAGTATTATTTGTAAAATATTTGTAAAGCGATGTGCGTTTGTACAAGTTAAATGAAATATATATTCTTTTCTACCCAATACCCTGCACAAACAGATTGCGTTAGTTTGACATCACCTGATAATAATCAGCGGAAATTGATAAGCATCAAACTTCAAAGTTAAATTTTGACAGGTACCTTTTAATGACTCCCCGAAAGCAATAGAATAACACCACTATCGTTCTAACATAACTTGCCATAACGAAGAAGGTGTGAAAGTAAGCTAGAAGAGCGTTTGATGAGTGACCGGTATCGAGTGAAAATCTATCGGGACACGTTTGAAGGAAAATATTACGTTACGGATAATTTATTGACAGGTAATATCAAGGTACTGCAAAGACTGTGTAATGCGTAATAAAAAAAGTTACTTGTTTCCACTAACCCGAATGGAAAAATGGAAAAGAAAGTTTAGCTGAACTACCGACCTTTTTTTTTTCGGAGATGTTATTTTTTTTTTGCCTAAGATAACGTTAATGCTATATGGGGTTTATGTATTTGGAGAGGATGAGTATGTATTTGCATGTATTTGCAGAGGATGAGTATGTATTTGCAGAGGATGAGCAAAACGGAATTGTTACACTGTCTAGGTAGAACATATTTTTTTCATTTTGTGTATATGCACAGAAAAGAAAACTAAATAACAAACTATTTTGTCTACGGGCAAACCTCTCACAAGATCAGTTCCATTACCCGGAAGCCTCGTTTTTAAAAGGATAAATCTTTTTAAAAATATTTTTTGTGCCCTAGATTACATATAAAACAAAACTTTAAACAAACTCAAAAGCTTGCCTTGACCCTCTTCTTCCGTTTAGTAATACTACTGCAAGTACGTCTACGAGACTTAAGGAATTAAGTAAAGAATAAATGCAAAACATGTAGTCAGAATTAAAAGAAAGAGCACATACTGTAAAGTAAAGTTTTATTTAGAGTTACCTGCATGCGAAAGTAAGGACACCGACTAACTTCGAGGCATCCGAATGACCCATGCTAAAGATAAAGTTGTCTTTTTTTTTTTTAGCAATTTAGTGATGAACACGGATATTCAAATCTAGCTTGCTAAGAAATATTGGTCTTGAGTGTCATGTAATACGAAATTCCGTCTACAGCCGAATATGGTTTCCGATTTAACCCTTTCCCTCATAGAGGATACCATGAAAAGACCTATGCGAACAGCATAAAACCAGATCAGCCTGCGAGTAACTCGCAGGCTGATTAGGTTTTATGCTGTTCGCTGCTCCTCAGTGGTCTGGTAATGAGGATTTTACAATTAAATTTGGTAAGGTTTAACTGGTTTTCTGCAGATCAGGCTTTATGTGGTACCTACTGAGTGCGTCAAAATGAGTCTATATGAGGGAAAGGGGTTAAGTCGAGCAATTAACTGATCAGAACCATATAACATGTTTGTCATTTATAAAATATTAATATTATTTATACATGTACACGTATGTAAATTTTGGTCTCTCAGAAGTATACACGCTTGATGAAAAGTGTATTATTTTCTATTCTGAAATGGTCTTTAAAAACCTGTGTGATTCTTGATCACAGTATAGTATCTACGCAGATTATGTTAGTAGCGAGCAAGACAAGATGTCAAACGCCAAATTAAATTCTGCCAATACCTAATATAAATGTTTAAATATTAATTTTTTTTTGGCTATGGTTAACAAGCGTTAAGTACAACATGTGTCAAAGAACCAAGTGAAGGGGGGCTAACCGAGACTGAAAGAGAACAATGCCAGTCACAGTTCTTAAACGTTGCATGCATATTGTTCCTCAATGGAGGGTCAAGCAGACCGGGTAGTTAAATAATTGGATGGATGGAT
>CM037783.1:10965528-10982369 GCA_021229015.1 Solen grandis
GAGTTTAAACTTTGTTTCTCATTCCATTACCAGGTCACTATGAGAACAGAACAATCTTCGAATCTCTGGACATCGGCTGGCAGCTGCTTCGTATCTTCCCCAAGGAGATGTTGAAGCGTATCCCAGCCTCCACCCTGGCCAAATACTACCCCAGGGACGCCCAGAAACAGGCCCATAAACAGGCCCAGCCTCAGCAACAGAAGCAGGCAGCTGCAGAACACAGTACGCAATTGTAAAATAAGCAGAAACATTGATCAATCAGAATGCAGGGAGAAGCAGATTTTTTTTTTTGTTGTTAATCTATCATCATCACTTGCTGTGGTATCCGAGACATTTTGTTTATTTTCAGTTCAGGACTTTGGTTTTTTCCTTCTGTTTTTGCATTGTTTCTGTTGTGGATTCAGTTTTAGATAGATAAATTTTCCTTCTGTTTATGAACGTCTGTGTCACACGCGAGTGGTTTTTAACAAGCTTCTCCATGGCTGTGATCAGGGACCAAGCATGTGCCTCAGAGAGTATTGTACAGTGATCACTATTTCTTTTTCAGCATGACCTTTTTATTTTATGGCAGATTGTCAACTCCTTTTTGTTTTTCCATTAATCCCTTTCATAATATGTTACTTCAGACATGTGAAGGTATTCACAATTGCTTTTATTTTAATTCTGTGTCTATATTTTCAAACACAGACATGAAGAAATTGGTTTTCTTTTCCAGCAGATTTTGGTACTGTACAATGCATGTTTGTTGCAGCCACTAACCCACACCCCTTTGTCCCTCCCCGCACCTGCTTGATTTGTTGCTAGTCATGACAGCCATAGATTTATTACCTCCCTTATTTATCCTCCATAATCTTCAATCCCTCTCCCCTCTCATCTCACTAAGCCCAGTCCGTATAACTTTGAATATATTAATAAAGAAGAACATATTTAACTTTTCATATTCTTCTTTCATTTTTTTTTTTTGGACAATTAATTATTATATATAACAATGATTTAATGCTTTCTTCAAAATTTTCTTAAAAATTTTTCATTGTATATATTTTTTTCATCTTCAAGATAGCCTTTATGCAGTTATTTTCAAGTTTTAACTTCTGTTTGATTCAGCATGTATTTATACCGGTACTAATTTATCACAGACTCTCTGTTTTCTTCAGATTTTATTTAATATAGAAAATTAAGCCCAAAACCTTCAATCTGATAAGTGTACAAAATTCCGAAGGCATCTTTAGAGCTTTAGTTAGAGATATACATTTATTTTATAGATTCTTGGCTAGTTAGATATGAACATTGCTCTTTCTTTTGCATTTCTTTAAACTTAATGATTGTATACGTTTAAATGACAGGGTAATATCTCCATATTTAGATTTCTGAGGTATTTAACACTTTACCTCATGAATATTCATGGGAAAATTTCTGTCGTAATGAATATTGATTTACTGGACTTTATGTGATATATGAAAAAATGCCATGGCATCAATATGAGTCTAAGTGGGGTAAGGGTTAAGTTGGATAGTTTGACTTACAGTCTCTTATTCACTTTAGCTCTTTCTTATAGCTTGCAACATCATAATTGGGTACACAAGTTTTGGCTAATGCATGTTTGGTTTCACTTGGTTGAAAAAACAACAACTTTTTTTTCTAGTTTGAAATAGGAAAGTAACATATATCCTTTATTGATTCATGTTTACTTAACAATAAAGATAATAATGGCATTTTGCTTCCTTAGGTCAGATTTGTTATTTAATAATTATATTTTCTTGTCTAAACAAGTATAATTTTACAATGCAGTGTTTTATATGAAAATATTATGAATACAAAATCTATATACGTTTTCTTGTTTTACATAGGAAAATGAAAACCGACAGTTTCAACACCAGGGATGTTACCGAGAACAAATCAGTGCGTTGAAGTTGTTAAGAAGTGTGATAGACCATGTTCAACAACATAACCTGTATGGTCATCGTATTTGACTCATGGAAATCCATCTATGTTAAACGCGTAGCTCTATCTCTCCTTGCAAGTAGACCCAGTGGACAACTCTATGTGTTTTTGTATGTTTTAAAACGTGATTTCCGTTGTGGTGTGTTATTATTGTTTGGTGGGAAAAAAAATTAGTAGATAATGTTTGGTCATTTTTGACTGTACTTGTATGATTTCTTTTATTATCATCAAACATGGCGATTCATATTGAATTTACTGATTAATTCTAAGGAAAATTTATCAAAATATGTGTGGGAAAAAAATCATGATTTTCAGTCTACTTGCAAATGAAATTGAGAGATTGGGTTTATATCATTAAAAGGTCTTTTTCACAAAGATTTTCTTGAAAAGGAAATGACAGGATTCTAGGTTCAGATCATTTTTGCATATTTGGGGCAATAATAAATGTGCTGTTGCATGGGTGTGTATTTTATTTTTAAGAATGGGTGTAGGCAGTGAATATTAAGTTAATCCAGCCAGATGGGTAGGGCTGGACACATTTTCTTTTTCTTTGATTACGGGTGATGGATTACGAGCAAAGTGCTTACCATACCATACATGTGTTTCACAAAATATCTCACGATTTGTGATTTCGCTCAGCTCTGAATTACAAATTACGGTATAGTAAAATTCAAGCACTCAGTGTCATTAAAATGTCTTTTAAGACATATTTTCCAAAAGCCTACAGGTAATGAAATAATAAAATGATAATGGTTTTTAAGATATGAGAAGTTTCAAGTTGAAGAGATCTGTGAAACAAAGTGTGATGTGTTAAGACACATGTTGAAGGAGACTTTTGTAGCTAACCACCAGCCTTTAGGCTAGAAAAAAAGATCCGTTTTCCTTCATGGGATTGATTTTAAGTTGTCAACATCTGTGAAGCTAGAGTAAGTATACAACGTACAGTTATCAAAATCTGTTTGAAAATCAGACTCAGTAATTTTGTTGTCTGTAAATTAAATGAGTTTTAATTTTTTAAAGCATTAATATGTATACAATCTTGAAAATTCAGAAGTCTGATTTTCGTGGGTTTTGAAGGCTTTTATAGTCCAGTATAACCAAGACTTTTCAATCCCGCTAGCTTCTTATCTAACCTTTATGCAAATACCGTACATGTAATTTCTTCCCTTTAGAAGGCATAAATTGTAGATAACCTTTCTATAGGCCATCAAAATTTGTTGGTAAAAACTAGGTTTTTAACTCTTTTAACTCTTTTTTTTTTTGTCATGCTGAGGCGATACCAATTTCAAGAGGGACCAATAGTTTGTCATCAGTGTGACATATAAAGATGTTTATTTTCAGTGTCAATCTTAATAAGGTTTGCTGATCATCTCTTACAATCTAGACTGGATTCTGTATTGTTAAACCCTGAAAATAAGCCGATTAAACATTACCGGGCAGTAACCCCATTATCTTTAGTCCCTGCTTCAAAAAAAAATCCATTTTACACCTGCCATTTTGTGTACATGTTGTGTATCCTTATTGCTGATCTGTTAATTTATTTGCTTATCAAAATGAATGTGTGTATCAATTTTACATTAAATATATACTAGTCCAGATTTACAGTGATTTTTAGAATGGGCACATCGGAGTCGTCTGGGATTTGTATTTCGTTGTGATGAACATACCTTATCTTTATTGCAGTATAATGAACATAAAAAGATCCTGAAAAATCACCAATCTAGTATCTTTTGAGTGGTTTTGTCTGCTGTTCTTGAAGATATTTAGGATCTGTATGTTAATATAGTAGAATGTTTGAAGATAGAAATACATGTATGTTTAATATATAGTGCAGTACTTTGTCAAGGAATTATGCATATGTATGTCCGTAAAGTTTTGAAATGTGAACTAGAAATTTCAGGGTACTAAGATGTCAAACATAGATATCATGAGAGATTCGGAACATTTTCAGAAAAATTCTGTCCATATCTCTAAATATATCTGTATACGATACCCTTGTATTTGCATATAAAATGAAAAGGAAAAACAATTCACAAATTATTCCTGATTTTTATCATACATATGATAGAAATATAATGTGATTCGTAGTTTCCAACTTTGTTTCTATTTAACCAAGATTTCTTAGGGACTCATTCTTGTTTGTTGTACATATTTTTTTTCATGAAGAAAGATAAGTACCTATTTCATATCACAGGTGTAGATTTTTTATATATATATTTTTTTGATAAGTTTGGGTTTTCTTTTCTCTAAACATCTGGAATAAAAGTTTGGCCAGTATTATCTGCGAGACCTGGCCTGTGTTCAGTTAAACTCAAAATGCCCATATGTTTGTGTTTGTATCCATTGTATCATAGCATATAGGGTGAATGTTGGAAACCAAATTCCTCAGTTACGAAAGCTGTTCTAAACTGAACGCAGCCCTGATGTATGGTAGGAATTCTGAGCCTTCTCATTTATGCAGTAAAGAGTCCTTTTTGAGATGGAAAATTATCAGAAAGTTCACATCCTGTTGCAGACTTGGTTTGAGTCGAACATTCCTTCACAAATTGATAAGCAATTGTTGTATATACGAAAAGTGTGCAAACTATGTACATGTTGTTTCTGTCTGATATATATAAATATGTTTATGTATTAGATACTTTATTTGTACACAAGGATCCTTATCTAAAAGAAAGGAAATAAAGTGAGAAAAATACTAGTCGTTCAGACTTGCTTTATCAAACCTATGCTTTGCTTTATTAAGTGGGGGTCTCATTTATTTATTAAACTTTAGAGCTGCTAATGGCAGTCCAGTTAAACATTGACCATTTCTTTGGTATCAGGAAAGGCACTGGATTGTATTTGGAAGAATTGGGGTCAAGGTTGATGTTACTAAAATTAGAAAACACTAGTTGATAGCTGTGTAAACTAGGACATTGTGGTGTTGCAAGGGAACAGATCACCGGCAGTGATAGCTTCCCATAGTGTCATTAATAAGAGATCCCATTCCATGCATTTTCAGCAAACCATAAGTTAGAGAAACGTGCACATATAAGCACTTTGATGTAATGCTGAAATTAATATATCTCCCAGTGCTAAATGGAGGCATATAGGAGTAACATCTGTCTAACACTAACATTATATGATGTAAGCATGTTGATAATGCCTTCACACTTGGTATAATGATATATCGTGGTAAGACCATTCAGCAGACAAGTGCAGTTAAATGTTCCAAGGATTTTGTAAGAATTAGCCTTTAATCTACGTCGATGTGGTTATCGGGGGTATTAAACGCTTAGAGATTGTTCTGTTGTATTTTGCTTACTGGGGTTTAACACCTTACCTACAATACTAAAGTCCTCTGAGGATCATGTCGATGTGATATATCATGCTAAAAACAAGTCACACCAAGGTAACAGACCTGCAACTACCTTTATATGCAAAGCATCAAGCAATGAGATTTATCGGACTACCAGCTCAATTTCTGATAATTTTGGTACGTCATAACTGGAGATCAAATCATAACCAGGACCTCCACTATACTTGGCAGACATTCTTCTACCCCCACTCCTCCACTGAAAGAGGGGCCATATAGGGAAGCCAGCCCTCGACCAATTCTACACAGACATAACTTGAAAGTCTGAACTGCTGTTTGTTAATATTGCCTTCACACTTAACATTATGATTTATCATGATATTCTCAATCAGCAGACCTGTTCAGATAACTCAAGGATTTTGTGAGAGTTATGGCCCTTCATGAGGTGGTATTACACTTTTACATCATGAATATTCATGTACAAATTAGTAACTTCATGATTATGAATATATGCAGACTATGTACATACATTTTTGTACGAGTAAACAGAGGAAACCCTGATCAGACAGCAGCTACTCCTGACCATGGTCTGCTGTTTGCCGTTGCATCAAAACCAGTATACCCTTGAGTGTTAATCAGCTTTGGTAAAGTTCTTGTATTGCTGAGAAATGCATCCTTAATACCAGTCTGGAAAAAAGCCCATTTCTATATCTGAATCAATACGGTTTGCTTTAAAACCTTTAAAATTGATGTGTAACTGGTTTATTTTTCATGGTAATCCTTCAAGATGACGAAAAAAACTCTTTTTATTATGTATATGGAAATACATGTACATGTACTACCAGCCAGAACACAAGATAATGATGAACAATCAATTTTGGACAATTCGATCTATTTTTGTTGTAAATTTTTGCAGATAAAAAAATGGGGAAACAACAACTTTGATTAAATCCTTTGTGACTTAAATGGTTGTGAAACAGTACAGGATCTCACCAACTCCTTATAATACATGAAAGGACTCAACTTTTCAGAGAATCCTTGAAAAGAACTCCAATTTTAATGAGGAGCTCCCAAACTTCAGAAGTGTGGCCAACAAACACCAATGCAAACAACCATGATGTAAATCCCTCAAGAACAAAGCTTTGGTCTTCTTATACAACTCAAAATTTGCTACGGATCACTCCTTACTTATTGCAAACAGGAACACTCAAATGATATAATGCTATGATTGAAAAAAATACCTTTGAAGTTTTTTTTGCTCAAAACAGCCAAATAATCACCGATAGTGATGTAAAATGGTCAAAAACAAATCTTAACAAAAACACAAGTAAACAGGATTTTACTATTATTTGAATCTTAGCAAAGTTTGATAAGTACAAATTTCAGACCTTAAATCACATTCTTCCACGGAGGAACCGGATTTTACATAAAGACTGACCAATCATCTGGTATTTTTATCACTATAAAACTCGTAAAGTATAATATAATGTTCAAACATATTTTCACATCAAACAAACTTTTATTCAGAACAGCAACTCAAATGACTTTAAAAGACCAACTCTACTCCAAATATTGTTAGACTTATTTTAATTCTGACAGTAATTATATACAAATAACGAAGATAAAACCACTAAATGTTAGTATTTCAAGTGTTTCCCAGCTCCTGCTTAAGCCGGTCTATGACAACAGGTAGTTTATCTGCGGGTACCAGCAGCACAGTCCGGATGGGATTCATCCCATCCTCTGAACTCCATTTTTCTACTCCACTGTCTCTCTCATGGGCCACAGAGTAATTGAATCCAACCTCACAGACCTGTTACAACAGAGAAATAGGTTTACATATGTTTACTGTACGAGTCAGTTTTTATTTCAAACATCCAGTAGCAATAACACAGGTCAGAGCACATGCTCACTTTCTCAAATGATGCATGTTTTTTTTTTGTTTTTTTTTTTATCAATGACATTGTTGCAAAATATGTCATTTAGAATATAGAATTAAATGGTTGAAATACTTTTTTGTGCTTATTCTGAAAGCTAGTGGAAAGTAAATATATAAAAAAGATCATTAGAATTGAAACTTATGTAAGTTAAATAACACAGGCATGCATATTTCATTTTATTTGTGAATTAAGAGGCAACCAAATGTAATTTATTTGGTTCGTTTCAAAAAAATGATAAAAATCACCAAAGTTGGGTTTGTATCAAAATAATCAACATCTGTATAGGTTTTGATGTGTATTTTATCTCCAGGTCCTAATTGTTCTATCGCAAGTGCGATACAACACCTACCTCCTGGAAGAGTTCCTCCTCTGGATTGGAGTAGAAGATGTCCTTTTTGTTGTGGGCCTGCTTCATCTCGAATGTCTTGCAGACCATCAAATAGTGACTGAAACTGTACTTCATGTTCTTCTTGTTTGCTTTCTCCATCTCCTTCCTGTAACACAAATGTTTGTGTGTTGGCATTAACATCCCACCGACAGTATTTCAGTCATTTGTAGACTATATCCATTGTGTTGCCACACTGCAGTGTGTGCCAAACAAGAGAGCTATAACAGTACTATTTTTTATCCAACTTTGAATGTTACAGCCAGGAATCAAAACCACCACCTCCTGATTCAAGGACAGACACTCTAACCACTGTTATTATTTCAAAACCATAAAATTTTCAAGGGGGACTTATTTTCATTAATTTCATGGACTGTTTTTACCACCAATATTAAACCCCACTAAAACTATTTAACATACACACAGTCTCAAGACTATGAATTTATGTACCATTGAAACTGACTCAAAAACAGATTAATGAAATTTAATATTAATGAAAATTAATAATTTTACAGTATTCAAAATGTCTTAAAAGGAAGATGGAGGACATCCCTCAAACTTACATAAGTGACTCAAACATTGGCACAGCCATATTTGGTGGGAGGTTAAGAAAGCGTTCATTGATCAGGTATCCAATATGGTGGTCTGGGTCATTGAGAAGCTTGTTGAATTTCTCCAGCTGTCCCTTGGAACACTTCATGCACTTCTCTGACAGCATCCCCTTCAACTGTTTCACACAATCCAGGTCCTACATTGTAGAAAGAGTATTTACAACCAACTTATATATTGTTTTTAAGATTTATTCATTATTCAATTGTCCGCAACTCAGTCCCTGTAAGAATCAAATGAAATACATGTACTTTGAAACTAAAAACAGCTAGTCTTTGGTTAACTGTAGCGAAAACCTCCAGTATATTGGCTTGACTAAACAATATTTGATGATGCTGCAAATTTGGTATAGGACAGTACATGACGTAAAGTATATTGTACAATAAAACAATTACTTTATACACTTACAAAGCTTTTTCTCTGGCAACTTAACCAATATTAATATATATTTATAATTAATGAATAATTTTACTAAGACTTTAAATAGTATTTATGCAATAATGGATTTTCATTTGCTGTGCAGACTATATAGTATCTGAGCTACGATATTGTATGAGCAAACGGAGAAGACCTTGATCAAACAGAGGAAACCTTGATCAGACAACAACTGGAAGCAATGGACTAATTTAAGTCTGCTCTGTTTGCCAATGAGTAAAAAAAAATGAAGTTCATGTACTCTTTTTTATTTAGAAATATATAAACAATGGATTTTTTCCCCCTAGAACACGAGACCCTGATCAGACAGCTCTTATTGGAGCTGTCTGATCAGGGTCTGCTGTGTTTGCCAATGTGTCAAAATGAGTCTATATGAAGTAAAGGGTTAAGGGCTTGAGACAATCAGTCCCAGGTGCCCCCTACATTGTGGGATTCGTCTAAATGCAGCACATCAGCCTAGCTTACCTTTCTCTCTGTGAGGTTCACAACTGTGGTAAGGGCAAGCACTGTATTGTCAGAGTCTTCATCATCATCGTCCTCCTCCTCCTCCATTGTGTCTGGGTCAAGCGTTTGCTGAAATAAACATTAAGACTGGTAAATTGACTCACAAATATTAATGATCTTCTCAGGAGCAGGTAGGTCCACTTGCAGATAGGGAATAGGTCCTTTATTAGAGGACTGCAGGATTGAACATGACTGATAGCAAAAATATGTGTTAAAAAAAAACAGGCTTACCTTCTATAACATATCCTGGATTGTGAATTACACTTATGATCACAACATGGGAAGAATATTTACATAAATTAAACAAATTATGCATGGAGCTGAAAAAAAGATTTGCTACCTTCATTACACTGCCAATGTAATTCTGTGATATGATGGTGTCTGTCAACTCTGAGAGGTTAATGTTTGCCTTCAGGAACACCTGTAATATAAAATCAATATATATTCAATATTTTCATATAAACAGTTAAGGTAATCCATCCATCATTAAATTGTGATCATGGTCAATCAAAGACTGTTGGAATTTTACAGAGACTGAATACCTTTATATACTTTGATCAAAAGAACTGATAACTCTAAGTCAATGGTTACTTGTATCTGCACTGAAGTCCATAAGCATTTGAAGGACCATGATTATAATTTAATGATGGATGGATAACCTTAAAATCTGACTGTAAAAACCCTTTGTTAAATCAATTATACTTACCAGTATTTTAAAAGTCAGAAAAAATAAAACCTTATCCCCAGACACTTAAAATTTAAAATCTGGTAGTAAATCATTGTAACCTGCAAAGGAATATTTATCAGCTGCAGATTTGGCATACATGAAAAGTGCCCTATATTTTGATGAAACCAAACTTAAAAAAAAAAATTCCTTTGGGAGACTTAATATGAAAAGTGCATTGTTTGGCACTGATCATGCCATGTAACATGTACGTTATATTGTATTTCAAAGATAAAACCTTTGATTAACCCTTTCCCTCATATAGACTCATTTTGACGCACTCAATAGGTACCACATAAAGCCTGCCAAACTTAAAACAAAAAGTGCAAGTTACTCGCAGGCTGATCCGGTTTTATGTTGTTCGCATAGGTCTTTTCATGGTTTCCTCTATGAGGGAAAGGGTTAAATTTAAAATCTAAGATTTGCAACAAAGCCAGAAATGATTTAGCCACTTCCTTACAAACTAAAGTGGACTAAGCGACTTGGGAATATCAAAGAATGAAAACCCCTATAAAAGGTATTCTGTGGAGTGATATAGATATGTAGAGAGGGGAGGGATATGAAAAGAGGGTCATGTAGGCACTGAATCACTCACTTGATGACAAATGCATTAAATAACTATGTTATTTTACAGACTGGAATCATCTTAACAATCTTTGGAGAGTTACCCAAGGAACGTATATGCCAAAATATTTTCTTTAAATGTGGCCAGTGGTTTTGACTTGACTTGACTATTTGAGTTTACCGTTGCTCCGACAGTATTTCAGTCCTATAGCGACATCCAGCTAATTACAGGTGGAGGAAGACCCCGAATGCACGGAGGCATCTGGGTAGAACCACCGACCTTCCCCAAGCCAGCTGGAAGGCTTCCTTACATGAAAATCCAAATGACCCTGCCAGGATTCAAACCCATGGGGTGAGTCAACAACTTTACCCTCTAGACCATGGAACCCCCCCCCCCCCCCCAGTGGTTTTGGAGAAGGTTTTCACTACATAAATTTACATAGCAAACTACAGTGAATTTTTCTGCCTATTTGGAATGGGTCCTGTACCTTTCAAATTGGGAAATTTTAATCATGAAAATACAGCCCATTTACGATAATTCGGAATGCGATTTTTTGTTTTGACGGCATTATTCGAATAAATGTCACGGTCCCGTCAAGTTCTCCTATACATCTCATATAAAATAAATGCAATAATTCGTTTTACAATTACTCGGATAAATGCCGCAATTCGAACTTAATTATAGGTCCAACAAGCAATCAAGTTGTTGATCAATGACACAATAGTTCGGACGCTGTGTCACCGTAATTTACATGTGTGCGTATTTTTCACACCTATACGTACAAAAGCTAATTGGTTGGCGGTTATTTCAATTTAGGTGATGCAAACCTTTGACAGGTGTCACTTGATTGTCAAGAGTGTTAACAAACTGAGTGTTTTTTTATTTATCTATACATATCAGTAAGAGTGATCAAACCTCACTTTACTTTTTTTCGTATGCTCTGCAAGAGTAATATCATGCCATCAATAACAACGATTTGTAGATTTACAGATGCATTTGAAAGTTACCATTTATTATTCGCGTAATTCATTGAAGGGCCCAGGTCAGCTAGGAGGATAGCTGAATTGGGATAGGTAATTTTCAATTTCCAGTAATTCAGTGAAGGGCCATGGCTACAAATAAGGCTTGTAAATAATTGTTTATCGTTGACAATGTTGTGCTTTTATATGTGATTTATAAAATAACACATAAGACATAATTGGGTTCTATATTTTATATACATGTATATCATAAGCCAACTAATTGTCACGACGTGTATTTCTTACAAATACACAAATTGTCCACCGGTAGGTAAACACGGTAATTCGGATGACATGATTTTTCGAACATTTCAGTCAGTCCGCAGACCGTTCGAATTATCGTAAATGGACTGTACATAAATTGGGAAATTCCAGATTGATATTTCATGATTTTATCATTAAGAAAAAGAATTTATCTTTGCTTTGGAAGTTAGAAGGGTCCTTTGACAATTGGGAACATGTCCAGTCAGCACTGGGAACGGGTCCTTTTACTGGACCTGATCAAAGAAGGAAAGAAATATCTGAACTACAAGCCTAAATGCCACCCTAAGAAATTGTGTTTTTTTTCTGTATATATGGAATTATTTGGACTATCTTGGTAGAGAGTTGGTTACAAAAGGAGCATCTGTGCTGAAATCTTAGTACAGGGTTACTCAAGGAACATCTTTGTCAAAATATTTTGAAATCTGAGCGGGGTATAAATGAAAAAAAGATTTTGCCATAACAACAAGATTTCTGTATCATACTATGGAATCATTTTTTTTTTATTTGGACAACTTTATTGTATCACAAAAAGCACATTCCTGATGTGCAGTTCTATCAAAATTGGCCCAGGAGTTCAGAAGTAGATGCTAACTGTTCTCAATGATCAGACAATAAACACCAGACAATAACTTGTCTCAATAACTCACTTTGAGCTTAAAATGGAAGCAAATATACTTACCTGTTGTAGTAATGTCTTTATCCCATTAAAATCAAAACCTTCTGGGATTCTTGCTTCAAAATCCATTTGGACCTCCTGGAAATGGAGAGGGAAAAATGTTTCTCAGATCTCAGATATTTATTTGCTGAAGTTCAAACTTCAATCATATTGCAATACTAGAGTGTTCTCTGGAACACATGTGTCACCTGCTGAAGTGTGACGGACAGACAGACAGCAGATGACACAATAAGTGTTGTCTATATATTAAATACCAAAAGGACTTGTAGATTTATTCTACAATACATGATCTTATATTTATAGAATAGTACCCCAGAATGAAACCTATCTCTGACTCTTGTTTCTTTCCCCCGTTCACATTAATTTGATAAATTTAAACTTTATATTTCTTTTAAAGATGACTAGGTCCTTTGAATAAAAGGTCTCTGACCCTGATGTGTTTCTAAGCATTAAGACATAACATTCAAGAGCCAAAAGGAAAAGTGTTGACTGTGTTCCAGACATATTGACATGATACACTGTACTGACCTAGGCTAAGCATAAGTTAGAAAAATCACTGCTCAGTTTTGACTTGACTATTTGAGTTAACCATCACTTTGACAGTATTTCAGTCATATAGCTACGTCCAGCTAATATCAGGTGGAGGAAGACCCCGAATGCACGGAGGCATCTAGGTAGAACCACCAACCTACCGCAAGCCAGTTGGAAGGCTTCCTCACATGAAAATCTGAATAACCCAGCCGGGATTCGAAACCATGCCGTAAGGGGCTGAGTGAGTGTTTAAGTCAGCGACTTTACCCTCTCGGCCACGGAGGCCTCTTGCTCAGTTTTGAAGAAACAAAGTACACAAGTTAATCATAATAGAAAAGGCCGACACTGGGCAACAAGTAATAATTTTGTATCCTGGTAGCTGCAAATTAAGAGTACCCAGTGACTCTTGTCTGCCCTAATTGCAAATGTAGCGAAACATGATATGCAGACATTGGTATCTGGCATAACAGTCCACTATTAACACACTGTTACCTCACTCTGTTCTGTAGAGCACATGGCAATTAGGAGGTGGTTTTCTCAGTTATACCTGTAGATGCGGGGGCCGCCGTGGCCGAGCGGTTACAGTCGCGGACTATAAATCTCTCAGCCCCTCACCACTGTGGGTTCGAATCCTGGTAGGGACTTCGGATTTTTCATGTGAGGAAGCCTTCCAGCTGGCTTGCGGTAGGTTGGTGGTTCTACCCGGGTACCTCTGTGTATTTGGGGTCTTCCTCCACCTGTAATTAGCTGGACGTCGCTATATGATTGAAATACTATCGCAGCAACGGTAAACCCCAATAAAACAACAACCTGTAGATGCTTTTTTTATTTTTGCAGTAATAGCTACTCATATGTAAGATTTAGAAACTGCAGATGCCAAAATTGTAAACACTTCATCCATGGACCTTCTATTCAGTTCTAGCCATATTTGTATTCTCAAGCTATCGATCCTTACTTTCAAACTTTTTTTTTTATTAATTAAAATGTTAGGGAAACACAGTCATATAAACATTCATTAATAAGAAAAAACAATTTTAGTGTTTTCACTGTTTATGCTTTTTACATTTTTTTAACCTTGCACCCGTTAAATCTACCGATAACTTTCAACTAGAAGACAACTGATTCATGTAAACCAACATCTGTTCTTAAAATAGTGCATGTCTGATTATCAGTATAAACTTCTTAACAATCCTAATTACAGAAGTCATTTATGGCAATAGTTGTTATTAATTTGATAGCAAAATTTACACTTGATAATTATAATACAGCAAACCCTTTTTCCCCCCTGTAGAGTTTTTTTTTTTTTTTTTAATTTACTCACAAAATTGGGCATGTACCACCAAAATTGAAGTGACTCTCTATATGAAAAGATACAAAGTTAAGGTAAGTAGCAACTGTACCCCCATTTACAAACACCTTGTAATAAAATGGGCATATAGTTTATCAACAGATTTGTTTAATCATTTTTAACAAACTTGTCTGTTAATAAAAACAAGAGGGCCAAGATGGCCCTTGGTCGCTCACCTGAGAAAGATGATTGCTTAAGAAATAAAGATGCTTGAGTGTAAAAGTGAAATCTGGCTTATTTTATGGTGAAATGGGCATAACTCCTAAATTTACAAGTCAATATCAGTTATAATTGAACCCGATTGTGAGATTATGGTCATAAGCATTGTCATAAAGTTTGAAGATGATTGCTTAAAAGATAAAGATGCTAGAGTGTAAACAAAGTGATTTCTGGCTTTTTTAATATTAAAAGGGGCATAACTTCTGAACTAATTGACGGATCTCAGCCATTAATTGAACTCAATCAAGACCTTATGGTCATAAACATTGTAATTAAGTTTGAAGATGATTGCTCAAAAGATGAAGATGCTAGAGTGTAAACAACGTGTAATCTGGCATTTTTTTATATTAAAAGGGGCTTAACTCCTGACCTAATCAACTGATCTCAGTCATAATCAAACTCAATCAAGACCTTTTGGTCATAAGCATTGCCATAAAGTTTGAAGATGATTGCTCAAAAGATGAAGATGCTAGAGTGTAAACAAGTGAAATATGGCATTTTTTATATTAAAAGGGGCTAACTCCTGACCTAATTAAATGTCAGCCATAATCGAACTCAATCGAAACCTTATGGTCATAAGCATTGCCATAAAGTTTGAAGACGATTGCTCAAAAGATGAAGATGCTAGAGTGTAAACAACTTGAAATATGACATTTTTTGAATATTAAAAGGGGCATAACTCCTGACCTAATGTTCCGATATCAGCCATAATCGAACTTGGCCGAGACTTTATGGTCATAAACATTGATATAAAGTTTGAAGATAATTGCTCATGAAATGAAGATGCTAGAGTGCAAACAATGTGAAATCTGGCTTTTTTGAATTTTAAAAGGGGCATAACTCCTGACCTAATGTTCCGATATCAGCCATAATCGAACTTGACCGAGATTTTATGGTCATAAACATTGTTGTAAAGTTTGAAGATAATTGCTCATAAAATGAAGATGCTAGAGTGCAAACGAACAAATTGTGGACGACGGACGGACGACACGTGACAAAATAGCATGTCGCGCTGAGCGGCTCATTAATGGGACTAGGTTGTTGGTTTCAGACCTGTATCTTTTTCTATTTGTTATTATTTACAAATGGCAATTCGTGGCATTTGGGGGAAATACATTGATGCATTCAGATATAAATTTGAAACAAAGGTGAGTGATTGTTTTGTTCGTTTTTCTGGCAAAAATTTCTTAAGCTGGCGAGAACTGGATACTCCAGGATATATTGGGCCTATGGGTTACATTTGAAGTTCAAATTACCCCTTCCATTGGTGCCTCTTCATCATCAGACTCTTCCTCTGACTCGCTATCCACTACTTCGTCTTCCATTTCTTCTTCAGCCCGTTTCTTCTTCGAGGAAGACATCGTACACATCAATGTTGTTGTCTGTCACACGTGTGGTGAAATGTTAGGTTCGGTAAAAGTTAACCACCGACCTGTTTCGGAAATCCGGAATATAGGTACAGTATATTCCGGGACCCGGGCTTAGATGCGATTCTACAGAAAATGATAAAAGCCTTAAGCGAGCAGTTATATAATCGAGCAAAGTAAATCTAATAAAATCATATCATATTTATTTATTTATTACTCATTTGGAGTTTCTCTCTCTCTCCCTCTGAGTCTAGGGGGTCTCGACGTAGTCTTCCTCTGTGAGTATGACCATTTTTTTTTTAAATATCAGGCCCGGATCCAGAAATTTTCTGCTGGGGGGGCCAAAATCCGAATGTGATATGAGTGGTAGGGGGTTCGGGGGCATGCTCCCTTGGAAAAAAAAAAGTTTTTAGTGTGATGGAGATGCATTCTGAAGGGTATCTGGGGATACTAGTGAAGGTTTTTGTTGTTGTTTTTTTTGTTTTTAAATCCGATATATTTGAAACTTGTTGGGATTGGTCCGTTGAACATTCCCTATTGTTTCGGCTATGACACAATAGCCTTGAGTCCTGATGTTCGGAAAAGCACCGGGGACCTTCTCCGATGATCGGCGAAGGTGCCCCGGAGTTTCACTGAGTTTGTAACATCATCGGGGGAATATTTTCGTAGACTAGGGGATCTTGCGAACCATCCTACGTGTCTCGGGGAAGATTATTAAGAATATGAAAATTTGATGGTGGAATTAAGCGACAAAGTCAAGAGAAGACTTGGGGGGGGGGGGGGGTAAGAGGATGCCCTAAGCAATGTCCAATGGCCTTTTTGACCGTCTCAGTCTAAGACTGGCCAAAACAGAAACTAATTTCTGGGTGCGCTTTTCAACCCTTGCCATAAGATCGGGAATGTGTAACAGAAAGGCCGTCTAATATCCCCGAATCCCCCCCCCCCCCCCCCCCCCCATACTTCGGCGAGACATCACAGACGAATCGGGGATTCATCGGAGGAAAAAATATCGCGGAAGC
>CM037783.1:10982469-11025217 GCA_021229015.1 Solen grandis
TCAATAACTCACTTTGAGCTTAAAATGGAAGCAAATATACTTACCTGTTGTAGTAATGTCTTTATCCCATTAAAATCAAAACCTTCTGGGATTCTTGCTTCAAAATCCATTTGGACCTCCTGGAAATGGAGAGGGTAAAATGTTACTCAGGTCTCAGATATTTATTTGTTGAAGTTCAAACTTCAATCATATTGCAATACTAGAGTGTTCTCTGGAACACATGTGTCACCTCTGAAGTGTGACAGACAGACAGACAGCAGATGACACAATAAGTGTTGTCTATATATTAAATACCAAAAGGGCTTGTAGATTTATTCTACAATACATGATCTTATATTTATAGAATAGTACCCCAGAATGAAACCTATCTCTGACTCTTGTTTCTTACTTTCCTCCCTTCACATTTATTTCATAAATTTAAACTTTGGATTCCTAAAACATTCAGATTATTTTTCAAAGCTTTACATTTCTTTTAAAGATGACTAGGTCCTTTGAATAAAAGGTCTCTGACCCTGATGTGTTTCTAAGCATTAAGACATAACATTCAAGAGCCAAAAGGAAAAGTGTTGACTGTGTTCCAGACATATTGACATGTATACACTGTACTGACCTAGGCTAAGCATAAGTTAGAAAAATCACTGCTCAGTTTTGACTTGACTTGACTTGACTATTTGAGTTAACCATCACTTTGACAGTATTTCAGTCATATAGCGACGTCCAGCTAATTACAGGTGGAGGAAGACCCCGAATGCACGGAGGCATCTAGGTAGAACCACCAACCTACCGCAAGCCAGTTGGAAGGCTTCCTCACATGAAAATCTGAATAACCCTGCCGGGATTCGAAACCACGCCGTAAGGGGCTGAGTGAGTGTTTAAGTCAGCGACTTTACCCTCTCAGCCACAGAGGCCTCTTGCTCAGTTTTGAAGAAACAAAGTACACAAGTTAATCATAATAGAAAAGGCCGACACTGGGCAACAAGTAATAATTTTGTATCCTTAAGAGTATTAAGAGTACCCAGTGACTCTTGTCAGCCCTAATTGCAAATGTAGCGAAACATGATATGCAGACATTGGTATCTGGCATAACAGTCCACTATTAACACACTGTTACCTCACTCTGTTCTGTAGAGCACATGGCAATTAGGAGGTGGTTTTCTCAGTTATACCTATAGATGCTTTTTTTTTTATTTTTGCAGTAATAGCTACTAATATGTAAGATTTAGAAACTGCAGATGCCAGAATTGTAAACACTTCATCCATGGACCTTCTATTCAGTTCTAGCCGTATTTGTATTCAAGCTACGTAAACTAACATAATATTTTACAAAAATTTACAGGGAAACCATTGACAATTAGCAAAACTGATTGATCCTTACTTTCATACTTTTTTTTTATTAATTAAAATGTTAGGAAAACACAGTCATATAAACATTCATTAATAAGAAAAAACAATTTTAGTGTTTTCACTGTTTATGCTTTTTACATTTTTTTAACCTTGCACCCGTTAAATCTACTGCTTACTTTCAACTAGAAGACAACTGATTCATGTAAACCAACATCTGTTCTTAAAATAGTGCATGTCTGATTATCAGTGTACACTTCTTAACAATCCTAAGTACAGAAGTCATTTATGGCAATAGTTGTTATTAATTTGATAGCAAAATTCACACTAGATAATTATAATACAGCAAACCCTTTTTCCCCATGTAGAGTTTTTTTTTTTTTTTTAATTTACCCACAAATTTGGGCATGTACCACCAAAATTGAAGTGACTCTCTATATGAAAAGATACAATAGCAACTGTATCCCCATTTACAGACACCTTGTAATAAAATGGGCATATAGTTTATCAACAGATTTGTTTAATCATTTTTAACAAACTTGTCTGTTAATAAAAAAAACATATTTTGAAAAAAAAACTTTCTTGATGCTGCATATGCTCAGTATTTTTATCCACATTGCAAGAATACTCAATTTTGAGTCAGGCGATTAGGCTGAAGATGATGATGATAATGATGTGAGAGTGAAGTTTCTTGCTCTCATTTGGATCATCTTAAATCTTGCAATCCAATCTGTACTATTTGAATGAAACAGGACTTAACTGAATTTGTTGTCTACAGATTTTGTCTCTTTATAGCCATCATACTCGCTCGTGACAAACTCACTCGAGTTCACAACCGAGAACGCATGACGCTATTTTGGGTTTTTGGTTTCAGACCGGTATCTTTTTCTATTTGTTATTATTTACAAATGACAATTCGTGGCATTTGGGGGAAATACATTGATGCATTCAGATATAAATTTGAAACAAAGGTGAGTGATTGTTTTGTTCGTTTTTTTCTGGCAAAAATTTCTTAAGCTGGCGAGAACTGGATACTCCAGGATATATTGGGCCAATGGGTTACATTTGAAGTTCAAATTACCCCTTCCATTGGTGCCTCTTCATCATCAGACTCTTCCTCTGACTCGCTATCCACTACTTCGTCTTCCATTTCTTCTTCAGCCCGTTTCTTCTTCGAGGAAGACATCGTACACATCAATGTTGTTGTCTGTCACACGTGTGGTGAAATGTTAGGTTCGGTAAAGGTTAACCACCGACCTGTTTCGGAAATCCGGAATATAGGTACAGTATATTCCGGGACCCGGGCTTAGATGCGATTCTACAGAAAATGATAAAAGCCTTAAGCGAGCAGTTATATAATCGAGCAAAGTAAATCTAATAAAACCATATCATATTTATTTATTTATTACTCATTTGGAGCTTCTCTCTCTCTCTCTCTCTGAGTCTAGGGGGTCTCGACGTAGTCTTCCTCTGTGAGTATGACCATTTTTTTTTTAAATATTATCATCAGTAGCGGTAGTAGAAGTATGGTTACATTGTAGTTTTTTTTGTCACCCCCAACCTTCCATGGCCTAATATCAATCATATTAAAATTTTGACGAAATAGGAATATCCGTAAGCCCATAAACATTTTCCACCAAAGTTTGATAAAGATGCTAGACTGTAAACAAAACAACATTTGGCTTCCTGTTCAAAATAAGTTCACCGTTCAGGTGAGCTAAACGACTGTTACTTTGTTAATAGAAGCTTCTTTATTTTATACCCCAACCCCTTAAACATGTCACCTTAAGGAAAAGTCCCTGTAATGGTTCCGCTACATTTCGGACCTCATGCCCTTTCACTGAGATAACCAAGATTTCCTATTGTTCCATCAGGGTACCTTGGTTCTTGCACCAATGCAACGGTTTAGTTTATTCTTTTTACACATGTACAGCCATATATAATGTTCAGTATTACCCATTTTTCTCACCAAGAGTTTAAAAATGCAATTAAATATTTTCTGTGCTAAAATAGATTCACCAACAAGATGATGACAACATTACTAGCAAGTTTTTGAGTTTTATTAAAGTTTTATTAATTGGCATTTTAAATAAATGGCCCTCATCATATATGCCGAATCCAACTAGCGCATCTACATTGTTGGATACTCCCGGCTTGCCTTGTGAGCAGACCCCGGAGTGTGACCCTTCACTCCTTAAATATAAAGTTTGATGGCTTAAAAAAAGGGGGGGGGGTCAAATTAAAAAAAAATGATTTACCGGTAATGGTTTAGTTAGTTAAGCCTAAAGACTGTTAAATTTTAAAGCCAAATGTTTTTGGGGTTTTTTTTGGAAATAAATTGGCTATTTTTTTTTCCGTTTCACTACATGACATCAGGATATATACCTATAGATGATATATCGATCGGCCGTGTGTATTCGATGATGGCGCATATTTAGGTTCTATATTAATATGTTTTTCTTTTTAAATGAAATAATTTCTTGTTTACTATGTGATTATTATAACATTTTTATGTTTTACCTATAGAAAGTGCAACCAAATTTATATTGGACTTATCTTTGATGAATTGAAGACCCTTCAGCTTTACCTCCTGTCGACTGTAATTGTCATTATCATCAGCAACAACCACAGCCACAACCCCGAAATCAAACCATGAAATTAAATCTGAACCGCTCCTGCATTACATCATAGAAAACGTATACTATCAATTAATCTTATTGAATGCCACACTTGTTTGACATCGCTATACGAGGGGTGATCGAAAATTTCGTAAACTGCTTGCATACTATCCTTATTATTATTCGCTTTACCGTGAAAGTTAAAACACACACACACGCACACACACACATTTTGATCAACTTTTTATAATAAGCGTGCAGTTGAAGTACATTTTTTTCGTAAGATTCGCCGCTAGTTGCATTTTTAATTTCTAGCTACAGTTTACGAACTTCCAGGTCACCCCTCGTAAATAGACTAAACTCCATAAAGGGGTTGTTTACAGTCGTTTACTTACTTATAGTTTATCTAAACTCTCAGCACATAGATACATAATTATGTTATAAGGAATAAATGATAAATACTACATAAAATGTAATTATGTGTTAATAGTTGATCAGAGAATGGTCATCATTTGATCGTAGCACACAAAAAAATAAAAACTTATTTCTGGAGTAAGAAGGTAAGGACTTGTGTTAAGATTAAGATAAATATTATCCTTAAAAATATTTTATTTCTAAAGATACTTGTATTTTTAATACAAAAATGACCACGTATATACTTGGTCACACTGATTAGAGTCTCTTAATACTACATAGAGAGATTCTGCACTGACTTACATTAAAATAACTTACCGTCGATGTAAAATATTTTCAATAATCTGTCTGTCTGTCTGTCTTATTTTCATAATTATTGATATTTTGTGCATAAAACTTCTGTTTCGTAAGTTTGATTTGTACGTACTTCTGTATCTACTCAGGCGTGAATTACTAGTACATATCTCTTCTTTCTGTAACGTTTTCTAATATCTATATTTTAAGGATGACAAAAGTGAGAATTTTAGTTTCAACAAAAGTTTGTCAAGACAAATTCTGTTTATAAACTGTGTTTGATTTATACAAATTAATGTATATAATATTTTATATTGGATATCTGTGTCGAACTATATAAGCTTTAAACAACACTGAAATTAAGTGGGTTTAATACACCCAGTAGGATATACCACGGATCGCTAGGTGAAAACAACAACAGCAACAAAAAAAAAAAGACCTACTTATTTCACCGGGTTACCACTTTGATATATAAATTTGCATTTAGATATCTTTACATTTAGGTATCCTTTATAATCTCTCATAATTTACGTTGTCCTTTTCTATATTCAAGCGAGAAATTGTTATTAAAGGAATACGCTCGGCTGAAATGAAAATTTAACCATCAATAAACCTTTTAGTGTAGATCACTTTGACATGACTTTCATTTTTATACACGCTATATTTGTGAAGATATAGCTGTTTAAAGTTTGTGATTTCGATCGGCTATGACCGCCGCCATCTTTGTTCATGTTTACCTTTCTGTGACGTCCCAAATACCCATTGAACCATATCCCGATCGATGAGTGCGATTAATAGGGGTTGTGATAAAAGCATTAAAGGAATACGCTCGGCTGATTACAACTAGGTTTCAATTGAAAGATATTGATGTAAATAAACCAATTAAATTTCTCATTTCATTGAATCAATCGTAATAAGAAAGAAATTGCCTTTAAAGACTGGCGTTAAATTTGAGGAAAAATACATGTTTTTGTATTTATTTATTTTGTATAACATTTATCTTAGGGATAAACAGACAATAACACAGCACATCGACTTCTTTGATGTCCTCATTCTATTTTTGAGTTATCTACACCTGAAATTGATTATTTTTTTTAACTCTTTTATGTCATTTCCACGGACAGAGAAACTGCCACACAACTACCTATCTTTACTGTTGCATTTAAGAGTCACTGTCTGATTGACATACATAGTTTTCAATAACAAAATCGCTGCTGAACTAGAAAATTAAATCTTTTTTTTTTCTTCAAAATTTTATGTAGTAAAATTTCATTGTTAAATTGCATTTCGATATTTTTTTAACTATTGGTTTAACAATATAAAGAGAGAATATGTAAACTCTTTAGGTTATAGTCGATGATAGACTTGTCGGAATATAATTTTTATTAGATTTGTGGAACATTCTTAGTTAAGAATGGACCGTCTCCAACAATCTGAAATATCACAGTATACATGTACTTACCATATGATTTTGTCTATACTGTGCTAGGTCGGTGGTTCTACCCGGATGCCTCCGTGCATTCGGGGTCTAAACTCTTCCTCCACCTGTTATTAGCTGGACGTCGCTATATGACTGGAATACTGTCAGCGTCGGAGACCCACGGGTGCCTATATTACATCTGTATGAAGGAACGGAATAAGCGCTCGTGGGTCTCCGACGCTGAAATACTGTCGAAGCGACGGTTAACTCAAATAGTCAAGTCAAGTCTATACTGTGCTAAGTATGGGTTCTTCCAAAAAGCCAAATTAAGAATCCTTTCGTATGAAAGGGTGGGTGGAGGGAGGGTGGCATAAAATCACTACATATATATAGTGATTTTATGCCCCCCCCCCCCCCCAACCTCTCATGCCAACCCCTTTGGATATAACCTTACCTCTACTCTCTTTTTTAGTTTATCAAGTTGTTTACTTTGAAATTGACAGCACGTATACGATATGTCTTAATCACGTGTGTTATATTTTGTTGTATGTAAAAGTAAAATATTCTGTTTCAGACAGTTTGAACCAAGAGTAGTCACATTTTATCTCTACACATGGGAGCGGACATGGAGTCAAAATTTGAGGATTCTAAAAGCGACGAAGTTGAACATGTTTATGACATAGTTAAATTGCAAGATATACCCAAGTTCTCCAAGTTGCATGCCAGAGTAAACAAGATAGTTCAGAATAGTTCTTGGTTTGACAAATACGGGATCGACTGGTTGCTTATCGCCATGTTTTCTGGTCTGACACCGATAGGATGTCTGCTTCTGCGGTCATCCTCATTGTTCATCAATATGGCTGGAATCTTCCTTCTGGGTTGGGGGCACTGTGCCATTGCCAGCAAACCTTCGCATGTAGCAGTCCATGGAGCTCTCACACAGAACAAAGCCTGGCAAGGCATCCTGTCAAAACTCTTCGTGGAGTGTCTCGGATCGTTTTCTGCTGAACTATTGTATGACATTCACATCAAGTTCCATCATCCATACACGAATATAATTGGATTGGGTGACTCGAGCTCCTGGAGGGCGCCGATCCTGCCGCGATACATCTACATGTTTGTGGCTCCATTGATTATCCCACCGATGACACCTCTGATTTCTATAGCTGGCCTAGTAGAAAAGCGTTCAGGTTTTGGACTCCTTCAGTACTGTATAACATGTAGTCTTGGCCTTGCTGTGTATATATGGATCATCATGTCACTGTCTGGAACGTCATGGTTCATGGCTTTGATCATCATCTGGATATCAAGAGGAATTTTCTCCATACCTTACATCCATCTAAACATATTTCAACACATTGGCCTTCCTATGTATTGTAGGAACAATAAACCAGTCAGAATCTACCAGATGTCAACTGGTGTTAGGAATGTATCACGAAATCTGATTCTAGATTATGCATTTGGACACTCTGCGGCCAGCTGCCACGTGGAACATCATCTTTTCCCCAATTTGTCGGATAATATGTGCCTGAAAATAAAACCGGTCGTGTCCGAATTTCTTAAGGAGAATGGTCTCCCTTACCACGAGGAGAGCTACCTGACCCTACTGGCTATTTTTCTTGACCAGTATGAAACATTGATGGTGAAACTGCCCCCTATCACGCATTTTGTTGGGACCTAGTGAGATGGAAACATATGTGGATCTTGCTGCAATTGAAACTGTTCGTATTACTGTGTCATACCTTAGAGATTGTTAGTGTGCAGGACAACGTAAACGATCCATGCGTGATATTTAATCGACTTGAATGTATAAAGTGCAATATATATTGCATAATTAGTTTGTTAAAATAATGACAAAGGTGGTAGTGTGTGGGGGGGCGGGGGCTTGATAAATCTACATGTATTTACATTTTATTGCCATATATAACCTGTATTGTTCAAATACATACCGCGTGACGGATGTTAAGATAATCGATTGCAAAACCAAAAACTACCAGGGGCGTCGCCAATCTTTAAGGGCGGAGAGTGCAAAATGGCGAAAAAGGCTTGACTCGTGTATACATGTTTGTTGGTTTCATTTCTCCAGAACACACACACACACAAGTCCCATTTTTGTCAGCGGTATATATCCACTTTTAGTTGATTAACACGTGGATGCATTTTTTTCTGCCTTATCATACCAAGGTATTCATGTATATAAGCGTACATATATTTACATTTCCGTGGCCAAGTGATTATATTCGATGACTTACCTCAAAACTGGGAGTTCGAATCTCAGAAGCCATCCAGCTAACCTGGTTCCCTGCTTACTATACTGCAGAAAATAGTTTAAGGGGAAGAAACTCCAGACAGTCATCAAGCTGGCTTCCCGTAAGTCGGCCGCATATGTGCTCTCCGGGTCTTCCCCCATCAATAATAGATTAGCTCATCGTCGGATAACCCACGGCTGCAGATTTTGCTATCTCTCCATACAGAAACGGTAAACGAATGGAGAGTAACGGAAGAAATTGACCGTGGGTGTCTGACGATGTTAAAAGCTGAACATCGCTATACTCGTAATTGAGACTGAAGTACTGTCGTAAACTCCAAAACAACATTTCAATCGCATTTTTAAACGACATTTTATTTAACGACAAATGTGATTATAAATCAATGAACCGCAATAAGACTACGCCTAAAAAACATTTCACCAGGGATTCGGCAAACTCCGTTAAAACCCGCTAATTTGAACTGTGGTTCAATATCTCATTAAGATGTTTTATAACCTATAGAACAATGTGTGTCATTTTACACCAGCATGTAGATTGGATATTTGGGGAGTGCTCGTTGATTTACGCAGGTTTATCTCATTTCGGAATGAAATGGTGTATATTTTGATAATCCCCACCCTTAAGGTATTCCATCTATCATTGAATTATAAGCATGGTCCTTCAAATGCTTAAAAAGACTTCAGTGCAGACGCAAGCATCCACTGGCTCAAAGTCTATAAAGGCTTGCATTTACTACCAAATTCCCATGATCACTTGATGGCCCATGATCACAATTTAATGACTGATGGATTGCCTTTTATGTTGAGACAAGTAACTTACTTACATTTTCTTTTCTGATTTTTCACCTTACCAAATCTATGATACGACAGTAGCGATTCATGCTATTTGTAAGATGTATTTTGACTACTCAAAAGGAGGTCTAAAAAGTTTTTCTTGTATTAAATAATTTAGATAAAAAAAAAAGAAAAGGCATTTAATCACCCTCCGCCACATAGGCACCATACAGTCATATTTTCTCGATATCAAGACCTCAATGTTCAATTTATGCAATACATTTTTTAACGAAATACATGCATTTTATAGGACGATTATGTCGGATATACTGAATTTGACTTTAAGCTATAGTGTCAGACACAATATTTTTTTGTTCATACATGTATTTCATATTGCAATTTCCCCGTTTACTTTGATCAGGGTCAATGACCAACCCATTTACTGATAAAGACGTCTTTTGCCATAATGAGTCAAACAAATTAGACCCAGATCAGACATTTCCTCCCAGGAGCTGCCTGATCTGAGTCTCCTCTAGTTACAGCACAGATTCTACATATACTGTCAGGGCGACAAAGAAAAGATCATTGAATCAATATGCAACAGGTAATAACTTTGTCCAAGGGTTAAACATGTTTTTCTTTGTCATTTAACGTTGATCAGTGACTATATTTAAACCTCATCTTCATAGAAAACTAGGACTTTGTCAGCAACTGACTAGTTCATATATGTGTACCCGTAATTTGTGATATCGTTCTACTTTTGCTTTGGCGATATCCCCAAATATAGAGTACCAAATATAGTATGTCGCGCCGTGCGACTCATTGATGGGACTGGCAACGGACAGAATAACAAAACAAGTCTTTTAAAACAAAATCACAGAATACTGGGCCGATCTGGAACCAAGGAAAATTGACAGCGTGTCGAAAGAACGGCGCCTTTCTCAGCCGTAGCTACACTCAGTTCCAAAAGAAAGTGTATACTTTGTTTTCTGTGATTTTTTCATGGACTTTTTTTCCCTAAAATTCTATATATTTGGTACAAAATTGAAGAAAAAAAATCACTCCAAATCACGTGACAGATTTTTTTACTAGATCGATGACAAATACACACGAGATCTAGTGTACGAAAATTGAAACTGATATGTTTGCTAATATATTGTAACATTTAAAATCAAAAAGTGCATATTTCTTTGAGAACTGAGTGTATGTCATACTGTAGAACCCCATGGGAATTTCGAAATATCACTTGTGATTGACCTATATTCTGTTATCATAAAATATGACATTTAAAATTCACTTAAATCTTTGAATAAAAAAAAAAGAAGAAAAAAAAAGAAAGTATATATATATATATATATATATATATATATATATTAGACCTGGCGAAGGCATGTTCAAAAACGTGACAGTGTTGAACTTTTCAACCCAACATTTATCATAGGTAAGAGTTATACTTGCGTATTGATTTTCTTCTTCTTTTATTTTTGCGCACGACTGAAAACTTGTCGATTCCGGTTGATCGCTCAACTTTACGATATCTGTTATTTACGTATCACAAAACAAAATTAGCATTCAGAAGCTGTATAGATTCACTACAGATTCAATTGAAATAGATCAATTTGAAATGTACTAAAACTAGATCTAGTTTTCATGCATACTTGATCTAACAAGTACACATAATAACATACGAAATATTATACATGTATATATATTATTTATGGTGGCTCATGTCTGCCATTTCGCATCTTCGTTGTCGCGCTTTTAACTGTTCACAGACTAGAATGATATCGATCATTTGAATTCTCAATCATACTACATATATCATGTTAATAATTCGATATTTAACGCTACAGTAAAGCAAGAGGGTTAAAGTGACCCCGATGTCGCTTGTAAACTGAGAGACATTGTTTGCACTGCTTAAGGTAACGCAACCATTATTAAATTGTGATCATGGTCCATCAAGTGATCGTGGGAATTTTATAGTAAATGCAAGCCTTTATAGGCTTTTATCATACCAGGCTCGATATACTGGTCCAACACATGAACCGTCGAGAAGGATGAGTAATATGTAATAAATAAGGATTATGGGAATAATCTAGAGTTCCTGATCTATTGCACACTGACATAAATTTATATTTTTAATACTCTTATAACATAATTATTATTAGTGATTGCTAATAGAAAATGAAATTATGCCCCCTTTTTCCACTTATAGGTCCTTTTCGCGTTATTATTTCCAAAGGAATATCATAAAATTGTAATTCGTATTTTTTAATAGATAAAACCACAAATATATGGTATTAAGAATTTGAATTTATCTAAAACACGAAAATTTCCAAACAAAGCTTAAATCCGCGGAATAGAGGATTTTCCGCACTTTAAACATACAGTGTGTTACCTCCCTTGAGGTCATGGAAGGGAGATCACTTAATTAAACTCACAATATTTAGAATTGTTTTAAAAAAATCCTAATAAATAAATAAGGTCGGTGTTTAATTAAATTTATATACATGGTAAAAAATGTTATTTGAACATGTTAAACGAAAGAAAAAATATCTATATTTGTCACCATTTTTCGCGATATAGGATCAAAGCTGATCGATTAATGAAAAATTGATAAATCCTGGAGTATCCAGTTCTCGTCAACATAACACGTTATTGCAAGAAAAAATAACAAATCAATCCCTCAATCATATATTAATATACTACCAAAAACATTAATATATTCCCTTCAAATGTAATGAATTGTCAATGGTAATTTAAAAAAAAAACTGTCAAAAATATTACTTCCAAATTGGCGTCCAGAGTTCTCGACAATAAACAGAAAATGAGTATGATGCACATATAGAGAAAAAAAAATTTAAACACAAGTTGCAATGAAGTTCTGTGTTCTTCCTCGCAGCACAGATTGGTTTGTAAAAAAAAAGATGACCCAAATGAGAATAAGAAACACTGTCACACTCAAATTAAGTGTCCATGTTATTATAAAGTGCCCTCCGAGTTTTGTAACTGGGGGTACAACTGCTATTTGTACATAACTTTGTATCCTTTCATAAAGAGAGCCTATACAATTTTGGAGGGCAAAATGCCCTCTATAGGTGGTAAATGGGCATGATATAATTATCAAGTGTGAAATTCTCAATTAGATAATAACAACTATGGCTCTAAATGACTTCCGTGCATAGGATTCTGGAGAAGTGTATTCATAATCAAACATACACAAAAGAACAGATGTTGGTTTACATAATTCAGACATTGTCTGTTTGCTGAGTGTTATTATTAAGTTTAACAGGTGTTTTAAAAAATGATAAAAAGATGCATTATTGAAAATGGTATAAAATTCTTTATTAAATTAATGTTTTCATCTGTTTCCCAAACATTTTCAATGAAAAACAGTTTGAAAATAAAGAATCAATCAAGTTTGCCAATTGTCAATTGTTCTGAGTGTAAAATTACATCATACCTGACGTGAAACATTGCATTAATTAGTGTAAATAGCCTGAGAATACCAACATGGCGAGAACTGGATACTTGAGTAAAATTGTTGAGTCAAGACAAACAAAGACGGGCTATTAATACCTTCCAATCATAACTTCATTCTGATTGCCTCCACAGAATCTTAGGTGAGATTACAGTACTATATTCATCATGTCTTGACTCTTTGCCATTATGCTCATTCATATAGGCAGTGAATGGAAGGAGAATGGTTGAAGCCTCTTAGGTAAAAATCTGTAAGTCAGATTACAGCTTATTTTTGTCACATCATCAACATTCAGCAATATGGCATGTATCAGTATATCAGATTTGTAAATATTAACAAATCATTTCAGCAGTTCATCAGCAAAAATGGCAGGGAATCTGGCCAGTATCCAGGAGGCAATTTATGATCTTGATGAAAGGCTTGCAACAGCAGGACAAGATTTAGAGATAGCCATCAGAAAGCATTTAGCATTGGCTGATTCAAAAGCCAGGTACATAATTCCTGATTTTCAAGGAGGTAGGTGATTAGTTGTTATCAAATGTCATAGTAGTACTTTCAAATACTTCTTCTCTCCTTTTGTTAATCTACCGGTACAGCGTTTTATGATACATTTTAAATAAGGGCAAAGCGACTAAAATGTATACAAAGCATTGGAATACATAGGACTGGGTCAGTGTGAATAATTGTTCACAATTAAAGAGAAACACTAAGTATTGTGGAAGTTGTCTTTAACCAAGGTGTGAACACATGTCTGCCCAACTGACCACATCTACATCTGATTACTGTTATTCTTCACCTCCCTTCCAGTTTTCAGTTTTCAGTAGTGAAATTTGTGCCAAGCCGTTTCAAAATTCATAGCTAGGTCAACTTATCACAAACACAGGGAATCTGCTCATAGTCCATACAGTCGTTTTATAGAGATAATATTATATTGTCAATATCTTTATATATTGACTGTATGGACTATGAGCCGATTCCCTGTGATCACCAACACATTCATGTAAACAAGGTCAACCATTGACTACCTATAATCCCAGTGTAGCTTTTGGCTAAAATATAAATCAGTTTGAACCTGAAGACACTGTAAAGGTTTATTACAATCTGAAACATTCTCATGGCAGTTACCTGATGGGTCTGTCAGTCTAAGAGGTTGAAGGGAGGAAAACATTTTTAGCTCACCTGAGCATGTAGTGCTCATGTGAGCTTTTAGGATCAATGGCTGTCCGGCATCCACAATTATTTCAAATGACATCTCCTTCAAAACCACTGGGCCAAATTTGATGAAAATTACCTGTGGTGTTCCTTGCATGAAGCTCTACCAAAGTTATTCAAATGGTTTCGCTCACAGGAGCTAAAAAAAGATTTTCTTCCCAGTTACGAGTTAAATTGTGTGTGTGTGTATTTTACAGATCTGGAATGGTTCAATACTTCAGAGGCACTGTCCTTTGGCACCAACCTTAAAGGAAAGCTTGTTGTTTTGGACTTCTTCACATACTGTTGTGTGAACTGTTTGCATGTTCTGCCAGACTTAGAAGCCCTGGAGGAGAAATACACTGTAGAGGATGGTGTAGCTATAATAGGTGTACACTCAGCCAAGTTTGAGAATGAGAAAGTTTCAGCCAATATCTTAAGTGCCATCCTGCGCTATGGGATCCATCACCCAGTAGTGAATGACCATGAAGCAAAATTGTGGACAGATCTACAAGTGGCCTGTTGGCCAACTTTTGTTATAGTGGGTCCCTCTGGACAGTATCTTCATCATTATGTGGGCGAGGGTCACAGACAAAAGCTGTTTGATTTTGTGAGGATAGCTAAGGAGTATTATACAGAAAAAGGGGAGATCACTTCTCATGGGTTACCTGTCAAGTTAGAGAGCCTTCCTTCAACACCATTGCTATTTCCTGGAAAGGTTAGATATAATTCTTTCTCTGCCCATAACTTATGTAAATCATTTTTAAAAATTCCTAGTAGAAAATACAAAAAAAACAAGGCTGCTAAATAATCTCTGATTTTTTTTTTATTTAAAAAATGATTGATGCAACTAAATTGAGATGATGATGATTGCTAGAAGTATTTGAATCACACAAAATACAATAATCATAAAAAAGTGGTACTGATATAGCTTCCTTGGTTGGTTGTCAGCATATAAGGGTAGTCCCAGAACTGACTGGCCTGGTGTCAGGGTGACTGGAAGTGGTATCATGTCACTTGCTTACGGCGTGGTATCACAGTTTGGCAGCAATATATCTGTCTCATGTGGACGAAAAGACCTCAAATGACAAGAGTTTGATTCCAGTTTTGGACCACATTAAACATAGAGTACATTATAAGAAATCTACACTTTATTTTACATTTGCAATAGACCTTACCCTCTGGTTATGTTTCAGGTGTGTACAGACGGTGACCAGGTGGTGATCTCTGACACCGGTCATCACAGGGTACTGGTGGCCAACACCCGGGGCCTGGTCAAGGTACATATCTTTTCACTGTACATATGTATTATTGTCTTAGACATTTACCTCATGAATATTCATGAACACATTTATCACTTCATGAATATGAACTTTACTGAACTTAAAATGGAATACAGTCAAACCTGTCAATCAATGAAACAAAAGAAAGTGTCCGCTAAACAGAAGTGGTTGCATATATAATAAAATGCGAATTTGGTGATACTAAAACTGACAGTTAAATGCAGGTTGACAACTTAATACAGGGTGGCCGCTAATACAGGTTCAACTGTATAAAACAATGGTGTTTTATTTACTATGCCCACTATGTAGAATCTGAGCGTCATTATTGACAATTGTATGAGCAAACAGAGGAGACACTGATGTGTAAATGAGCCTATATGAGGTAAAGGCCTAAGGTGAGCAATGGTAATGCAGATCATACATAATAAATGTACATTTATGATAGAATGTAGACAGCCTGAAACCTGTAGAACATAAGATGATATTAACTCAAAATAAAGACTTACATATCATGAAAGAGGAAAAAATAAATGTTTGCGGTTGAAATCCTGTACCTTATGAATATTTAATGTTCTTTATAACATGATGAAAATTAATTTACTTACTTTAAAGTGGTACATGAAACCACAAAGATACTTCAAGTAATGTAAATTTTTTTGAAACACTGGATTTTTTTTTTTTTTTTTTTGCCACACAGACTGTTTAGAATATGAGCTTCAATAATATACATGTATGAGCAAACAGAGGAGACCCTGTGTCAGATCACATCTCACATATGTTAGATATACAATGTAAATACGAAATATGGTTAATTTATGGTACTACACATGAGTACTGGTGTATTTGACAGCATGTGATTGGATGCTCAGAGAGAGGCTACCAAGATGGCAGTTTCACAGAAGCGAGGTTCTCCTCTCCCCAGGGCGTGGTTCTGGATGGATCAAATCTGTACATAGCAGACACAGACAACCATGTCATCAGAAAAGTGAGGCACCTTTCTCCTTTATATAATAATAAACAACTTAGCAAATGAAGCAGATAATACTTGCATAAAAAAAAGTTTTTAAAATGCTTTTTGTGTCTTAAAAATGTTTTTTAGACAACGGAAATAATGTTGGAGCTGTTTGTAATGCATTAGTTAGAAAATTCTTTTCCTTTGCGTAGTTTTTAGCTCGACTATTCACAGAATATGAGAGCTATTGTAGTCGCCCTGGTGTCGGTGTCGGCGTTGACGTTGGCATTGCAACTTTTGGTTAAAGTTTTGCATGCAAGTTACTATCAACCTTATATCTCAATAACAATTTATGGTATTAACTTGAAAGTTTACTACATAGAATTATAAAGCAATAAAAATCTGTATTGGTATACTTATTTAAGTCCATACAACATAAGTAAAGTAAAGCATCCGTACCTTATTATGTCCGTGTTGAAAAAACTGTTTAAGATTTAAACATTATCTAAGGTGTTGCTAAGAAGTTGTTTCCATTGGGAATCAAAGCGGTTCCTATCCTCTACTTTTAGTGTGTTGACGTATATTGTGAATTGTTGTGTAATATAAGCTACAGCTAAATCATATGATGGTTTAAGTTTTATAACCCTACTGTGATATAAGAATTTTTTAGTAAATAATATTAAAAGATTTTCCACCCTACATGTATCATTTAATACACCAAATAAGAAATCTACTTTCCCTATATTTGCTATTTTTGGATTTACTTGTTTTACTGTGATCTTTTTTATAATACTCTGGCTAACGTGACACTCCCATAGTAGGTGAACAATGGTTTCTTTATCAGTTCTACAAAAAGAACATCTATTACTATCTAATATTTTCATTTTGTTAAGAAGGTCGTTTGTTCCAAGGATTCTGTGATTAATCCTATACTGAAACCATTGTAAGTTTGAAGAAATCGCATTCAGAAAAGGATGTAAATAGATATTTTCCCAATCACTTTTTTTTAGCTTTATTTTTAATTCATTTTCCCATTTTGTTTGACTTGTTGGAACATCCGAATTAATATTAAGACTGTTATATATTGTTTTAGCACCAGATGCGCATGTAATAATTACTTTCATTAATGGTGGTAATATTGGTTTATATTGTTGTATTGAAAGTTTTTCTTGCGAAATATTACTTCTTTTAAGAAAAAGTTTTGTTGCTCTTACTAATCCCTGGTAATGTAGGAAGTTAATTTTAATTTTATAAGTAGCAGAAAGTGATTCCATAGATAAGAAATCACCATTACTATCCACTATATCACCTATATTCAAAATCCCTGCATTAAACCACTGTTTAAAAAATATGCTTTTTGAATCAATTGTGATATGCTCGTTGTAAAAGATAGGATAGTTTAAAATTTCAGATTGAATATACTTATGATTTGTACACATATCAATATAAACTGCAATAGGTTTTCCAAAATTTTTTTTTAAGTTAAGAGTTTATAAAAAAGCTACATTTTGCCATTTACCACCTACACTGCAAAGTCTTTTCAACCACATAAGTTTTAGAGCTGAAATAAATGATTTTACATTTACCATTTTAAGACCACCTTCATAGTATTCTTTAACCACAATATTAGATTTAATTTTGTTAACACCATTCCATATAAATTCAAAAAGTAAACCATTGAGACGTGTAATAAATTGGAGAGATGGATTTGGTAAGGACATAAACAAGTGGTTAAAAAGAGTAATAATAAGGGTTTTCACAACAGTAATTCTACCTATGGGAGTGAGAATTCTTCTCTTCCAATGTGATAAAACTGAGATCATTTTTTAGCTCGACTATTCGTAGAATATGAGAGCTATTGTAGTCACCCTGGCGTCGGCGTTGGCGTTGCAGCTTTTGGTTAAAGTTTTGCGTGCAAGTTACTATCAACCTTATATCTCAATAACCATTTATGGTAATGACTTGAAAGTTTATAAATATGTTCAGGGGCATCAGACAACCAAGGTAGATAACTCTTGACTGAATTTAATATGAATTATGGCCCCTTTTTAACTTAGAAATTTTGGTTAAAGTTTTGCATGCAATAGAAAATTTGGTTAAAGTTTTGCGTGCAAGCTACTATCTAGTTTGTATCTCAATAACCATTCATGGTATTGACTTGAAAGTTTATGAATATGTTTAGGGGCATCATACAACCAAGGTAGATAACTCTTGATAGAATTTGTTACAAATTATTGCCCCTTTTTAACTTAGAAATTTTGGTTAAAGTTTTGCATGCAAGGTACTTTCATGCTAATATCTCAGTATCCAGGCATGGGATTGATTTGAAACATCTTTAATACGTTTAGGGGTATCATACTTTCATGGTAGATAACTTTTGATGGAATATATTACAAGTTATGGCCCCTTTTTTAACTTAGAAATTTGGTTTAAAGTTTTGCATGCAAGGTACTTTCATGCTAATATCTCAGTATCCAGGTATGGGATTGATATTAGACATCTTTAATACATTCAGGGGTATCATGCTTTCATGGTAGATAACTCTTGATGGAATATGTTACAAATTATGACCCCCTTTTAACTTAGAATTATGGTTAAATTTTTGCATTCAAGCTACTATCCAGCTTATATCTCAGAAATTGCTTGTGGAATTGACTAGAAAGTTAAGGTGTGTCTTCAAGGGCATCAGAAAACAGGAGGATAACTTTTGGACTGATGCAAATTATGGCCCTTTTCTAACTTCGATTTTTGGTTTAAGTTTTGCATGCACAGTGTTATTGTGCTTATGTCTCAGTAACTAGGCATGGGATTGATTTTAGACATCATAAATATATTAAGGGGTATCAGACTATCAAGGTATATCATTTTTTACTATTACTATGAAGGGCAAGAATTTAAATAGATTTCATTTGATTTACCAACAAGCATTTTGAATAGTCGAGCGTGCTGTCCTCTGACAGCTCTTGTTCTAATTTTGGGTTATAATTCATATCAATTAACTTGTCTAGATCTACATGAAAGAGTATTCCTAGCATATCAAAGTGTTGTTGATTCCAGTTAAGTTTCCATTTTGTCTTAATACTGTCAGAACTATATTTCTTTTTGCCTATCCATACTATCATAGTTTTATCAAAGTTTACTTTTAAACCAGACATTTTTGAAAAACAAGTAAGTGTACATAATGTATTGTTTAGTAACTCCTCTGAACCGTCTAGGATTATTGTTGTATCGTCAGCAAACTGAGATAATTTATGTTCTACATCGTTAATTTTAATGCCTTTTATCTTTTGTTGTTGTCTTATACTAAGGGATAAGATTTCTGCACTTAAAATAAAGATATAACATGCCAGCGGATCCCCTTTACGCCTTTTGAAGGGAAAAAAATGGAAAATAACCACATTGAGTAACAGTTGACTGAGCATCCTTGTATAAAATATTAAACCATTTCTTAATGTCTGGACCGAAGTTAAAAACATCTAAAGTTTTATAGATAAAATTCCACGAAAGTGAGTCGAAAGCTTTTTCAAAATCGATCAGAAGGAGTAACCCCGGGATATCTTTATCTTCAGTGTATTGCATAATGTCATATATTAATCTAATATTTTCTCCAATAAATCTGCCTTTTATAAACCCTGTTTGATCTTTATTTATTAGTTTATCCAAATATCTCTTTAATCGATTAGCTATACAGCCCGACCCAATTTTATAGACAGTGTTTAAGAGTGTTATAGGTCTCCAATTTTTTAATTGGTTTCTGGGTTTATTTCCTTTCGGTATGCAAGTAATAATACCTTGTGTCTGAGTTACAGCTAATTGACCAGATTCAAATTTTAACCGAATTACAAAAATGCCAATTTTTTTCCAAAAACATTTAAAAAATTCTGCAGTGAAACCAGAGGTACCCGGACTTTTGTTATTTGACATATTCTTTAAAACAAATGACGCTTCTTGAAGACTTATTGGACCTTCAAGATCACTACTCTCTTTTTTTGATAGTTTGGGTATGTATTCAACCTTTAAGAAGTCATTGAATGAATCGTCTATTGAAGATTTTTCGCTTTTTTTGTTTAAGTAAAGCATTCTATAAAAGTGTGCTATTTCGTTTAAAATTTCTTTTTGAGTCATTGTTTTCCTTAAGAATTGAATTAATAGTTTTTGAGGCATAATTATTTTGTTCTAATTTACAAAAGAATTTTGATGGTTTTTCACCTTCCACTGTCCATTTTGTTTTTGATCTAATAAGATTGCCTTTAAGTTTGTCTTCTTGAATATTCCTAAGTTCACCCCTAAGTAATTCTAATTGACTTATGTTTTCGCTATTTAGGCTATTCTCAATATTTTCAATACTTTGCAATATTGTTTTTTCTCTATCGTTTCTAACTTTTTTCACGTATGACCCATAAGAAATCGCTTTTCCTCTTATCTCCATTAATAAAGTCTCAAGGAATAACTGATCATTAATTGTAAATTGGAGTTGTTCATCCGGTATAGTTTCGATGATATCAAGATTGTAAATAGGAATAGCATATTGTTTTTTAACATCATCAATTATTTTATTAATAGTATTTACATAGTTTATGTCATTCAACAATGAATTACTGTGTTTCCAGAAACCCTTTCCATGCGTAAAGTTATTAAATACTAATTCTAATGTAACAATAGAGTGATCAGACTGGAGACTTGGTTTTACTGCTATGCTTCCCACATTTGCTAAAATTGTCTGAGAAATTAGAAAAAAATCTAAGCGTGCCTGCTGAATTGGTCTTGTTTTACGCCATGTATATCTTTTTAATTCTGGATACTTTTCACGGAATGGATCGATATATTCATTTTCCTTTATTATTTTCAAAAGAGCATCTCTAGCTTTTTTATTATTAACATGTTTATAATTATAATAGTCTAAAGATGGATCTTGAACAAGGTTAAAATCACCACAAATGACTACGTCTTCGTTGCCTAAATCCTGTATTGTTTTGAATAAACTGACGTAAAAGAGTGGGTTATCCTCATTTGGACCATAGATAGATGCTAGAGTTAATCTATTTTCTTCTATTGACATATCTAAAGTAACGAAGTTTCCTTTAGTATCAGTAGTTTCATTATGTATCTTACAGTCGACATCTTTAGATATTAATATACAAACACCTCCTGAATTAGAGGTATGACAACTAAGATAACATTGCGAGCCCCATTCTGTGTAAATTAGTTTGTACATAGACCTTGTGAAATGACAATCCTGTAGACAATATATATATCAAATTTAAGACTTTTAAGATAATCAAAGACCTGATTCCTTTTCTTTAGACCATGAAGTCCCCTACAATTTAAGGAGAGTATCTTATAAGTTTTACTCATGGTGCCTTATATAAAATACATTACATATACGTAGTAACACGCAATATATGTACTTGTGTACATAGCTTTCTAAAATCATTTGAGGAGGCAACATGCTGCAAGCTACAAGAGAAAATAAAGAGTAGGCAAAAAGGAACATTGAAAGAAAAGAAAACAAAACAAAAAGCAACCAAAAAGATGATACTTCCATCTTCTAAAGATACACATATCCACTATATATATCAAACATGTTTATAACATATTTTATATCCTTATAAAGATTGCACTCGTATATATTTTACTAGTAAATGATTACGAAAAGGGAAAAGCTCACAAATACCTTAGAAAAGGAAAATCCCTTTTAAGTTTATGTGGTAGTAAAAAGGATTCTTATAGTCTGTATATATCGCAATAAACTAAACATTAAGAACAAAAACAAATATTTAAAAACAGACTTCACCAGAAAAACAAAAGCTATAATATATTAATAATAATAAAAAAGAGAAGTAAAAAAAGAAACAGAAACAGCAAAAAAAAACAAAAAAACCTTTACCAAAGTTTTACTTTGTGAATTGAAAAAGGAATCTTATAGTCTGTATGAATCTGTATAAACTAAACTATCAAAAACAAAAATATACGTATATATAAAATAAAGAAAAAAAAATTAAATGTTAATAAAAAAAAAATACCAGAGCTGTCATTAGATGTAATTTGTATTTTGAACCCCTTGCCAATATCATATATAACACAAAGTAACAATTGCAGAGTAGAAACTGTATACGATCAAAATATGTTCAATTGACTTTTTTCTTAAATTGCATGCGTCACACTGTTAGCATATTACACATGCACACACACATATCTAAGACATAAATCGACACTCCCCCCCCCCCCCACACACACATATATATTCATTTCACATGAGTATGTTATTTACATAAAAAATCAAATACATAATTTATTTGACTAGTACACTCTGCCATATAGCATTATCATTACATTTTGAGATGAATTACGTATAGATATTTAAAACATATAAGTAAACATTAAAACGCTAAGAAAAATATTAAAGAATGCACAATATTTTTCATATTTCCTTCTGGACAGTATGTATATATTGTATTAATAGTCAAATATACCAAGTCATAGGGTATGAACACTACATTTCGACATGAACATATATTTTATGTATATAAATCGTAGACGTGAACGCTCTATGCACTAAACCATGTTATATATATGTATACTTTTATTATATACATTACCTAGTATATATAAATGACATCACCATTTCGTATTATTTCCCTTACCGAAACGAAATGTAAGGAGAATAAGAATGGAGAAAGAAAATATATATAAAAAGAATACACATCATCATTCAAGGACGGTATATCTCCACATGGACAGTATGTTTATATCGTACAAAAGTTACGTCGACTAATCCAGGTACATGAATTCATACAGCATAAACGTTTTATTTCGACTTGTATCAAATATTGATCTATAAAACATATGTACACACACATACACACATATATATACACACACATACACACACATATATATGTATCTTTATCAATACTAATACACATTACAAACCTAATTTCAAAAGTCTCTTTGCTTTTTTTTTTTTTTTTTTTCTTTTTTTTTTTTTTTTCGTCTTCCTCTTTATCTTATGTTTGTATTACTTCTATTATATAATTTAAACTACCACTTTGTTAATAATTGATTCAAAGTTAAAAAATAAATATTGCATTAGGTATGATGTAATTTACATGTATGTTTATATGAACATAGTTATATGCAGTTATATTGTACGGAGCAACGGGGATGGCCTCGACCCTTTTGCTTCTATGACGAGGAAAATAAAGTGGTTAAAAAAAAAAAAAAAAAAAAAAAACTTGAAAGTTTATAAATATGTTTAGGGGTGTCAGACAACCAAGGTAGATAACTCTTGACTGAATTTAATATGAATTATGGCCCCTTTTTAACTTAGAATTGTGGTTAAAGTTTTGCATGCAATAGAAAATTTGGTTAAAGTTTTGCGTGCAAGCTACTATCCAGTTTGTATCTCAATAACCATTCATGGTATTGATTTGAAAGTTTATGAATATGTTTAGGGGCATCAGACAACCAAGGTAGATAACTCTTGATGGAATATATTACAAATTATGGCCCCTTTTTAACTTAGAAATTTTGGTTAAAGTTTTGCATGCAAGATACTCTCATGCTCATGCAATTGATTTGAAACATCTTTAATATGTTTAGGGGTATCATACTTTCATGGTAGATAACTCTTGATAGAATATATTACAAATTATGGCCCCTTTTTAACTTAGAACTTTTGGTATTTTCATGCTTATATCTCAGAGTCCAGGCATTGGATTGATTTGAAACATCTTTAATGTGTTTAGGGCCAAATTAGGGGTATCATACTATAAAGGAAGATAACACTTGATGGCATATATTAAAAATTATGGCCCCTTTTTAACTTAGAATTTTGATTAAATTTTTGCATTCAAGCTACTATCCAGCTTATATCTCAGAAATTGCTTGTGGAATTGACTAGAAAGTTAAGGAGTTTCTTCAGGGGCATCAGAAAACCAAGGAGGATAACTTTTTGGACTGAATTTTATGCAAATTATGGCCCTTTTTTGCTTGGAATTTTGGTTAAAGTTTTGCATGCACAGTGTTATTATACTTATGTCTCAATAACTAGGCATGGGATTGATTTTAAGCTTAAAATATTAAGGGGTATCAGCCTATCAAGGTGTATCATTTTTGACTTTTATTATGTACAGGGTATGTGAAGGGCAATAATTGAAATAGATTGCATTTGATTTACCAACAAGCATTTTGAATAGTCGAGCATGCTGTCCTCTGACAGCTCTTGTTTTGTATTCACGTTCAATATTTTTTATTCAAAAGAAATAATTATGTCACTATTTTGTGTCATCTAGCATTCTTTAACCACACAAGAAGCTAAATAAGTATTGTAATGTTGTCTTAAGGTTTTATGAGAACAATCATTTACCATGCAGATGTCAAGAAAATGTACCCTGTATAAAAGCAGGGTCTTCTCTGATAGTTTCAAGTTTTATTCAATATTTGCCCAGAGACACATGAGTTTACATTATAAAATGTCGCTATAGTCAAGTTGTAACATACATCACTGAGGATCTAAAGGTTGTGGGTTCGAATCTTGTTTTGGGTAAAGGATTTTTTATGGCCTTGCCAGACACAAAGTCAAGATCCAGGAACCATTGAGTTAAAATAGCTAAAGTTATAAGAAATTGTATTTCAATCTAAATGAATTAAGAATAAAATTTGCAATTAATCTGGTGAAGAGATGAAAACAACATAAACATGTACAAACTTACATTCACTAGTTTATCGCACACATATAGGTATAAGTCTTTTAAAAACGCTATATTAAAGTTCACAGGTTCAAAGTTGTTAAAATTGGTAATATAAGCTCCCTGCTTGGTGCTCAGCAATATACAGGGTAGTTTCAGGACTGGTTGGCCCAGTGTCAGGATAATGTGACTGGGTGTGGTATCATGCCATATGCCGTGCACTGCAGTGTGATACTGTCTCAAGTAGAAATCGTCTCCAAACAAATGAAATACTGTTGGTGGGACATTGAACCTAACATATATGTACATGAAAAAATTGAAATGTCTCTTGGACTTAATTGATAAAAAGTTTAAAATAGCAAGTTAAAGAAGGATATAAGAATCCACCATGAGTATTCATGTAGGATAGGGATATCTTACCCGAGGGTCAGAAATTTCAGGCAGGGACGAGGCTCTGCCGAGTCCCTGCCTGAAATTTCTGATCCCGAGGGTGAGATATCCCAATCCTTCATGAATTTACGAATGATGGATTTATTTTCTCCCATGAACGATTATTACTTGCCACAGACCGTCAGCCTCGATTTAATAAACATATCGCGCTTCCATTTTTCTTTTCTTTTCTTTTTTTGCACTTTTTTTCTTGCCGCTTAACAAATTAACACAATAACAACATGAAAGAAATCGGCATTTTAAAGTTCACACGCAAGTATGTACCTAAATTCTGATGTTCGTTCAACTGGGAATTACCATTTGCTTAAAATAACTTAGTTGAAAATACCAGTCCTTGACGGTACATTCTATAAATAGGGACTGTGACGTCACTAGCTATTGTTGACGATACGTCATTGTTTATTTACGTGACATGGAAGAAAGCTGATCACGTGACATGGAAGATAGAGTTTTCTTCCATGAGGGAAATCCCTATCTTCGTATGCTGAACATGGGAGAAAAATTTATGCCACCTTTCATACATAGAATATTTTGCTTGCAGGCAGATCTTGTCCAGCAGACAGTGGAGACTATAGCCGGTACTGGTTCCCAGGGAGATGATAAAGAAGGGGGCCAGATTGGGACCCAGCAGCCTCTCTCCACTCCCTGGGATCTCTGTATAACAGACGGAATAGGTTGGTTTGTTGGGTTTCATGTCCAAACATTTTTTTTATTTGTTTTTTTTTTTTATAATTTGGAAACCAGTCCCAGTTCTGGCCCCCAAGTAGTTATAGATTTCCCTGGTTTAAACTAATGGTCAATCCAAACCTTGTTATAAAAAAAGAAAGGAGAAATCTTTTGTAAGTATTTTCACTTCTTTGCTCAACAATGTGTTTGTAATATTGCAGTAATACCGTTTTTGTTTGCCTTTTTATTTTTGCTTTAATTTATGAGATATGATAAGCAGATGTTTTTGTTTTGAAATGTTAGTGGAAGGACAACCAGAGAAAAGTCTCCTGTTTGTTGCGATGGCCGGCACACATCAAGTGTGGGTGTACTTCCTTAAAGATTCAGCTTGGTACAAAAGCAGGTTTGGAGACTTTCCTTTTATTTTTCAGTCCAGTTCAGCCAACAATATTTGTTTGTTAACATGATTTCGTTATTTGACATTATTAGAAATAACTCTGACTTCCTCTTGTCTCAGTATGACCCTGAATAGTTTTGGGTGCTGGGATATTGTTGTGGTTACACACTTTTCTCTTCTGACATCGACATGTTTCAGTTTTAATTCCACATCAGGTATTTGAGGAGTAACAGTTGTTGCCCAACTAGATGTGTGGGTTCCCTCTAAGTTATCCAGTTTCCTCCCTCAATAATTGGCCCATATGGCCAATTTGTTTAAGCATCTGCTCTGAAATCAGGAGGTTCTGTGTTCAATCCCCAGCCGCAACTTTCTAAAGATGTATAAAAATTGGTATTTGTATAGCTTCCTTGCTTGATGCTCAGCATATAAGAATATTTCCAGGATTGGTTAGCCCAGTGTCAGGACAATATGGCTTTGGTATCATGCCTTATGTCTATGGCGTAATACAACAGGGTAGCAACACATTATCTGTCTCAAGTAGACACAATCTCCAAATAACTGAAATACTGTTGATAGGATGTTGAGCTCAACAACAATCTTCACTCAGTAATGACCACAAATGCTGTCATCCATGCCATTGAGAGTGTGATCTGTTAAAGTTTTGAATTTGTTTTACAATTGCTGTAAAATAATGTTTAAATGAAGTTTAATGTATCTGTATTGCAGACAGTACACTGCAGGAACATGCCTAAGGTTTGCTGGCAGTGGACTGGAGGAGAATAAGAACAACAGTTACCCAGAGAAAGCCAGCTTTGCTCAGCCCTCGGGTATAACATCCTCTAGGGCACTGAACAGTCTGTAGTGAGTATGCACAAATTACATCTTTTAATTTTTATATCCCCATTTCACATGTAATTTCACCCTGATTTTTTTCCTCATGATATTGAATATTAATTGAAATCTTGCTTTCTTATTTTGTATATTATGATAATTTCACTACACAGACTCTGACCCCATGTTCTTGAATATAAAAATAGTACTTAACCCTTTCCCTCATATAGACTCATTTTGATGCACTCAATAGGTACCACATAAAGCCTGATCTGCATAAAACCACAATTAAACCTTACCAAATTTAATTATAAAGTCCTCATTTCCAGACCACTGAGGAGCAGCGAACAGCATAAAACCGGTTTTATGTTGTTCGCATAGGTATTTTCATGGTTTCCTCTATGAGGGAAAGGGTTAAGTATGATTTTCATACTTATACTCAAATTATGCCCATTGGTTTCAATAGGGATTTGAGTATGATACTCAGACTTGAGCCTGAGATCACACTTAAGTATTTTTGAGAACATGGGGCCTGGTGGCCTATATTTGATACAAAATTAAGGGCTGGTATTGAAGTGAATCTCATGCTCCATCAAACCCAATTGTCTTAAATTTAAATAACAACAACCTGTTAAGTTTCATGTGCGTTGTCCTGTCCCGATTTACAAATAGACCAATATCATTTCATTATGTTGAGTCAAGGTAGTGCAGAAGGAGTACTTATTACTTTTAGTGATAGTTTTAGTTCACAAAAGTTTTGGAATAAGATTTTGTGACTGCATGTTCATGTTTTCACTTTTATAGGAAAAGACAGGAAGAAATTTTAACATTATAACAAAATCATAACATGAACAAATGGAAATTAAAGTGTTCTTAAAAACATAGATTTTTTCACTATCATGAGCCTTAGATAAATGATACATTAATATTGATGTCTTGGAAAAACAAATACATTGTTCAAAGATTGGTGGTCCAAGTGGCCAAGTGGTTAGAGTGTCAGCCTCATAACCTGGGTTCCATCCCAGGCATCAGATTCCCAGTTGCCACATACCAAAGGTGTTAACCCTTTCCCTCATATAGACTCATTTTGACGCACTCAGTAGGTACCACATAAAGCCTGATCTGCATAAAACCACAGTTAAACCGTACCAAATTTAATTACAAAATCCTCATTTCCAGACCACTGAGGAGCAGCGAACAGCATAAAACCTGATCAGCCTGCGAGTTACTCGCAGGCTGATCTGGCTTTATGCTGTTCGCATAGGTCTTTTCATGGTATCCTCTATGAGGGAAAGGGTTGCTTAGTATAAAAGGGTAGACGAAGGATAGGTTTGCTTTGTGTCCGCATAAAGTGATTGTATGCGACATCTTTCCACTTGTCTATGCCATGATATTGCAGTGAGGCAGAAGTATACATATCTCATGTAGATAGAGTTCCCAAATGACTTAACAGAGACCTAATAACCTAACAGAGATCAGCAACTCTGATATAGGTAAAGAGCAAGTCAAGAGAAGCCCTCGTTAAGTTAGGTGTATGATCATGTGACTGTGAGATAAAGTGAGATGTGTAAAATTGCTTATATCAGTTTTAAATATGCTGAGATTTCTCTTCAGTTTAATACTGATTAAACCAAATATGTATGTGTCTCATTAGATCGCAGATCTTTGTTACAAGTGATACTGTAAAGCGTTTGTCTGTTAAGCATCTGCAAGATGTTATTTCTCAGCGAGATCTCATTCATATCCTTTTCACTTTTTATGCCCCCCTTCGAAGAAGAGGGGGTATATTGCTTTGCTCATGTCGGTCGGTCTGTAGGTCGGTCCGTCGGTCTGTCGGTAGACCAGACCTTGTCCGAGTGATAACTTAAGTTCCATTTGACCTTTAAGTCTCAAACTTCTTGTGGTTGTTGCTCATGATTAGTAGATGAGCCCTATTGATTTTGGTGTCATTACCTCAAAGGTCAAGGTCACAAGGTCACATGTGTATGTATAATACCATACCTTGTCCGAGTGATAACTTAAGTTTTTATTTGACCTTTAAGTCTCAAACTTCTTGTGGTTGTTGCTCACGATTAGTAGATGACCCCTATCGATTTTGGTGTCATTACCTCAAAGGTCAAGGTCACATGTTGTGTATGTATAATACCAGACCTTGTCCGAGTGATAACTTGAAGTTCTATTTGACCTTTAAGTCTCAAACTTCATTTGATTGTTGCTTATGATTAGTAGATGACCCCTATCAATTTTGGTGTCAATACCTCAAAGGTCAAGGTCACAAGGTTGCATTTGTATATATGTTTGATGACTTGGCCTTGTTAACATTGTGTTGAGGAAGCATTGTCCAACTGATAACTCTAAGTATCTCTTTTGCATTTGTTGATTATAAGTAATAGAAAACCCCTTTTGATTTTGGGGTATGTACCTCAATGGTCAAGGTCATTAGGCTATCAGTTGAATTATCACAAACACTGTTTAAGTAAGTAAACAGTTTGTGACCATTCCACGTTATGAAGTCAAACATAATGCATATAATATAGCTAAATAAATAATATGGCATATGAGGGGGGCATATATGTTTTACAAACATTTCTTGTTTTTTTTTTGTCACAAGATAAAAACTTTATTTCAGATCGTTTCATATCTCTGTTGAATAATTTTTGGACAAAAATACTGTTGGTTAAAGATTATATCCAAGCAAAATCTATGGATGCCCCTGTTACATATTGCAGCATAGCAGACAGTGAGAGCTCTTCTGTTCGAAGTATTAACCTCAAGGATGGGGCAGTAAAGAATGTTGTAGGTGGAGACATTGATCCAAAGGTAAAATATTGTTCAGATATATATCACAAATCAAATTCAATGCGGATATATAAGAAACCTGATATGTATTAGATGTTGTTCTTTGTCGATTATGTGTTGCAAAAATATTTTTATCAGTTCAAGAGGGTTTCCAGTGACACTTTGATCAGAGGGTGCCATGGTTCTATGTACAGTTCAGACTTGTTATTGCAACATCAACAAAGTCATCATTTTTATATTGAGATATAAATATGTTGACATATGAAATTACATGTACCTGGATACTTGTAATCCTATATGAACAATCATTCACAAAATGCACAGGTTTTTGACACAATTTGTATGTACCGGTATAGGTCTTATATACCTAATAAAAAAAGTCTTGTCGTAGCCTAAACTGAGTTTTGTTTAAATTGATGTCAGATACCTGTAATGAAATGCATGTTTCTTTCAGTAAACTTGCTGTTAATATTACCAAATTACATCGACGTTAGGTCAGTGGTTTTGTGAAAGTAGTTCATACTTTTTAAGATTTAGTTTACTGTGTATAATTGAATCTAGCATTAATCTGTTGAATTCCAATTAAAACAGTTTGAATTATTTTAATGTAGTAATTGACACTAATTGCGCTAGTACGGACATAATCTACGAAAGTGTGAAAATTTACTGCAGTGATATAGATTTTTCGCACCTACATGAGCATGTCGGCACGTGTCGAGATAAACACATTGTTTCAGGCGAGAATTTACCCATCGGGACCAAAGAAATATATTGAGATATGAAAATGCCAATATACAAAATGTTAAGATAAGAATGGATTATATATATATATTTATAAGGAAAGATGTTGGGACTTCCTAATTATCTCAATATATACAAAATTTTTAGACTTGCAATGTCAACATAACAAGTTTCAACTGTACTATGAAAATATATGGATTACTGAAAAATCATTAATTTTGTAGACTTTCAAATTCGTTGTTACCTTTATTCATGGATTCCTGTTCTAGGAAACATGGGATCCATATAGAGGAAAGAATGTTTTTGAAAGGATTTTTATATGTGGATAAACCCACCATGAAATTGACAAATATTGGGTGTCCAACGAAATTTAATGATTTAACAATACAGTGTTTGGTATAAGTTACTTGTAATGTTGCCAGTTACCTATTCTGTCTTGTTTTGGAAAAATTATCAATATCTTTTTGAGATGAAGCAGTGAAGATGTTCAGCTTTAGTTTAAATTCTGTACTCTAAATAATATAAGATATAGTGCTTTTGTTGTAGAATTTGTTTGCGTATGGAGATGTGGATGACAAAGGAAACCGCGCCAAACTGCAGCATCCTCTGGGAGTTACCATGGTTACAGATGAGGGACCTCTGTTAGTGGCAGATTCTTACAACCATAAGGTATGTCATGGGTTTAGTAAAACATTGACTGTGCTTGCTTCAATGACTTGACTTGATCCTGAGTTTATTTTTCATCTGCTGCGGGTGTCCCAGGTTCTTGGGTAGACAGCAGGCAGCTAAAGTGTCTAACATCATCTCTCCACCACGCACCTCTGTCTTCTCTGTTTACTCATACAATATTGAAGGTCCAGATTTCACTTAGCACAGCAAAGAAAAAATCATTGTTTCTCATACACCTTTCAAAGTTAAGTAAATTGATATTTATCAAGTCATAAATTTGTACAGTGAAACTTCTTTACAATGGCATTTATTATAACAACACCCTCTTTATAACAGCAGTATTCTTGAATCCTTCTATGTCTCTATTCTTTACATTGACAATTCTTTATAACAGCAAAATTTGCTGAAACAAACAGCGCTGCTGTAAAGAGAGCGTTGACTGTACATGAATTTTAATCAGGTAAAGGGTTACAGTTGTAATACATGTATATAATTGTATGATATCTGATAAAATAGTATACAAATATTGTAATTAAACATTCCATTCCAGATAAAGTCTGTTGATGTGAAAACAAGGTCTTGTCAGACAGTTATAGGCACTGGAAAACCAGGGTCAGAGAAAGGAGCCGACCTCCTGACCACACAACTTAATGAACCAGGGGGCCTGTGGACAGACCAGAGGACTGGCCACGTGTATATTGCTGACACCAACAACCACGAGATCAAAGTTTATGAGTCTAAATCTGGAAACCTGTATAGCGTAAGTATTCTTGTATTTTGTGGGTATACTTTTCAAAGTGATACAATTTTCATATTTGAAATATTGTAATTGTATCACTTCTCGATGAGATATATTCTATATTCACACAAAACAAATATCCTCTGTATATTTTGATTCACTTGATTAATTTTATAATTATGTATGCCTAGCAAATAAGTGTTATGTCAAATATTGCATCATTATGTTTGACTTTGTTATAGATGTATGTCACTCAGCACTTACGTGACAAAAATATAATATGGAAAAAAAAATGTTGTTACAGTATAAGATTGCCATAAAAATATACCCAGTATAAATATTGCCATAAAAATATATCCAATAAAAAGACTGCCATAAAAGTATATCCTTGTGACTTGATTCCAGCTGCCCTTGATATTCCCTGTGGTCAGTAATGAAGCAGCCACTGGGGATGTAGTGAACACAGTGACCACTGGTCAAGTGGTGGTCAAACTGGACTTAGAGGAGACTGAGGGTATTCACCTGAATGAAGAAGCTCCCAATTCTTGGACACTCTACTCACCAGGTAGTATTGTGGGTGTGGACAATGTCGCTTTGAGAGTTAAGAAGGAAAAGACTTATGCAACTAATTAATATGAAACATCAAGCCCTGTGTTCTCAAAAATACTTAAGTAGGATATCAGGTTCAAATTTGGGTATCATGCTCAAATCTCTATTGAAACTATTGAGCATAGTGTGAGGCTGAACACCATTTTTAATTTTGAGAACACAGGGCCAGATTTTCAGTTGCCGCATATTAAAATTGTTAAATGTAGCAAAGGTATATCACTCTTGCTTGGCACTCAGCATGAACCAGGACTGGTTTGTCTGGTGTCATGATTATTATATTGGATGTGATATCATGCAACTTGTCTATGGCTTGATACTCCAGTGAAGCAGACAGTGTCACCAAATGACTGAAATACTGTCAATGGGACATTAAACCAAATTAAACAATCATTGGCGCTCTATTGAACCAAAGCAAACAAGCTTTATTAAAGTATGATGAGAACAAAATTAAGACTAAAAATATAACTTGATAAGACAAAACTGTTCTTCCTTCAGATATAGACTACCAGGATCAGCTACAGACGTGTGGTGTGACACTGAAGGGCGAACTGACCACAGCAATGTCCCAGATATTGACCCAGCTACCTGTGTCCGACCAAGAAGTGGGCGTGTCTCTGAAGCTGAATCTCTATGTGTGTGAGGATTCTGGTGTTTGTAGGATGGCGAAGACGGAGCTCACACAGACGCTGGGAGGCGGAGATACTGCAGACGTTGTGTTCAGGGGAAAGTTAGCGTGATAAGAGTACATGTTGACAAAGACTGATATTGTCTTGAGTCCTTGTGCTACAAATATGGCTCTCACTTTTTATTGAGATCCTGTAAAATGGAGTAACTAACACAGACTTTCTTGATAGTATTAGACCTCAAATTGTCCATCGAAAGACAGAAGGGCTCACCAACCTTCTTTTTACATATATTGATGAGCCCCTCTGACTTTCAATGGACAAGTTATAGAGAAATTTTAGGAAGGTTACCAAAAACAGGATTTTTTTTTCAAGAATTGGAGTCAAGCCCAAGTAAAGACATAAGGAAGGGAGAATAATATACAGGTGATATTTAAACAGTAAACGTTGCAAGGCCTCTCAAAGTAAAGTGAGGGATTTATAATATTTTCAAAAAGTTTAGTCAGTATCTTTTCAATTTTTTTATTCACGCAAGTGTAGCAGGAGTATCCATCCACTGTATAAAAAATACCAAGTTTTTTTTTATCCCACTAATACATACAATGTCAGGGTGTTCCGTATGACTCGAGCTCCCGGGTTTTGACGCATGAAAATTAGTAAATACCCGTAATTGACACACAGAAAAAGTGCGACCCGTTGAAATTTCAGGCCTGCGTCAATTAAAATGATCATTCTTCCTGTTATTGTCGTAAGAAACAGGGTTTGCACTAACAGACGTGTGTGGGCCTGGTGTGGATTTTCTGTGTAAGCACACAATGAGACCTTTATTCCGATCATATATGCTGACAGTGAACGTATTGGACATCCTGAATGTATATGCCAGTTGTTGTTGTTGTTTTTTTATATATATATAAAAAAGTCATATAAACCTGAACTGATATACATGTACGGGGGCCAGACGAAATACCCCTGGGCATAACCTCGCCTATGAAGTTTGGTATAGGGGTACAAAAAAACTTATTTTTGCAGGGCGGACGTAATTCCCTCTATCATTTTTACAAGGCAGTCAAAATCCCCTAAGTATTTATTTCAACCCATGCAAAATCCCCTTAAGTCTAGTAAGACACGGTGACTTGATTTATTATATGCTTGTATGTGTTTGTCCTTGTTTATATCATGTTTATCATGTATACTTGAATTTACATTGAAAATCCAATCTGTCAGATCATGTCTGACATTTAAAAAACTCTTAACTGTTATATTTTATGTTACGTCTTCAGGCGCGTGCCTAGGTTTACGCAAATACGCAGTTGCGTATACTTCGTCCAGAAAATCGAAAATCTAAAAGTGCCAAAACTGCAATAAAAATCGATGCCGAGGAGAAAATAGTAAAATTATTGAGCATATTCGAACCAGAATTTACCCGCCAGATACCCCTCAGATCGCACCTACGGCATTCTAGCCCCCAGAATTTTTTCGGGGGAGCATGCCCCCCGGACCTCCCTAGCAAGTCTGCGTATCCCGAATTTAGCCCCAGGCACGCCCCTGGTCTTACTGACTTTCAAGAACTCTAATCCTAGTATCACACAAAGTATCGCAATCAAACAATGACCCATAGATATTTGTTAAATATGTGTACTTTGAAGAAGAAATGTGCAAATGTATTGCATGTAATGATTTATTACTAATATCTCTTTCTCAATTATTTTTTCTTTTGTTACTACTGTTCCTTCCACTACTTGTTTTGTTGCTTTTTATAGCTCCATGAACTATATGTGATGATATTGTTATATAAAAGTTAATATTTTTAATATACCTATATGCATTTTGTGATATGATAAGAGTCTGTATTTCTTACGCATTTACTCATTTGCTTCATATACCAACCTTGTAATAAAAGAAGAAAGCTAAGCACTTGACTTTGTAACGATTATCTGTGTTCCATTGTGTGCCATATGATGTCAAATTTAGAGAGAAAAAAATAATCAGTGGAGTGAAAATAGGATTTTTTTTTATAAAATAACCATGAATTAATTAACATGACGCCAGACTTATCCCCGCTCCGAACGTTTGTTGATCAAAAGTGACTGTTGAAAACAAGGTTCACATGCATTCTCAAGTCAAGTGCATTCAGTAAAGCTGAAATAAGTCCTAGGTACGTTTTTGTGATTCGTACATGGTATTTATATAAAGAACACATGCATGCAATAAAGTAAATATGAAATAAAAAATACAGTATCAATATCAACCATCTGAGTGGTGTGTGTGTGTGTGTGTGTTTTAATGTATTTCTGTTATATAGAACAAACGTTGGAGAGAAAAAACAAACAAAAAAGTTAACTTATTGGTTAATAATTTGTACAGAACAGAAGTTTATTGATTGTCGCAAGCATACATAGCTCACTGACATATACATACATACACTATTTTAAATTTAATATTATGAATTCCCATGTTATATTATACCTGGGTGAAATAAAGGATATGTTCTGTTTATACATGTATGTTAATCACATTTCTCGCTGTCTCTCTCCTTCTCACTGCTACTACCACCACTCGTCCACCATTACTGCTACTAGTACTATATACTCCATTTTTGTCTTAATATCTGTACAAAACCGAAACCTATATGTTGCTTATGCTTAATGATTTTTTGTGCAGTTCTCCATGTTGTATACACTGCATACAAGGATCATTAATAAAGTTAAGTTCTGTTCTGGTTAAAATTATATCCTAATTGTGTTAGAGAAGTTTTTTGTCAAATAATTGTACTTGATTTCATACAAACTGTGCATAATCCTTTAATTATATGTCCAACAGGTGTCATTGAAGTATCATTTAATTACATACAAACTCTAAATTATCGTGCGATACCAGTTTCCGCTAAATCTGCACAAACTTAATTGTGATACATTTTTTATCACGCCCAATTTTTGGTGTACATGTATATTGTTTATAGTTTTTTTCAATCAAGTCAACTTATGAACATCAATAGTTTTGTTCTTTTCAATATGAAGACTTAATATGTTCTATATTTTACATGAACATTTCAAGTCGGAAATGCAGTTCTATATTTTACATGAACATTTCAAGTCGGAAATGCAGTTCTATATTTTACATGAACATTTCAAGTCGGAAATGCAGTTCTATATTTTACATGAATATTTCAAGTCGGAAATGCAGTTCTATATTTTACATGAATATTTCAAGTCGGAAATGCAGTTCTATATTTTACATGAGAATATTTTACTTTCAATCAGTGAATGTTAATGCTTTGAAAATTATATAAGTAATGTTGTGTTTTTTAAATCAAAACGTGTGTGTGTGTTTACCTCAAAATTGAGGTTTTAGCAGTTAACAAAAGGTATAGGTATATTAAAGATGGTTGTGAAATTTCAAACCGTATGGACAAGTATTACAGAAGTAATGGCCATTTCAATTTCATACATTTTGCGCAAGCAATATCACAATGATATGTAATACCTGGTGCTCAGGAAACTTCAAGTAGTATATTATAATGAGCAATTATATAAAGACAAATTTAGAATGATGTAATCAATGCAATTTTATGCATTTTGTAAAAAAAAAAGTTTTTGAAAACATTTTCTATCGTATCCCTACATTTCTACTTGATTTGTGTGTTTCAGTATATTGACTATACAAAAATATAACGTTGTTTAAACCAACTATAATATGTAAAAAACAAGATATCAACGCCCATACTAGCATTTAAGTTATAAACACACACATACAAACATGACTGGATGGAAATATCTTTTGCTTATTTATTTCCTCAACATTTATTTATGACTTGAACTAAGCACCAAAGAAATGTAAAATTTGAAATATAATGAATTTATACGAAATCGCCAAATCCCTACCTTTTTCGTATATGAAAACTGCATGTGTAAATATTACTACATGTATAGAACATTAAGTCAACACAGAACAGAATGGCATTGACTTATAAATTGGACGTGAAAACGCACGCATTTACAAATACACGTTCCTCATAACGGATACTTTATTGCATTAAAATCATAAGACATTTATTGAAAAATATATAAACATATGTAACGAAGACATGAAATTAACAGAGAAGCATATATAAGTATTTATCAATTATTTAGTAAGCATCTTATACGATATTATCATGTTTCTGAACACTATATACATTTGCTGTTATTAAATCATCATATTGTAGTATATCTGTTCATATATTTTTATTATTTGTGGCTCTTATTGTATTTGCATAAAAATGATTTTTTTATCTAATATAATCATATTTTACTTGATACAATGCTCAAATAAATAAAGTATGAACAAAGTCAATTAAACCATTCCTTTTAAGGTGAACAAAGAGACAGAAGAAGTAGAAGAAAAGGAATTCATCAACATGATACATTGGACAAACTTTCCTGGGGTGACACAATGCCAACAATTGAGTATACATCCTAACATTTAACACCTTTTTTAAAACCATTGACAACCCCCTAATTGGCATGGATCATCTTTAATGAGAGATGCCCGTGTCTAATTTGTCATAAGGTAACAATTACTTTTATTGAGTAATTTCTCGCCCTTATTGACCAATTATCCGGTCCAATGCTGCCACGAGCGGGACAACGTCTGGTCAAAGAGACTAGGTGCCCTTAATTGTGTTCGAACCAATTAACAAAGTACTCAAATTAGTTTTACCCTTTTTGGCAAGAATGATTTGTCGCACTTTTGATTGCGAGTTCCTTAATTAGTGAATAACTGTTTTTGAGCAATTAATCACACACTTTCCTGTGACAATCAGTTGAAGGGTATAAAAGTTCGAATCCCTGCACTGATCGTCAGAACAGATTCGTCTCTGAACTGATACAGTGTGTATATATAATAGTTTATTTAAGTTAATTCAATTTGAGCTGTGCGTTCTTGTCCGGGATATTAAAGTGAACATAATATTAAAATCTTCTTCTTAATAACGGGATAATCATGAAGGAAACAAGCAAGATGACCAGTGGTGTTCGTGACTCTCCGTATGAAGTGTCTTCCTACTTGAGAAAGGTAAGCTCTTGATTTCTCCGATTCCCATAAAAATCTTTGTATATAGTAACACATGTCAAGTTTGCATGATAGGATAAAATTTCATTGAGTTGATTCACAGAACAAGATTTTTACATAATCTTCAATACAATATCATAGACGTATCAAAAGTCAAAATGGGGTGTGGATGAACACCCTAATTATTCATTTGATTATTCCCTATGCTAAAAGCTTCTTTAATCAGTTGATATCAGGAAGTTCCCAATTTTTAAACGCTGATAATTTCCCATAATATTACTTAAACAAAAAACATACATAAAACAATTTGTTTATACATAGAAATTGATAAGGTATACGATATGTTTATCAGTTTAATACCATTTACTTACTTATACCATAAGTACATCGTCAACCATAATTATACAATATTATACAGATATGTGTCTGGTATGTTCTTATATGTAAAATGTTTGAAGACAATGCACTTTGTCTGAAATAAATGTGTGTTCTGTTCAAGAAAATAATATTATTGTCACTAGCTTTTCTAACCAATGTGGTGTGTGCCCATTCTGATCTACTTTATTTTAATTTTTAATGTGTCTACATAATATACATTTTTGGTTAGCATCATATTGCTGAGTTTTGTCGTGTTTCACTTGTTTTGACAGAGAACTTTTAAGAAGGTAAATAATAAAATTATGCTATACCCATTATGAAAAAGGAAGTTATAAGCAAGTTAAACAGAAGTGTTTTCCGCTCATTTTACGATGTGGATTATTTAGAGTCGGGCCTATTTAAACAATTAACACGAAAGTTTTGTACTTGTCAGATACTAAATGAATATGACTTTTTTTCAGAAAAGTTTCGACATAGCTAAGTGGATAAGTGGCTGGCAGATTTATGCCACTAAAATGCCAAATATTTTTCTTAATTCATTCATTAATATATATATATATAAACATAATTTAAATAACACTTTTCCAGTTTAATTGTTATAAATTAATTATTAACAAGAAATATCTTAAAAAAGATATTCGGCGTAGGATGAAAGAAAAAACGAGATTTCCAGTCTTCTAGAACATTCCGAGGAAAAGCGCGCGAAAGACCGACGCACAACAAATTTAGTACGCTCTAGAAATAGTTCAGTATTTTTTCTATGAAATATACTTATTTATAGACGGTAATACAAAAAATTGTATCTGTAAATAGGCTTGTTTGATATTTGTTCATATCATTATTGCATATGACAATTATGATATAAAAGCGTTATTAGTTGTTTTGGTTTTGGCGAATTAATTTTCAATGAGAGCATCTCGGCAGGCTGGAAGAATTCAATATACATAGTAATTAAGGGGTTTCACGTCATAACACGGTGGATTCTTTTTTGTTGTTTTAAATCATTTTCACAAAGTAGCATTCCTCAATTGATGGAAAAGGATTGCATTTAACTTACTGAAATCACTTTCATGTTTACATCAAAATAAAAAGTAATAACACCAAGCTGAATGATATATACAAGCTGCACCCCTTATTTACAGTAATTTTATATTCCATAACGATGTGTTAACCAATAACAGGAGTCCTTTTATTCAGCTTAGAATTATTTACCGCTGTTAGCGTACATTTGATTGGTTTAAGATGTGAGTTGAAATCGAAATTATACAGCTACGCCGAAAAAAAAATGGAACCCTGGTCTGATATTCTGCCTCAAAATGATGTAAGGAATTTCTTCAAACATTATTGAAAGTTCCTGGTATTTTAAATTTGGTAATATTTATAACGATAACTAAATTATCACGTGATTATTCCAGATCCGGAAGCCAATGGTGGAGAAGCGACGCCGAGAAAGGATGAACAGGAGCATCGACCAGTTAAAGGACCTCATCTCCGATACCATCAAACATCAGGTTTGTCAACTCTTTCTTTCTTTCTAAGCGCATTTCGTACGTGGAATTTATTTGTTAGTACATTATGTTTTCTGTTCATTGTTATAAATGAGATCGATAAAGATGACTTATTAATGCTAGTAATACCAAACCTGGCGAAACTACCCAATCCTAATACGTATGAATATAGAATCCCTGCTTTTATTTATTCCAGATAAAATTGGTACCCCGTGCTTGGCGCTCCGCCCGTTTGCCCCGGTGTCTGGATAATGTGACCGGGTGTGGTATCTTGTCACATCTTTACTATGGCAACACTATCATTTTTTAGACATTGTCTTATTGTCTTAAAATGGTTGAAATACTGTCGGTAGGACATTAAACAATTTAAAACAAATATCACGAAGCTTTATTACAGGTAATTCAAATCTCTGCCAATATTTATACTGCGTTTCATAGTATTAACTTTTATCTTTTAACATGAAAAATTAACATATATCTGTCATGGCTCAATATGTTGTTACATTTCTTCAGGCAGTCCCAATGACTCGTATTGACAAGGCCGACATTCTGGAGTTCGCCGTTACTCACTTGCAGCAGCTTCAGCAGCAGAAGGGACCTGTCTCCATGGAAACCAACGTGTCTGCTTATTCCACTGGGTTCAAGGACTGCGCTAGGGAGACTGTCAACTTCCTTACGAAGTACAGGCATACAGACGACAATGTGGTCAGTAACCTTAACAACCATCTGCACAGTGTGTATCTTCTGCAGTCCAGACAGGTCGCCGTCACCCATGGCAACAGCAGAGGGCCAGCGCTGTCAACTCCTCTTCAGGGCACCAGACGAACCACCGATTCTCTACAGTTTCCGGAGTGTTCCCCCATCAGCCATTTGCAGCAGACGACTTCATCTCGCTACTCTCCTGTCGGACATTACAACGTCGCATCTACGTCAGTGAACAATATCTCCTTGACGACCATAATGAGTGTTATTGGCCACGATTCAACGGAAACAGATTCAGACGGTAGCATGAAATCCCTGAGTAGTGACGTCAACGATGATAGCCAAGAGACCACGGGTGATTCTGGAGTGGTCAGTATCGGATCCGGAAGTGACAACACGATAGGTCACGTGATCACAGATTCTGTATGGAGGCCATGGTGACGCGGTATATCATTATGTTTTCTTGCGAAATCTCATTGGAATGATATGGTATAATTTACCAACATAATTGTTTTGTTTTATTGTTATGGTTTTATTATGAGTGATAGGGATTGATACGATTGTAGCTGTATGACTGTCCAAATGTTATTATCATATCAAATATTCTTTTAACAGTTGCTATTAACAAAACAAAAAGCAAGATTGTAGATGAAGCTATGACATTCCTAGTTTATTTTATTATTAATTATATATACTGGTACTGTATCAGATTGAAAAAAATGTGTTCAAATTCGTATATTTGATATGATAATGAACAGTAGATTTGCAGATAAATGTGCTATGTTCCTATAAACTGTTTGTCTTGCGTTACACATTTACTGGTTTGAATAAACAAAACAATAACAAAAAAAATGAATTATATACTTATTTCTGCAACCCCAATTGAAAAAAGTCACGTTGTCACATGCGGAGAACAAAGGCAAAAACCAAACTTCAGAATTCAACGATGCACAGATGTACAAAGTGATATAAATGATTTCGCGTCAAGCAACTGAGAGAGAAAGAGAGAGATGGGTTATGATGAAAATGCATGACATGAATATATTGATTCATCAATATTATAAACAGTGCGTTTCCACCTCCCTAACATTGTTGGCGTCATGAAAAAAGTATAACTTGAACAAAGTCGTCCGTTTGATTGATTATTTATTTTTTCACTAAGTGTTACTTAGATTCTTCAATAATCATGAACCCATTAATTTTCGTGGAAAAACTAATTTTCATGGTCCTTCAAATGCTTAAGCATCCACTGACGTGGAGTTATATGCCCCTTTTCTATAAAGTCTATAAAGGCTTGCATACGAGCGTATATTATAAAATTCCTACGACCACTTGATGGACCATGATCACAAGACTACAAAAATCGGTCTTTTCATTTGCAAATAACAAAGTATAAAAGCCGGCCCCAATGAACAAAAAATTAACCATAAGTAGGGAGTTGTGTTAGCTTTCTGGTCATGGCATACCAAAACCATTATATTTAGTACAAGTATATCATGTCTTACTTGGAGCTCAGCATATAAGGGTAGTTACAGGGCTGGTTTGCCCAAAGTCAGAATAATGTGATTGGGTATGGTTTCATTTCACTTCATTTCACTTGTCATCGGCGTACGTAATATCGTGTACACTATATATCTGTCTCCTGTACACTGAAGCAGTGGGTCGTTAAACCCCAAACAAACAACCAAATGAGTCCATCGTGCATGTATATCAATAAAACGATACAGAAATATACACAAAATTATAGATAATTAATAGATATAGACATTCTGAATAATAACTAAGGTTAAAACAAGTGAAAGATATGTATCCATTTTTTGATACATAAAAAAGTTAAGTAACATAATGACATGCATGTCC
>CM037783.1:11025317-11075317 GCA_021229015.1 Solen grandis
CTCTAAATTTGACCATTTTTAATTAAAATTTATGCCCCTTTGATGATTTTTGCATTACAAACTTCTGCGGACTACTCCTTCTAAACTACTGGAAGGATTTTGATGAAACTTGCTGGCAGTGATCCTTAGACATTGTATAAGCGCGTTATCTACTCCCCTATTTACCAAGTTATGCCCCTTTGATGATTTTTGCATTACAAACTTCTGCGGACTACTCCTTCTAAACTACTGGAAGGATTTTGATGAAACTTGCTGCATATCCTTAGACATTGTAAAGCGTTATTATATACATTGGTTACCTCCCCTATTTTCCAAGTTATGCCCCTTTGATGATTTTTGCATTACAAACTTCTGCGGACTACTTCGCCTAAACTACTGGAAGGATTTTGATGAAACTTGCTGCCATTCATCCTTAGACATTGTAGAAGCATGTGTTAGTTATATAACATTGGATTACCTCCCTTTATTATAGTTATGCCCCTTTGATGATTTTTGCTTTACAATTTTCTGCAGACTACTCCTCCCATTGGATTACCTCCCTTTTTTATAGTTATGCCCCTTTGATGATTTTTGCTTTACAATTTTCTGCAGACTACTCCTCCTAAACTACTGGAGGGATTTCAATGAAACTTGCTGTCATTCAACCTTAGACATTGTAGTAGCGCTTTTTCTATATAACATTGGGTTACCCCCCCCCCCCTCCCCCTGTTTTAAAGATATGTCCCTTTGATGGTATTTGTTTTACAATTTTCTTCCATTGATAGATTTCAGTGAATCTTAATGATATTTATCCATAGACATAGGTATAACCATAGGTATGTGTTACAAAGGATCACTAGATTTCCATGTAGTTGGCACATATGTCCTCTGTATATTAAGATGGAGTGTTGCATACAAGAATTCTGATTTCATGCTCCAAAGCCATGTTTGACAAAAACACTTGCGGGGGGGTATTAGTAAGCCCTTAGGCGACAGTTCTAGTTTTCAATTTTGATTATGTGAGCTTAAAACCATCTAGATATTTATATTGACACATTATGTAAATGACTTTTGTTTTTTTATTCCATTCAAATTAAAGTTTAATTTATGATTGATTTATTTATATACCACAGGAAGTTGAAGCCGTTGATCGAACGTGCAAAAGATGTGTCCTCTGGTCCCTCCCGATCTCAAGGTGAAGTGATCAACAAATATCTTGAACATCTGAAATCACAAACACAGGTCAGAAATTACATTTTTTATACATTGTAATCATAAATAAAACAGAGATATATATGCATGTATGACTAATCTAACATGAGGGGTCATGTTCCTGGAGTCATGCATGTTTTACTTTATTTATAAATGATATCATGATAGATTCTGTTTACACACCAGCTTTTTTCTGTTTCTGTCAGTGTATTGCCATTGTTTCTGTAAATTTGCTGGAATTTGTCTGGTTTAACTGAAAATATAGTTCAAAATGATCTATTTTATTGACGTCATTATTTTTTAACAACAACTTTGTTATCATGGTTGCATTAAGTTAACTACATGTTAAGTAACTAACTATATATATATATATATATATATATATATATATATATATATATATATAAAAACATAAAAACACTGCGCATGAATACAGTAATTCGGTCGGTCGATGCCCTTGGAAAACACTGTCCTTTTCATTCCACGAATATTTGCTGGCCAGTTTAACGTGTGTATATCCTGGTGATGCCTTGTATTGGGATTTAATCAGTCAAATCGAGTTTTCATCACTTGATTTTACCTTGAAAATCAACACCTGACTTAATTGACCACCTTAAACATTTTCTTTGCATGGTTGCTTAAGACTGGGTCGACAGTATTGATGTCCATACTTGTATTTCGGTAGTTTTTGTATCTCTCCAGATTTTGTCATCGACACTGAACGATATCCGGCGATACTTCGGTATCGAGATTCCTATCGTTGGCAAGATGGGAGAGATTCCTGTTATCGTTGGCACGATGGAAAAGATTCCTGTCATCGTTGGCACTATGGAAGAGTTGGAAGCTTCTGGAGTTGGGTCTGGTGATTCTGATATGACAGATGGTGAGTTCACCATAGACGGAAGTGGCGATGGTATCGATCTTGGTACGTAGCATATGTAGATTTGTTTGGTTTAAAGAATCTACTGACAGTATTGTGGAACTTCATCTACTTTAGATAAAGTACTGCTTTCCTATGAAACCGCGTCCTGATTGACAATTTGCATGCTTCCACACCCAAGTTATTTTAACTTAATGTCATATCAGAAGGTCCTAGAATCACACTTAGTTTTGTGGTACTATACCAGTTACTTTCTTTTTGACTTTGATAGGTCTCAGCAAGCATTCATGGCAATTCATGAACAGTATTTTCTGTTTATTTGTGAAAAAAAAATGATATAATTGTTCTTTAAAGATTCTGATGCTGTTTAGGCAGAATTTCCAAATTATTTATTGTAACATATACATATTAATTAACAATCACTTATATATAAGACCCTTTCTTCTAAATTTCAGAAGGCTCTGGCGAGATAGATAAAGACGATGTGTATATCATTCTGACGAATGGAACTGCTGCAAAGGTTGAAGGTAAACCAAACAACACTTTTACAGCCATTGCAACCATAGATGGACTTGACAAAGAAGACATTTCTGTAGAGAAAACTAAAGAGACAAAAGAAATAAAGACTACAACGATTGCCCCTACCTCTACAACAGAAAAGGAAACGGATGGCGAAAGCGAAGATGATGGATTTGAATTTTCGGATTTTTTTGGTTTCCTCCGAGATGAACCAACAAAAGATGAGACAATAAATCTCGGTGAAGGCATTATCTCTTCGGTTAAATCATCGCTAAGTGAGTAGCTTGTTCTTTTGAACAGTCATCTTCCAAGTTACATAATGTACATTATATATTTGTATAAACATTAGCTTGTCATGTATGTATCATTCATTTATTATTAAAAAGGTGCTGATGATTTTGATGACCAGGAGACTGTCATTTATTGTAATTTGGGTATTTAAGTATGTTTCCTGAAGATGAGTCAGTAATTATACTTGTATTGATATGGACTCTTTATGGATTGATATGGATATTTAATTCTAATCGTATGTTTCTTTTTTTACTTTAGATGAACTTATCCGCAAGGAACTGTTTAACTTTTCACAAGAAAGCCACCGACTATCAGAGCCAGCAAATAAAGCAAAAGCAACAACTGAAGGTTTGTATCCTTCTCCTGTTCCCTGAATAACACTCTACATTTGTAATTATTTGTCATAATTGCCAATCATATTGTTGATACTTATTGAAAAGGGCATTTTGAACGTTGGGACATTTAATGTGGTTTTTAGTTGTTGTTATCTCAACTGGGAAGAAAAAAGGTTCTTACACCTCATTCTAATCCTTCTCGGCTGTTCTTTGGGATGGACACATACTTTGCGCCCTGAAGTACACGAAAGAATTCTCAGTTAGATTTGTACCTTTCCATTGTCCTACATACATTCACAGGCAGCTGATGAATCTTATCTCTTAATTGATCCATAATTCATTACAAAGGTAGGGGGCTATATGGATCACTTGTCGTCTGTCCGAATGTTTTGTCTGAGCTCTAATGTAACAATGCCTTGCTGGATTTCCAAATGGTTTGGCACAAATATTTACAATATTAAGATGGAGTGTTGTGCGAAAGAACCAGATTGCTAGCTCAAAGGTCATGGTTATACTTAGAGGTCAACAATAAAAAATCAATGCTAATATTCTTGTCCAGGCTGTAACTTGACAAAGGATAGCTGGATTTCCAAACAGTTTGCCATGTTAAGACCGAGTGTCCCATGAAAGAATCAATTTTCTATCTCAAAAGTCAATAGAAGATCAATGCCATTAAGCTTGTGTATGGATGATTACTCATTATGTATTGATATTTGCTTGTTTTCTTCCCATCATCTTCTCGAAATAAATTAAAGACCCTCATAATGTTCATTTTATAGAAGAATTATAAACTACCTCTAAAATGATCAAACTTATGTGACAAAGGGTTCAGGCTGCATTTTTCCTACATGCATGGACCATATTTTTGCAACAGACTTAGATGGGTATGTCAGCTGGTAAATAACATTAATATGCTACTGACTGACAAATAGCAAGGTAGTGGGAGTATTAATCATTTTGGTGATAGGTCTAGTTTTTCTTCCCTTTTTTGACGATTAATGCTGCCTGAAATGCTATAAGAGAGATTTATAATAAGGAATGTGCTTTAAGACTAAATATATAAAACAAAAGATGATAATTGCATGATAATATCTAAATAGAAGGATAGACATTAGCTGCAAAATGATTAGTATGCAGGAAAATACTTACTTGGCGAGTTTAAAAGTTGAATTTCAAACTTCATAGCACAAATCCCTTTTGAATGACATATACATGTATATGCTTTGTACCTATAAAACTAAAATACTGGTTTATCCAGTGTCATGCTTAGTATCATTAAAATGTTACAAATGAAACACAAATGGTTTTTGTTTTAATTTGATCTGAATTAATTTTAGAAGGATTGGACTGAAAGTTATATACCGCTTATGAAATGTTTTGGTTCGCACTGATGACGGTGTTTCGCGTGACCCACGCTTAAGAAGGAAACCGGAAATACCCGTAAAGACGTAGATCTTTCAGCGAGCGACATGCAAAGTCAGACCGATCGAAGATCGAACCTAGGTTGCATTGATGAAAAGTGTGTGAACAAGTTTGAAAATTGACAAGATTTTTTTCAATTGCACTCACGTTTCCTATAGATAAATATAGGTATTGACTCTGATATTGTTTTTGGAGAGCCTTAGGAATATTTCATTATTTATATTCGCACTGTATTTATTAACTCCTATTACCTCCACACAGAACTTTCTCACATGCTGATGAAGCTGAAGAAAAGGCTGGATGCTGTGGAAGGAAGGGTAGGGTCCATCCAGTCATTCAGAAGCCTCTGGGGCGCGAAGAAATTTGAATATACCGCTCTTAGTGACCGGGTAAAAGATGTGTCACGTGACATTGATCTCAAGGTTTGTGTAGCCAAATGATTTTATTTCCATAGTAGTTTCTACTTGACATGATATTTCTTTTGTGTACTATATTTTAATGTCTAATCACGGCTTCTGTTAAATTGGACTTTCTTGTTCATAGGAGAGATAAAATGATGTCTGACTGTTGAATGTCGCTTGTGACAGATGCTATAATTCACTTCAAGTTATTTTATAGTGCCGCCAGGCCTATCATTTTAGATACCATGCTTACATGTTAAGTGCCATGCTTAGCCATTAGCCATTGGTCTTACCTCTGGAGTGGTATGAAAAGTTCATACCAGTATAAATGCATGTTTGTATAACATTTATAACCACTATGTAACTTATTTATTGTGTTGTGCAATGAATGAGACTTGTCGCAGTTTATGAGGAAAAAACACTTACCGGATGATCGACATGATAGGTAATACTGATATCAGTAAATGAAGAAAATTGGTACGTAGTCACACGATGTTACATCCTGTTTTATAGGTTCCAATAATTGAAAAACAATGCAATGACGCTGTCACTAAAGCGATCAAAAAACGAGAACGGATGCAGAAGTCCCTTGAAAACCAGGGTCCATCAGTTGGGGATGCTCCTGATCCTAAGGATGTTATCGAGGTCAAGGCCACCAGTAAGTGCTCTTCCTATAGATGTCAAGGTCATCATAACACATGTATAATATTTAAAGAGTCACGTAATGTGTGTTGTATAATAATGCATCGTTTGATGGTGCAAAATCTAACAGTTTGTTATATATTTAAACTGCATTTATATATTTGCTCAGAGATCTGAATAGAATATTTTTAATAGAACATTAGTAAATAAAATTATTACTATTGCATACATGTACTTTCCCTTTCACAAAACACATTTTTGTTCGAAGTTAAGCTTTGTGTATATTTATATATTTGATTGAGCTCAACGAATATTTTGATGGACTACAGACAACAATACTCTTGAATCTTCTTTTTCCTCAGTTGCCAAAGTCCAATCAAACCTACAAGAGATCAACAAATTGCGGCAAGTCACGGCCAACCCTTGTGAAGCCTTCCAGAAGTTTGACTCCAACTTCAGAACCAACATTTCCGAGCTGCGAAAGAAGGTCGAACGAGCTAAATTAATTGCCGCATCTTTACCGGTAAATATATCATTTGTCATTTGTTTTGTTGTAATATAAAATTATGATAACAATGACATTTTGTGTATTTGTTTTGTTTTGTTTAACATTTCTAAACAAATATCTGCCAATCGCGGAAGAGAATACAAGATCATACCTGTCTTGGTACTCCGGAACATAAATATCACATGTAATGATTTCTTGTCTCCAGATCTCGGTAAGTGTGAAGGACGGGGCTCACATTTCCCTGCCCCTACCCTCCGTCCTTCAGCCCGGGAGTCCGCTAGAGACATCAATACAGGCAGCCGTCAGGCCATCCGAGAGTGACGGACCGGTCCTGGCCATGAAAACGAATGATACGGTTAGTTGAAAAATATATACCTTTAATTTTTTTCGTCTGATTTACCGTTTTTGTGTCTTTTGACTTACATGATATGAATAACAAAACAAAAATCAATTACAAACACAACCTGAACAGAAAGTATTAGTTCTTTAAATAAGATGATGCATTGTCATTCAAATGAATTACATGTTCATTGCAATAGCATTTTGAATATACATTAGGCTGAACTACACATATAATTAATATTTATATACAACAGTAGCATACAATTTGATATATTGAGCATATAATCGATTACTTACACTGGAATCATATATGTGAAGTTAAATACATTATTTATCTACTTCACACACATATTTCCAAAATAATGTTTTTAAAACTAAATTCTGACATTGAAAAATAATTTATAAAACCTGACATATTTTATTACCTCAAACAATCCTCTTCCCCAAGGGTTCTGTTATGGTCGTAATGGATGGACTTTTCCCAAAGCTGGCCGTTCTAGACAAATACGACTACACTGTGGATACAGCGACTGCCACACAGTCGCTCACTCCAGGATCCTGGTATACCTTCATCGTGGACAGGTGGGTGACACAAGATGTACTGAGTTAAAGAAGTTGCCCTGATAATGTAGTAATATTGTAAACTAAGGTGCAAGCGTCCAAAAATCTCTACTCAAGTATGTCTTTGGCTGTAGGTCCATTTTTACCCGGGGACCCGGGTTTGTGCCACAATAATGTAAACAACCTTATCTGCGCCATTGTGATTTTTACCACTGCACTATGGATAGCGAATTGTTAAGTGCACCTTCAGGATATGTAGATTTCACAGATTGTAGTAAAAAAAAAATGCCTTTCACGAAATCAGGTATTGATAATCAACTAAAGCAGCTTTTCAAACAATTGAGGCACATTCATTTCAGTTATTGGTCATAGATTGTTTGTGTTGAGTAAAGTCTATTTGTGAAATTGTATTTTATGATAATATCAGTTTATTCAGTCCTGGATCGGACATTTAATATATTTAATATACTAGTTCTCTCGCTGCCTGGGATCAATCCATTGATTTACCCATTTAAGTTTTACTTCTTTATTTTTTCAGACTGGCCAGCACTTACAACCTCAAAGTTCTCGATATAGCTACAAACGCCATTGCGACCAATGCCTCGATACACAGCGATGAAATATCTTACTCACAGGGTCACCCAAGTATATTATATCTAGGAGGCGTGACCTCTGATTTTCCGGAGTTCGGGTCAAGGTCATGGGACGGATGTGTGGGCGATGTGGAAGTAAATGGTCACCACCTTCCGGTATTGGCCAAGGACAGTGAGGGACAATATCCAACAGGGTGCACCTCAATACAGTGAGTACGAGTGTAGGGTGAGGACGGTTCCAAAATAAAATAGCTGGAATGCATAGCCCCTCCGGACTATCTGTGAAGGTTCATTGCATAGGTTAGGGGTTAATAAGCATTGTTTTAAAAATCACAAATCTGACGGTAGAAGTGCTGATATAGACTCACCTGTACCCTGTATCCATAGCAGTGCCTCTGGTGCGAAATAGTGGGTTATCTGGCTAGATTTTTCATTGTGGTGAATTAAATTATTATGTTCTCTGTTTTTTCGAGACCAAAACGAGGTTTTCAGTCATTTGAAATACTAAATTTATATACCTGTGTTGAAAATGAATTGATATTTAATCCTTAAATACAAGTTGTGTTTTGTTATTCAAAACATAAAGTCGGAGAAACCCAATACAATCATGTTGTATCTTTGGATACAAGCACACTGAATTCAATTACTGTGAACATATTAAGTGATAATATATAGCATTTATGAGCTGATAGTTTGTTCTTATAATAATGAATGATCTCATTAGGGAAGAGACTTAAATTGAAATATACATATACATCACATACCCCTCGAACAAGTCTTTGAAATAATTATTTATGTTATACAACAAAACTTTTTATGATTTCCATTGTTGTACATAAGATAACATGTGCTTAACTTCAATTGTTAGTCAAAAACGTATTTTATTTTAAGCATCATCCGTCAGAGAAGACAATTATCCCATATTAACCCTTTCCCTCATATAGACTCATTTTGACGCACTCAATAAGTACCACATAAAGCCTGATCTGCAGAAAACCACAGTTAAACCTTACCAAATTTATTTATAAAGTCCTCATTTCCAGACCACTGAGGAGCAGCGAACAGCATAAAACCTGATCAGCCTGCGAGTTACTCGCAGGCTGATCTGGTTTTATGCTGTTCGCATAGGTCTTTTCATGGTTTCCTCTATGAGGGAAAGGGTTAATGGACATTAAAGAACTCAGTTTTCCTTTTCTTATTTAATATTCATCAGTATGTATGTATCATGAATACGAAAAACATATTCAACAAAGTCAAATATTTGCTTGACATAATCCCTGCTTTTTTTGTCAGCCATATTTCTCGGAAGACAGACAGTTGGCTATTTGATGGAACTGGGCATGCGCACTTCTCACTTGATCACATATTCCGCACTAGACGCTTGGATTCCGTGGAGATGACGTTTATCCCTCAGTCAGATGGCATTATTCTGAGTTTACAGATGGAGAGCATGGTAATGAAAAATATCTCTCGATTTGTAATTTCACAAACACTACATGCACCCTTCATTGCACAGTGCATATTATATAACGTACAGTAATATCAACTTAAGGCTAATACAGGTTGTTCAAAAACTGCAACTCTGACTTGTCTGATTCTTGTTGGATCGACCTAGGATCACCCGGGTGACATTGGTGAATCCAGTGCGTTAGCCATTCGGCTATCCATAAGACATGATTTGCTTTTAAATACATGTACTTTTATTCATATGCAGTAATTATTTTGCCAAAGATTTATGTCCCTTAACATGCAAAATAATGTTATATTACTTTCAGCGTACCCGACTGCTTGTGCAAGTGACCGACGGAAAGTTATCTCTCCAAGTTAAACACCATCGTAAAGTAATCAATAAAGTCAGCACCGGAATTGTGCATGGTTTAAAACAATCACTCGAGGTTTGTATTTCAATTAGTTAAGACATGCATGTACAAATACATCTATCTGTATTTAACGGTCACCTGTACTCAACAGTCGACCTGTTTAATGCGTCCATCTGTTGGGTTCAAGATGACCTCTATTTAGCAGTCGCCTGTGTTAAGCAGTCAACATATAGGAGTCTTAAAGTGGCATTTCATACTTTATTTGACCTCTGTTTTTACCAGCTTGTGATAGACAACAACTTATTTCAATTCCTTTGACAAGACGTTTGTGAAAAGGTTGAGTTATAGTCATTTCTGTGTATGAAATAAGGTAATTTCACAACCAATATCAACATTGTTTTTTCCCCCAGATATACTTTTAATTTAAGCCTATCTCAATTAAAATCTACTACCATAAATCCACATGTATGTAGTAAGTACTATCACTTACAAAAAATCTTATTTAACATACTTATTTAGCTGTACCCTTGCCACAGGCATAAGCTCATGGGCGGTAAATTAACAAACACAAAGTCGATGTTACACAAGAAGCTTGTGCATTCCGTACAGATATAGCTTTCTTAGATATGGGATATACCCATGGTTTTAGTTGCGCTAGACATTCTTATCTAGCATTGTGTTCTAGACATTTCTTGTCACTATGACATCACAGCTATATGAACCAATCAAATGGATATACATAGCTTCGGACACCAACTCATGGGTGGGGACAAGCATTCTGTACGGAAGCTGCTATCAACCTATAACCACACGAAGAATATTTTTAATCTATAAACCAAAGTATTAACCCAAACTTTTCTTTTGCTTCAGATTCGTTTTGTTCGAGGTGTGCCTGAACTTATCAGCGACAGGACAAATTTCAAAACATCGAACACTGATGACTCCATCTCGTATAGTTCCCAGTATAAAGGTCTTTATGTTGGTGGCCTCGGCGACTTTAACAGGTTGACTTTATTCTACATTTGCTCTCATTAAGTTTCGTTGAAGGCAGATTAATTGTACAAGCCTATATCTAACCTTTATCGGTGAAAGATTTGTCTAAGTTGTCTGGTAGCTCAGTAGGCAGAGCGCGAAGGGTACCAGGTATGAGTCTGGATGCTTGTTTCTCTCAGCTAAAAATTCCATGTAAAATAAATTAATTGTGTAAGTTTAATTGTCGTGGCTGTAATAATTGGGTAAATGAATAATAATCCCTATGCAGAATGAGTATCATACAGTAGTTAAATGACATGTAGTTCATTATAGTGAACTTAACGTACTCATACGATGGTTTAGATTATTTTACAATATCAAACTGTGCATGCGAATGTAGATATGATATTCAAAAAGAATGACTTCAGACAAAGGTACATGTATATTCCAATTTTAGTTTTCTTGTTTCAGTTCGTTTCAGGGCTGCATTCACTCACTGCTGATCAACAAAAAACAAGTTCCATTTGAAAACATCATGTCAGGTCATGGGGTTCACCAAGGTCATTGCGAGGAGATGGTCAGTTGTATTTTATACATGTCCGTTATGTTGACTGTTGCTGAAGTGAAGCGTTTTATAGAAAGTTGTTATTAAAACATTCCAGATTTAACACGAGAACATACGCGGTGTATAATATATTATTTTTCGCCCACATCAGTCGTGTATATATTGTTTTATTGGCTTTTTACAGACTTGCGTCACATTCTCAGATGGGAGTCAACCGGTGCAGTTTCAAGATGTAGAAAACGGTGACTCCGTGATGATTACTTTTACATACGGGTCACTCGGTACACTGCTAGAATACAGTTGGGGAAAGGTCAGCTTCTTTGGTTTGTTGTCGAATATATTAGTTAGTAGTCGTTATGGTGTCTGTCTCAGAAGATCACCCTTGCCAAAGTCGATATGATGGTATAAGTATGGTATATCACCCTCTCATGGCGCTCGGCATATAATGGCATTTCCAGATTTGTCCGTCGTAGGAAAATATCACTGGTTGTTTAATCATATGCTTCTTCATGTTTCATCATGACACAGGATGTGGTATCATGCCATTTATCTACGGCGTGATATTGCAGTAAGGCACTTTATCGGTCGCATATAGACAAAATCCAAAAATTATTATCAAATTGTCTTTGATGGCAGCTGTTACTGACTGCCTTTAATTTAATTGATATTCAATACTCATTTAATTAACTCTTTTGTGTAATATTAATTCGTATATACGTAGATTCTTGATCATTTCTTTTTTCTTCATTTTTGGTGGGGAGGGGGGCGTTCAAATTACCTTGACAGCTGTAATATATTTGTCTTTTCCTGAAATGTTTGCAATTAAAAAAAGAAAAACTGTTTATTGGTACAGACATACATTATATATTATAATGCTGATTTTATGGAAAAGAAGTGTGAATGAAAAAACTGTATCTTTAAAGTCCGCCGTGGTTCACCAGTAAAGTTCCTGACTGCGGATCCTAATGTTCTGGGTTCAAATCCTGTTTGGGGTACAGATTTGTACTGGTCCAACTCAGGAACGAATGGTATAACTTGTAAGAACTTGTTTCCCAGTCAACGTAAAATAAGTGAATTTAAATTAAATTTACTCTTCAGAAATTTAAGGTCACGGTGTCCATCACGACGGGCGGACTGGAGATGAGTGAGTCCATAAAAGAAGAAGAGACAGACATTGACCTGGATGACCTTGAACCTGGTGACCCCGTTGTCCTGTTGATACGAGATGACAGGAAGGAGAAAATGTGTGTAGATAACTAGATATACTAGTACCTTTTGGAAACACTGTTTGCCCTTTGCTTTATATAGACTCATTTTGACTCATTGGCATCCAGTGCAGACCCAGATCAGACAGCCTGAAGGAGCAATCTGATCAGGGTCTCCTCTGTTAGATACAATATTGTAGCTTTGATTCTGTACAGTATACGGCAAAGAAAAAATGTTTGATATACATTTAAGTTCAGTCAATATACATTCATCAAGTCAAAAATCATACATGAATATACATGAGGAAAAATATTAAATAAACGGTCAAGCAGTTGTAAATATCAGGCAGCCTGATTTAATGAAACTTGCATTTCATATTTTCATTCTTTAAACTCTGTTTAAAAGTAACTTACACGTAGTACATTTAATCATTTCTGGGTTTTAACCACTACAGGTCAATTTCAACGACTGAATGGCTACACAATTTTGTAAAAGGGCTAAGTAACCCAAATTGTGCCCAAGGTAACATACCTCATCGTCATTGATTTTTTATTATGGGCAAATGCTAACCGCAAAATATCTTTAGTACAATGAATGAATGTCCAAATAGTACCTTTGATTACATTTGTAATCAGTGGGTGTTCCCAATAAAGGATATTCGGAACTCAGATAAATGTTTTTTTTTCCATGTAGGTACAAAAAGGTGTTCATGTAATTATTGCTGGAAAGCTTGCAACACAACAGTAATTCTATTATTAATCATTGTTGAGCTTTGTTCATTTCTAACGGTAAAAATCTGTTTGAATCTACATGGAACTTGGAAAAACCAGTGTCTGTTATTCCGGAGTAGGTCTATCAGGCCTACGGCCCGTAAGACTTCGGAAAGGCGCACACATGATTAGCGTCAACCGGGATTGAAGCGTAAACTAAATGGTTTTCATGGAAACTTTTGTTACTTTTTGGAAAATTTATTTGAAAACATATTAGCTGCATCAATAGGAAATCTGTTGAATTTGGTGAATCTGTCCTGTAGAAGTAAACAAAACTTTATAGAAAATAATAAAATCATTTATCATATGACATTGTGCTCAAACAGCTGTTTCCTGTGTCGTATACCCGTCACATATTTCGTTATATTTAACACGTTACATATAACTTTAAGGCCTAATTACGTCACACTGCGTCACTCGTGTGTATTCTGTATGTATGCATAGTGTGTTGAACTTGAACAGCTGGATTAAATGTATTTGATTTATTATTCATATGATGTTGAACATGTATGAGAAATACACACGTTAAATCGTTATTTTCAGTTATTATTTGAAACTATTTTCTTGGTGTTAGGTTACAAAAGTAATTCGTGCACAGTCTGTTCCTTCCTTTGTTTGTTTGTTAGTTGTTATAATCGCGTTTTACTGTCACTATATAGGTCATATTATAAAAAGAATCTGACATGAATTGTCATTTCATATCAAATTTTACAAAACTCTTTCATGAAAATATTAAAGCTCACCAGAAATTTGATATGAAATAACAATTCATGTCAGATCTTATATGTATCAATTTTGATTTTCTTTCTGATTAAAATGGGGGTTACAAGATCTTCTTCTTCCGTTTACTACCCACATTCCTTATATTGAATATACTTGCAAGACGCGCAGGGTTAAAAACATGTTAAAAACAAGAATTTTGAATTTGAATTTGATTTGTGAGTGATGTCACTTGATTTTAGCTCACCTGAGCAATGCTCAGGGTGAGCTTTTGTGATCTTGTGAGTGTCCGTCATGGGATGTGCGTCGTGCGTCGTCAACAATATTAGTGTTAACAATCTAGCACATTTTTGTCTTAACCAATCATCTTCAAACTTTAAAACAATGTTTATGACCATAATATCTCAGTTGAGTTTGATTAAGGCTGAGATTGGTCAATTGGTCAGGAGTTATCCCCTTTTAATATAAAAAATGCCAATTCACTTTGTTTACACTCTACATCTTCATTTTTAAACAATCATCTTCAGATTTTATGACAATGTTTTTGACCATAATGTCTGGATTGAGTTTGATTATGGCCGAGATCACGGCCATTTAGGTCAGGAGTTATGCTCCTTTTAATATCGAAAAATGCCAGATTTCACATTGTTTACACTCTAGCGTCTTCATTTTTTAAAAAATTTTTTAATAAGGTAATTTCATCTTGTTTACACTCTTGCATCTTCATTTCTTAAGCAATCTCTTTCAAACTTTACAACAATGTTTATGGTCATAATCTCTCAGATTAATTATGACTGTCATAGGCCCATAAGGTCATGAGTTATGGCCCTTTGCTTATATAAAAAAAATGTCAACAATTGTGTGATTACACTCTTCGTCAAATTTGCTCAGATAATGTCTCAGTCAAATTCGATCATGGATGGGGCGGGGTCAAAAAGTAGCTTACTAGGTCAAATCTTGTATAATCATGTTTACACTCTAGGGGCCACATTGTTAGCTGAATCTTTCTCAAACTTGATCAGAATGTTTGTCTTGATGATATATCAATCAAGTTCATAGGTGGAGCAGGATAAAAAAGTAGGTCACTAGGTCAAACCTGAGTAAATTCTTGTTTACTCCACAGGGGGTTTACATTTTTAACCAAAATTTGTCAAACTTGTTGGAAGTGTACGGTTGATGACATCATCTCGGTCAAATTCAGTCCTTGGTAAAGCATGGTCAAAAAGTAGGTCACTAGGTGAAATCTAGGTATAATCCTGGCCACATCATTAGCCAAATCTTTATTCAATTAGATTTGTCTTGATGATATCTTGGTCAGGTTCGATCATTGGTAAGGCATGGTTGGTAATCAGGTGAGCGATTAAGAACCATCATGGCCCTCTTGTTGAATATCTCAAGTGACTCAGCTGAGGCTATATCCGGCGGCAGTTTGTTATTTATATTCTTGATTTTCTATTTGGCTTTTGGAGGTAATTGTCTTTTTTATTGCTACCAATAGTGTTAATATTTTATAAAATATGGTAAGTCTAGCTTTTTGCGTCTAGATCGGAGTCTTTTCCATCCTAATTCTTGTAGCATATGGTTTATGCTTGAACAATTTCTATGACGACAGCTGATGTATCTTGCAGCTCTTCTTTGTACTTTTTCAATTTTATCAATTTGGTTTTGGTTGTAATGGTCTGAAACAGTTGTTGCATATTCATACTGGGGTCTGACTAAAGTTTTGTACGCTTCTTCCTTGAAAGTCTCAGAATTTATACTAAATTACAAGAATCCCAGGCTTCGATTTCCTTGTTATCGCCGGCCCAGGGCAGCGATTTTATACTATCGAGCAAGAAAGCAACTTTACTCCCAATAGTCAAGCAGGTTCTTTCTCAGTTTGTCACAGAAAGATGATCAGATCAGATTACCGGGAAGAAGCTCTGGGAAATTGCTTTGAACGCTGGACTTGTTAAAATGCTACCAGATGTACATGTTTCTAGATGGTGCTAGACTGGCAGGTGCATTATTGGGCAGATTCAATTGGAGTACACCCCTTTGTTGTAGCCAATTTTCTTTTTTGTCGTTGATGCTGAACCTAATAGACATGATCTGTCATTATATCATTTAACAATAAGGAACATGGTTGTTTATGTCATTGTCTGTACAGTCTTCAGCACTATCTATAATTTCCAGTGTTTATGATATGGGACTAGTAACTTTACTGGTACGGTATAAGACATTAACAAATCAACAAGGCTTTGTTGTAGCCAATTTTCTTTTTCGTTGTTGATTAATGCTGAACAAAACATGATAATATTTCCCAGCTATGAACCTCACCTTCAGCTGCAAGTACTTCGATAAATAATTTTCCTTTACGTTACATTGTAACTTTCTATTCACTTGGCTAACAGCGATTTTTAGCATTTTTTCGAAATACTTATACTTGTGTTTATGGATATGTTCGCTCCATTCTAAATCTCTAATGATGGTACATCCAAGGAATTTTGCCGATGTTACATGTTTAAGTATATGACCGTTTGGGTACTCCTTTGGGTACTCCAGATTCTATTTTAACTCTGTCTGATGATCCCCCGCCCCCATCAAGTAAAACTACTTGTGTTCTTTTTGATAGAAATGCTTTGATCCAGTTGTTTTTCTTTCCTTCTCTGATACTTACCTGGTGTTTCTACCATAAAGCTTTGCTTTGCTGATGGGGTTAACTGACTGGAATTTAATTTAAATGAATAGGTTAAATAATTAAGTTTGCTTTCTTTTTATATGCCCCGCCAACTCCATTGTGGGGGGGGGGGGGCATATAGATTTTCGGTCTGTGCACCCATCTTTCCATCCGTTCCAACTCAGGTTTACCTTTGCATTTACCATACATGTTTATCTTGATTTGATCTATTTAATGTGTGACCTATACTTCAATTTATGCTGTGACTTATACTTCACGGTTGGATGAACATGCTGGAATTGATTGTTCTTCCTCAGGTTTACCTTTGCTTTAAGTTTTTTTTTTTTAATTTTAAAGGGATCAAAATATTTATGCAGATTTATGGCTGTGACCTTTTTTCACGATTGGATGAATTTAGTTTTAACTTTGTTTTTTTTATGAAGATGACTTAACATCTTTATGAAACTATGTACACATGTACATCAAAATATTAATGCAAATTTATGGCTGTGACATGGTCTATATTTCAAGGTTGGATACAAATTGTAAAATTAGTTCTGTTTACCTTCGTGTTTAGGCCTTTTTTCTTTGAAGATGACTTCACATCTTTATGAACTACACGTACATCATGATATGATCTATGAAATATTTTTTATAATTGTGACTTATATTTCATAGTTGGATGAACTGGTAAAACTGATTGTTCTGCCCTAGGTTACCTTTGTGTTTGAACTTCTATTCTATGAATATGACTTCACATCTTTATGAAACTAGGTACACATGTACATCATGATATGATCTATTTAATATTTATGAAAAATTATTGCTGTGACCATTATTTCATGATTGGGTGAACATGGTACAATTAATTGTACTAGATTTTTTTCTATGACATATATGTACATCATGATATGGATTATTTTCTGGTAGTTTTTTTTTTTTAATTTTATGGTTGTGATTTGGTAAAATTGGTTATTCTGCCACAGGTTTACCTCTGTGTTTAAGCTACTTTTTCTGTAAAGGTAACTTCACATCATCATGAAACTTTGTACAAATGTACATCATTATATAAACATTAAAAAATACAAGCAAATATTTGGTTCTGACCATATCCTGGCGGGGCATAAGTGTCTTACAGACACATTTTCTTATTTGGATCAGTTTCAAAATTGCCATTTACTCTCAGAGGTGCCACTCAACTTTTATCACTCTTTTTGTGTTTGCTTAGGTCCAGTATCTTATCAGTATCATGTCTTTAATATATTTCCAGTAAGCTTGTCTGGACTTTCTTTGTACTATCTATTTTAATTTATTATTAATCTTTAAATTTTTTTCTTTTTGAAAGCCATGTCTTTCCGCTTCAGAGTTTAAATTTCTTTAGTTATCCAAGGATTTGCATTTTTTTTGATGGAATAATTTGCATTTTTTTTGATGGAATATGTTGTTTTTTACTTCTTTCAATGCATTCTTTAAAAATATTCCAAAGTGTATTGACATTTGCTTTTTGCTCATGCTTTCCTTTTGCATGCTATCACACACTATTTTAATGTCTTCTCTCCTGCTGTTCGATTTTGCTTTTAGCTCCCCTTAGCACAATGTGCTCATGGTGAGCTATAAGGATCACCCTGCATCCATCGCCTGTCGTCGTCCGTCGTGCATTGTCAAGAATTTGTTTTAAATTACATCTCCTCTGATATCGCAATAACAGAATATGATTAAACTTGACAGGGATGATCCTTGGGTGAACATTCACAAAAGTTGCTAAAATGAACTTGATCCATGTAAAACTCTGGTTGCAATGGCAATGGAAAGAAATGAATTATGAAAACTTTAAAAATCACCTCCTTCAAAACTACTGGCCAGAATTAGAACGGATGTTCCTAGGGTAACCCTATACTCAGGTGAGCAATTCAGGGCCTCTATATGGTTCTCTTGTTTATAATTTTTTTTTTCTAGGTTTCTGGTGATTTAATAATGGACTTGAGTTTAACTCAGAATATATGTAATATCATGGGCATAACTTCTGTCCTCATAATTTTGAAAGGGATGTTTGTCATCAGTAGATCAAGGATGTCTGTGAAGTAATAATGCAAATCTTGATGCTGTGTTCCTTGGTGCAGAGTTTCATTTGCCAAGTTCCAGCCTTGTATGTTGCATTCTCCTCCAGTTAGTAGGCATGTATTTCTTTGGGTTGCTTTTTGAACTGATGTTTCCATTTCTGTTAGGCTCTCTGTCAATATATGTGTTTTGTTCCTTTCTTTTGGATACGTGCCTATACAGTTACACAGTTTGTCTAATTCTGGAATTTCTGAGCTTAGAAATTTATTGGTTATGGCAATGAGAACCCCTCCCCTATTTCTATTCCCTTTCTGTCTTTACGGTATATGTTATAGTCTTGTGAGAATATCTGGCTGTTTTGTATTTCAAAGTCAAGCCAAGTTTCTGTAGTTATGATAACGCCTGGTTTAGTAATATTTGTAGATTTTGTACTTGGTGTTGTATATTTCTGATGGACTGACAGTTGATTTTTAGCATTCCCAATGGGATAAAAGTTCTACCATTACTTTTTGTTTTACTGCGCTTAAGTGTTGATGAGTGTCTTGTTTTAATGGCTTCTTTTTCATTGAAGTTTAAGCTCTCGTCCAACGGGCTAAAGCTGAAAACTAGTTGAAATGGAAGTTGAACCGTAACAAATAACAAACAAATTTTATAGATAATACAGTCCCATCGTACTGAAACATTTTCATCTGCTACAAGGTAACTGTAGGTTCTGTTATTGATATCTTGACAATGAACGTGTAAACACTGGTCACATGTATTGCATATTACTGCTTTGGCATCAGATATTATCAAATATACATTGCTATTATCTTTAATCGGTCTTCGTTAATTTTTTATATTGATAACATATAAAGTCAATTCATATAAAGTTGGAGACAGGAATATTTTATTGTTTTGGTTTGTTTCAATGCCTTCAACTTCTAAAATAAGTGAAAACATTTTATTTCTTCCCATGTTATCAGCTGTTTAATATGTGAAAGCATTTTCTTTCATTTAAGGTCATCAGACAGACGTTAAAATGTTTAAAAACGTTTTATATCTTTTCTAATATTCAGGATTATATTTGAAGCCGAAGGTTCAGAAGAGACAATAGAATACGGATCTAGTGACTGGGGCGCACCTTGGGGCGGCAAGCAATCTGAGGAGGAAGATGACACAGACGGCTCATATTCGCTGACAATCGGAACATCCTCGGATGTCGACGGTATTCTGGCCGGAACTGTCCGAGACCTTGCGATTGGTGGGCGGTATGATGAAATTTAATTTGACGCTCTTTTAACGTTCACTTGAAAACAGTTTTATCTTATAATTACTTCTTTCGAACATTTTCTGGTTGGACCATTTACTTTGTGAAAGGTCATGACCCTCAGGTGCATATACTGGTTAAAGATATTTGTGTGTTAAGTTTCCCTACAACAAAACAATTTAAGCTCACCTGAGCACGAAGTGCTCAAGGAAAGCTATTGTGGCCAGTCAATGTCCGTCGTCCGTCCGTCTAACTTCTTGTGTACACTCTAGCATCTTCATTTCTTCAGCAATCTTCTTCACACTTTATGACAATATTTATAGCCATAATCTCTCAGTCAAGTTCGATTATAGTTGATCACTGTCCAGTAAGTCTGGATTTATGGTCCTTGTATGATAAAAAATGCCAGATTTCATTTTGTGTACACTCTAGAATCTTCATGTCTTAATCGATTTTCTTCAAACTGCATGACAATGTTTATAAACATAATCTCCCAGCTAAGTTCGCTTATGGCTAATATCTGCCCATAAGGTCTGGAGTTATGTCCCTTGAATGAACAAAAATTGCCAGATTTCACTTTGTGTACACTCTAGATTCTTCAGTTCTTAAGCAAACTTCTTCAAACTTCATGACGATATCGGATTATTTACTCAGGAGTTAAGGCCCATGTAAAGACTCATACAAGAAAGTACTTAAACAATTTCTTGTCAGAAACCACAAGGTCTGGAGTTAAGATATTTGGTGTGTAACATGGCCTAGTGGACCTCTTCTAAGTTTGTTTAAGTTATGGCCCTGGGGTCAGTATTTATATACTCCTTAAAACAAGGCCTAGGGCTTAGATATTTTGTGTGTGTCATTGTCAAGTGTTTTTACCTAGTTTGTTCAAATCCTATGGCCCTGAGGTCAAAATTGGCCACACCCAATGTTTCTTGTTTTTAACATAGGCTATACAGAGAGCTATAACCTTCAGTTTTGGAGCACAGGTAAATTTTGTTTGTGAAATTTAACTTTGATCATTGGATGACCTTAGTCATGACTCAATGATCTACTTTTGATATTTTAAGCTGTGACCTTCAAATTTTGACCACTGGTACAGTTTTGTGTGTTGCATTAAACTTGACCTTGGATGACCTTTACCCAGTAACCTTCTCTTGTATTTTTAAGCTACGTCTTTCAAATTTGGCCCAAGGTACTGTAAGATGTCTTGAGTTAAAATGATCTTGCTATATTACTGTGAAATGGATAATGTATTCAGTATGACTGTTCTACAATATAGTAACTTGTACATACAATCAAGGCAATGTTTCTCAGGTGAGCGACTTAAGGGCCATCATGACCCTTTTTTTATTTCATTTTTTTATACGCCCGAAGGGCGGTATTATATGTTATGCCACTGGTCGTCCGTCCGCGCGTTAGCAATTTTGTGTCCGATCTGTATCTTGAGAACTACTGGAAGGAAATTGAAATTATTTGACAGAATGTCAACCATACTGAGAGGATGTACAAAGCGAAGGTTTTCGATGTCTTAGTTCAAGATCAAGTTCACACTTGAAGATCACATGTCATACTGTTATAGTGTGAGAATATTTTGTATCTGCTCTGTATCTTTAGAACCGCTGGAAGGAAATTATTAATATTTAATAGAAATGTCAACCATACAAAGAGGTTGTGCATAGTATAGGTTTCGGATGTCTTGGTTCAAGGTCAAGGTCACACTTGAAGGTTGTTAGGAATTTCTTGTTCACTCTGTATCTTTAGAACCGCTGGATGGAAATTGAAATTATTTGATAGAAATGTCAACCATACTGAGAGGATGTGCAGAGCATAGCTTTCCGATGTCTTGGCTCAAGATCAAGGTGACATTTGAAGGTCACATGTCATACTGTTATTATGTTAGAATATTTTATGTCCGCTCTGTATATCTTGAATCACTTAAGCAGATTTAAACTATTTGCCAGAAATGGCAACCATACTGAGATGAAGTGCAGATCAAGTGCAAGTTTTAGCTGTATTTGGGTCAAGGTCACAGTATGAAGCAACGTCATACCGATATAAAATGCGAAAATATTTCGTGTCTGTTTATTAATCCCCTACCATTGTTTACACACGAGGGAACTGTAAGTTTGCCCTCCTTCTTTCTGTCTGTTCGTTCGTCCGACTGTCAGATCAATATTCTGGTGGAGATGGTAATGGAAATAGTCAAAATGTGAAAACACGGTAGAAGTCTTGTGTTTTCAAGCAACAACAGCCACTTGTTTAATTTTCAAACAACCCCCAATATAATTTGAGAATATATTGAAACCATTTTAAACTTATTTGTAGCCACTTTTATAATAAAGTCCTTGAAAATAAACATTGCCACATCTCCGTTCGTCAAAGGTAGTTCACTTTCAATACCTTTCTTCGGGCGTATATTGCCTCGCTCTCAGCGAGTAGAAATGGTCAATATATGACAAAGAATTTGTAAAAATATAGTTCTATTTCCTTTTCATTCAGATTTTTCAACAAGCAGCTGAATGGAACAAGCTGATACACACGGCTTGGAAATGTGTGTATTTGAGAAGAATGCCGTGCCATCGATCAAAGAAATGCAGAAAATAGATACAAGAAATGTTTGTTAATATTGATTTTAAAGGAGATATTTATTGAAGTTGTATTCTGTACAAACTATATTTTGAATTGCTTTTTATTCGTGAATAGAATTAAAACCTCTCTTAAAGATGATATAACAACGTGAAGACTGCAGTGATTATCCCAAGACCGTTATGTTGTAATATTTCTGTTTTATAAACTTTTAGCTAAATTCAGAGGAGTTTTCTATTTAACGCTTAGAGCGAAAAATAGTGAACATGCAATATCAAACGTTTGCTGATGAAGGATGCTCTGTTAACTTGAAACATATTTAAGAATTATTATTACTTTCTATTGAAATGTCTTTGAATTAGTGGTAACATTTGCAATGTGTGTGTGTGTGTGTGTGATTATCTAATAAAGGCTTTGAAATACCGCTCATTTATCATTAATAGATGTAGCAAAGTTATATTTAACATTTTAGGTCATTATTAAGATATTTCTCATCAGTGGCAATTAAAATGACGGTTAAGACTGCAGGCCTACTTATGTCCCTGCTTCATTTTGTTCAGTGGATAAACTGGAATCACGCATGGCGCGTTCACGTCAGTTGCCTGAATGAACTTCACTCCAACTTTGAATAAGTCACCAGTTTCGTTATAGGTAGTTAGGTGGTATAGAGCGAGACCAGGAAGAGGTCACTGTTACTTAATTTAGACTTATCTGTATATTGGTCTTTTTAGCTCACCTGAGCACTTTGTGCTCAAGTGAGCTATTAGGATCGCCCTGCGTCCGTCGTCGTGCGTCGTCCGTCGTGCGTCGTCAACAATTTTCTTTAAACGACATCTCCTCTGAAACCACTGGACAGAATTTAATTAAACTTAGCAGGGATGATCCTTGGGTCAACCTTCACAAAAGTTGCTAAAATAAACTTGATCCATGTAGAACTCTGGTTGCCATGGCAACAAAAAGAAAAAAAATGAAAACTTAAAAAATCATCTTCTTCAAAACTACTGGCCAGATTTTAAAATAAATTGGTACAGATGTTCCTTGGGTCAACCTCTACCAAAGTTGCTAAAATTATTCCGATCCGTAAAAAACATGGCCGCCAGGGGCGGGGCTTATTTGCCTTATATGTATATAGAGAAACCTTTAAACAACATCTCCTCTGAAACCACTGGACAGAATTTGATTAAACTTGGCAGGGATGATCCTTGGGTCAACCTTCACAAAAGTTGCTAAAATAAACTTGATCCATGTAGAACTCTGGTTGCCATGGCAACAAAAAGAAAAAAAAATGAAAACTTTAAAAATCATCTTCTTCAAAACTACTGGCCAGATTTTAAAATAAATTGGTACAGATGTTCCTTGGGTCAACCTCTACCAAAGTTGCTAAAATTATTCCGATCCTTAAAAAAACATGGCCGCCAGGGGCGGGGCTTATTTGCCTTATATGTATATAGAGAAACCTTTAAACAACATCTCCTCTGAAACCACTGGACAGAATTTGATTAAACTTGGCAGGGATGATCCTTGGGTCAACCTTCACAAAAGTTGCTAAAATAAACTTGATCCATGTAGAACTCTGGTTGCCATGGCAACAAAAAGAAAAAAAAATGAAAACTTTAAAAATCATCTTCTTCAAAACTTCTGGCCAGATTTTAAAATAAATTAGTACAGATGTTCCTTGGGTCAACCTCTACCAAAGTTGCTAAAATTATTCCGATCCTTAAAAAAACATGGCCGCCAGGGGCGGGGCTTATTGCCTTATATGTATATAGAGAAACCTTTAAACAACATCTCCCCTGACACCACTGGACAGAATTTGATTAAACTTAGCAGGGATGATCCTTGGGTCAACCTTCACAAAAGTTGCTTAAATAAACTTGATCCATGTAGAACTCTGGTTGCCATGGCAACAAAATGAGAAAAAAAATGAAAACTTAAAAAATCATCTTCTTCAAAACTACTGGCCAGATTTTAAAATAAATTGGTACAGATGTTCCTTGGGTCAACCTCTACCAAAGTTGCTAAAAATTTTCTGATCCGTAAAAAACATGGCCACCAGGGGCTTATTTGCCTTATATGTATATAGGTAAAACTTTAATCAACATTTCCTCTGAAACCGCTGGACAGAATTTGATTAAACTTGGCAGGGATGATCCTTGGGTCAACCTTCACAAAAGTTGCTAAAATAAACTTGATCCATATAGAACTCTGGTTGCCATGGCAACAAAAAGAAAAAAAAATGAAAACTTTAAAAATCATCTTCTTCAAAACTAGTGGCCAGATTTTAAAATAAATTGGTACAGATGTTCCTTGGGTCAACCTTTTTATCTCAGGTGAGCGATTTAGGGCCATCATGGGCCTCTTGTTTCATTTCATTTATGCACTGTAATTTATGTGTGTGCGTGTGTGTGATTTAATTAAGGGCGTAACGTTCATTTACTTCCAATGGAAGGTATGGTTAAGCAGGAAGAATTAAGAATTGCATTGAATTTATTCCGATTTAACAGTCATACTTTTGCTGTTAGTTCTTGATTCTATATACATATTAAGTGTGCCATACAGGTTGTATAACAAATATGTTCAGTGCTTTTCTTCCTATTTAAGGAACATGTTTTGTAGTAATTTATTGCATAATAAATGAAACTCTCTCAGATTGCCGTCGATTGATTTTCTTTAAACAGCCAGATATTGAAAAACACGGTTTATGAAACAATGACCTTGTTACATTGATTTGGTCGATGTCGGTGTTGTTAAAAGCGCTAATATTTAGTGCTGGGGTTGTGTGTTCTATCCCCATCTGTGACACACAAAAAATATTCAACATTCCTGTTTTATATATGCATAACATTCCTGCACCCAGTTAAGCATATAGGGTTAATTCAAGAATGAATCAGATAATACATCATCCTAAATCACCCCCATCCCCCACCTCTCCAAAAAAAGAAGTAAAAAGAAAAATCAAAAAGATATAAGTGAAACGTTTCGGAAGCTCATTTTCTGTGAAAACGGACCTAATAGCAAAGGATTTAAATTAAATTCATTTCGGAAGTTCAGCGCCCATCGGTATGTGGAAATTGTTATCTAGATTTTGAATACTGAGATCGATATATCAGAAAACGTATCCTAGATAAGCCATGAAATATCAAACAAATTTTACAGGCAATGTGAATTTTGTGAGGTGAGTGCATGCATTGTGTGGAAAATAAAATAACATTCTTTACAGCTGTAACGAATGTGATCCTGTTTTTCACATGCGTGAGGAATGTAATCTTTGAAAAAATATGGCCTTTCGGTGCTGTCATGAACTCGGGGTCCGGACATAACTGGGGCCCGTTTCTCTAAACTTCGTTCGAAAATATCTTCTTAAGAGTAAAGTCACAGATGTAAAATAGTATTTTTCCTGTGAAGTTTACTTTACAAAAAGTGTTGTGTTTGTATAATACAATTAATTGGGTCATCTTTCTTTATGTTTTATTGTGAAAATAAGACATAAGTAGACACTATGTAGAACAACAGACTTACGACTAAGAACCAATCGGTTCCTACGAAGTTTAGTGAAATGTGCCCCTGGCCCTTCTATCGACAAATTTTGGGATTCGGCACAATTTCAGATACATGTGATTACATGTCTGTAGATTTCCTCATCTGTCCGTGATCGCGTGCAAGAAAAAGTGTCTAGAATAATAATAATACAGGTAAACAGAAGGGAAAAAAGTTCATCGTTCTTTGAGCAGCGACAACATGATTATCGGGATGCAGTGCTTTGGTATACTCCCACTATCTTCGGGACCCTGCACAAGGACTGGTTACTTTGCTGTTCTTGTGTTTTAAGAGTTAAATCTCGAAAAAGTAATTCTGGCTTTGGTTGTAATCTTGCTGAATTCAAAAGCAGAAATGAAACACCTGGCAATGATCTATTGGGAAGCCGGGGTGGGGCACAGAGCCGGAACTACCTCTGAAAGACATTGACGACATCCATTATTTATAATTATCTAGACAGGTACTTAATGAAGTTATATCACCTTTCTAGAACAGAACAGAACAGAACTTTATTTTCATCCAGGTACAAAGTATACAACATGGAGAGACATGCAAATAAACGACAATGAATTAACATGAAGGTTCCGCGGTTCTTTTTTTTTCTTCTTTAAGTAAAGAGAGAGAGAGAGAGGTTTCATATTATTTATGAGGATCATGCAATATATGAAATACCAATACTCTTATATTCCTTAACTATATCAAACGAAAGGTTTTAAGGAAAAATATTCATAAAATATATTTAGACAATAAAATTCAACAAAAGAGATTATTTACAGGTATACTAGCTTTTCCTTACCTAATGCGAAAACGAAAGTGGGTAAAGAATATTAATAATAATATTAAGAGAGAGAGAGAGAAGATAAACGGTTACCAATCTGTGCACCATTACATCATGAGTTTGACATTCTTGATCAGTCATAAAAAATTAAATTATATGCATAGAAATTATTTGGTACATTCGATTTGAAGGGGGTTTAAAAAATAAATATTTAAAAATAATACACTGTATTGTAATAGCAATAATGATATTAATAACAAAGCAACACACTGTGTTGGTTAGTTACATAAGACACACATGCTTGAGGCAAATATCAAAGTATGTACGGCATTAAAAAAAAAAAAAAAAAATAATAATAATAATAATAATAATGATAATAAAAATACATATTTTAGTACTTAAAGATTTTGTATAATATTTCATTTCCATTTAAGCCGTTGCTTCATTTCGCCTCACGTTCCATGTATACATGTATATGAAGTTTAAAAATAGAATAAATAGAACAAAATTTTATGCACAAGGTAGCGAGATAACAGCCTAGAAATTAGTGTGTATCGGGAGGTAGAGGGTTCTCTCATCGCTTTTCATTTCGAAAAGTTTCCATAATGTGGCGTACAAATATGCTTAGTTGTTTTAACTCTGTAGGAGATGTTGTGGACATAATACCTTTTATGTTTACATAACTATGCTGCGTGAGGTAACTCAAAAAAGTTGATCGCTCATCTTGGAAATATGTGCAGTCAAGTAAGTAGTGGCGTTCGCAACCTACCTGGCCTATGTCATATAACGGACATTTCCTGTTATCGAAGGGTATGCGAGAGAAGAGAATGGTTCATTCAACCCTTGTAATTAACTCTGATGACAGGTGCTAAAATTATAACACCTTTCTTCAGTAAAGGGGATAATTTCAGCATTCGTCTATAATTCTGTGGACAGGTTCTTAAATATATGTTTGTTGGATTTAACGTCCCACCGACAGTATTTCAGTCATTTGGAGACGATGCTCACTTGAGACAGATATAGAGCTGTCACACTGCAGTATCACGCCGTAGACATGCGGCATGATAACACACTCAATCACATTATCCTAGCACCGGGCCAAGCAGTCCTGCAACTACCCTTATATACTGAGCGCCAAGCAAGGGAGCTATAACAGTACCATTTTTTTTTTTTACGACTTTGGTATGTCGCGGCCGGAAATCGAACCAACGACCTCCCGCACCCGTGGCGGACGCTCTAACCACTCAGCCAACGGGGACCTTTTTTTTTTTTTTTTAATATATAACCTTTCTGTTTATAACCCTTGTATATAACTATGTGGACAGTGTTAATAAGCACTAAAAATGAAATATGTATCACCTTTTAATTAGTAACTAAAACTGACTATTCAAACTTAAACATCAACAAGACTGACAGAGTTAGCTCCCTTTATATTAACACCTAAAATCGAATTCATTTTTTTTTTTTACTTTAAAGAAATAAACAAGTATAAACATCTAAATGAAAATATCATGTGCTAACATGAGAAAAAAATAAAGAGCAAAGCAAATTAAAATGTCATAGAATAATATTTACCGGTATACCTGAAAATCACACAAATTTCTTTATAAAAAATGAGCAAATATCCAAATACTAAAAAAAAAAAAACCTAGGAGTTCTCTTCAATTGTGTTTCATTCTTTAACTTCAGTCCTTTATGACCTAATATTACTATCAAACAGCATTTTATAATCTGAGCAATTTACTTCATTACTATCATCGCAACTTCCATTATTGTCATACTTCAAGTACTGGGGAACTCTTAACTCCCTGTTTAGTCATAATGTTTGCTAGTTGTAACAATCCTGGGATCCTATGTACTGATCTAATTTCTCTTCATCTTAGTTCTTCTTGAACCGTGACAGCATCTTTACGTAATCGCTTAGCAACAACACGCTTTGTAGAGTGCATGGCTTCAATTACACTCTTATTGTCCATGATTACTTGTATTTCACTTCCAGTATCTTTAAATCCAAAAAATTTGAGGCAACATATGTTATATATATTCCAGCTTCTATTCACCTTTGAAGTCCTAGCGTCTCTGCAGCAGTGGTGGATCTCACAACTCTACGTATTTTGTTTGCTTTCCATGCAAAAGGACAACAGATTCGGCCATTGCCACAAAATATATTTAAACGTGCTTCCAGTTCCATGGTTAATGCTCCATAATGATGCATCAGGGAATACACTAATTGTTAGCTTGCATGATAGTTTTGGGCATACTAAGAAAGATTCCTCTTCTTTTCAACTGTCTTATAGTTTTGTTTGCTCTTTGCAAGTCTTTAACACATCTATATTTCAGTTTTGTACTCAGATCAATCATATCAAAGGCCATTTCTGGCCTACAACCCTAAACTATACCCAATTTAATTTTCCGACATTTTGCCTTAACACTTTCCATTTTCAGTAAGTGGATCTTGAGAGAGCGCCTCTTGACTTCCTCCAGGTCCAACACCGTGAAACTTTCCCGTCAACATAGTCCGAATTATCCAAGTTTATATATTCACTACCCTGTGTCAATTCAAATCCTATATATTTGAAACAATTCTTTTCAATTTTCCACTCCGAATACCGGTTACGTAATTTTTCAAATTAACTCAAAAATGTCACTACCTTCATGCAAGAAATCAACAACATGACATCTAATTATTACAACTTGCCATTTTAATACAAAGCAAACACAGCAGGATCAAGCTCACACTGTACAAGCCAATAAAATTGTCTAGATTCGTCTTTCAGTCCGTAAAGTCCATGTTTGGGTTTTCATACGGCTTCTATTGAAGTGTCACTTTCCTGGGATGGTTTGATACGTTCACCTTGCAAAATCTGTTTACACTAGCCTATGATAGAAGCGATGGACAAAATGATTCTCATAGCATTTTTTTCTACTGTTGGGCTTGTCCCATCAATGAGCCACTCTCGGATTTGGTACATGTTGTCACGCCGATGATAGCGATAGGTACAGTGGACTGATAGTGCCTGTATGTTATAATCTGTTTCACAGAAAGACGGCCGGTGTACTAAAATAATGATGTTGCGGACTGCGGTGGTGGGGACGCTTTAATATTGAGTTTATATCAATGCGTATTTTACTACCGTCATAAAAAAAATGAATCGCACAGCATATCACTTCTAATTTTTTCCTTTCTTTAATCCTCATCAACGCCGCATTTCTTGTTACTCTTTCTTAGTATTACGCGCATGCACCGGTCAGAGAGCGCTAGGCGCTGTTTCAGTCAACTTCGTCAACAATATGCAAAATAATCTTGAACATTGATTGACAGAGGCATAAATCGGCGTAAGTTTTATTATTTTTTATACGCGGTGCTGGGCAGTGCTCAGTTAACCATGTATGTTAACCGGTATGTTTGCAATTGTTAGGGATTTGGTTCCCTGCTTATACTGTCTACGCTACGATAAAACAAGGATGCAAAGGCTATCGCTGGGGATTTAACGGCAACTGAACGCAGGGCTGGTTTGCTGACAAGTTCGGCAAGTGTAGGTAACATTTCACGGGGAAACTATTTTCGTACGACATTCCCGAAGCAGGAACTTGCGGTACCACGCGACACTATCTTCACCAGTACAGGGTAGCGGCCCATGAAGTTAGTGCATGCGCGAAGAGTGATGTGAACAGCCAAGAGACGATAAATGAAAATAGAAAATCTAAGTACGGGTTTAATATTTCTAAATAGTTTGAATAACGTTTGTGACGGTATTGCACACCCCTTTCCAATCAAGGATTGTCGCTTAGGGTGACCATGCATCCGTTATTTGCAGACGGAACAGTTTAAATTCAAATTCTTAGTCCATGACCATCTGTGAAGAAGTTACGTTAAGTTTACAGTCAATACCTTAAAATGCATCTTAATGCTACGGATAAAACAGAATAAGGAAAATTAACTTTAAAAAAAAATGGCACCAGGTAAAGTTCTTGTTCGTGATCACTGCACTGTCCAAGTCAACATCTTTATTTAAAGTTTTAAATTAAATCGAAGAATGGGACCAGGTAGAGTTATGGTTCTTGGTTACTGGACTTCTCTTATTGACCTCTATCCTTATACAAATCTGTATATGCAGATCACAATTGGCAGGACAAAATGTTAACGTGGACGGCGATGCAGACAAATGGGTGGCCCCAAAAGATTAGACTAATCTATAATTACTATAAATAGTCGAGCCAAGATTTTTTTCGTTCAGGCAAATAAAGAGCACTGACGATGTTAATGGACGATTTCCATAAACACTTGATAATTCTCAAATGCCTCAAAAACATTCCAATCCAGGTCGACGACACCCATTCTCATATACCGGTAACTAAAGATATCGGGATTTAAGCATTTATTGCCAAGAGTTAATTTGCGTGCGTGTATAAGTTTGCTCAGAACTACATACGCATTAGTGTAAATTGCTCGTGCCAAATGCGTCCGTTTTATAGAATCAATTTCCATACCTTAAAATCACGATTAACCGTTACATACCCACTTTAATTTAATGCCAGAGTTAAAATCTTTATCAATGTTTCAAGAAACATTTTGGACATATAACTTCATTTTACATTGAATTTTTAAATATTTTATATGGTCTAGTACCCAGCAAGCATCGAATATCGGACCGATATCGGACCAATATTGTTTTGTATATCGGACCAATATCGGTTTTCAATATCAGGGCAACATCGTTTTTGCAAAGTGAATGCTATATCGGCCCGATATCTTTTTGAATATCAATCCGACATTGGACCGATATAGGACCAATATCAGTTTGCCTATATTGGGTGGATATCAATATACCTATATCTGACCGATATAGGTGTGCCTTGATTGGACCTACATACATTTCCCAACAAATGGCCTTACATAATGAAATTGTGAAGTGGTTGATAAATTACCAGACAATTTCTTGCTGAAAATAAGTTGAAACATTGATTCAAATCATTGACAACAGGGTTTATAAGTTAAATTAAATCTTTAATAAAATAAGACTCCAGTGACTTTTAAAGCAAAAAAAAAATTGAAAAAAATCAATCATGCACTTGTGTGAGGAAAGTTTAAGAGTAAATGATGAGAACAAAATATATACACACATCTGTAATCAATAATATATTTAATATACAAACAGTAATAATCCATTTAGTGAATAAATAGTCTTTCAAATGGGCCTTGTTTGCAGTATGGCCTCAGTTTGCACATATCACATACGAATGTTGGAATTAAACTCACTATTCCACTATAGAGCTAGTGTCTCTTTGTTGATATTTTGTGGATGCACAAAACACACTAAAAAATAATCAAAGTCGTCTTTCAGATAATTATGGTGTATCCACTGTTTCCACCATCTCTGGAAAACTTTGGGGTTCTGGAGTCAAAAGTGAATGTTTCTTCTACTATGTGACTCCTTCCGGTATTTGGCCCCTCTTAAGCCAGTCCTCACCTTCAGTGCTGGCGGTTTTTGTTGATACTTTTTTTCTGTCCACATTCTGTTCAGGACACAAACAAAAGAGGTTGATATTAACATCTTATTAGCTGCATCAAACTGACTATACAACACTTTTAATAATTTATTTATCTCTTTCATTTAACGAGATGGTAAATTGGTATAGAATTATTGGTTTAGCAGCTTTAATTTGCTTTAAATTTTATAATTACAAAGCTATAGGAGTTGTAATAGCTCAGACACTCTCTTAACAATGACAATGGTTTATTTCAAATACATGTTTGCTGACATATGATACTTTCTTTGAATTGACAATTTCTTAGTATTGGTTTGAAAAAAAAATCAACTTACTGTATCGAACGTTATTCAGTATCAAGTTTCCTCTTCTTTCCCGTGAAGGCACATCTCTCAGCACTTTGCTTGAGATGTTTTCTTTCGGCAGGCGTTTCAACGCAGTTTTGAAGTTATGTCCACACAGCCTGCAAGGTGAAAGGAAAAGTAAAACATCAATTCATGAATATATAAACACTGGCATCCGGCTTATAATCCAATCTGACCTATATCAAGGGCGTGCCTGGGCTTACGCACTAACGCACGTGCGTACAATTGATTTGAAAAATGGAAAGTTTAAAAACGCCAAAAACGCAAAAAAAACATCGTCTTACCAGGGTAAGGCATATATTTGCCCTCGTAATTAGATACAGAGAAATTTATTTTGAACAGATTTGCCTAGAACGATATTACAAAAATCATATCTATAAGCACAAACAGGCTAATTTAACATTAAGGTATAAATTTTACGGTACGATACTTTCTTGATCAGCTTATCTTTCCCCACCTTTTTCATGTGTTCTAATAGTAATTAAAAATACATTCAATATGCCAACCTGTTAACTCAATGGTTACACATAGCTGAGATCGGACTAGGGCAATGTTCTGTAACATCTGCATGAAGGCTTAGATATTATTTCATTTCTGCCATGATTCATGAAGAAAGTAAACGTAGCTAGGTATGCAACAACATGTATGTAAGCATGAACAGTGTTAAGATATAACTATTATATTATTTACTACAAAAAACAATTTAAATATTTTATCAACTTACTTGAAAAAAATGTTGTTATGAATTATATAAGCACTGAAACATCTTTATTGTTCTTATGCATACGCATATGAGTCCTTAATTTGTGTTAAAATATTCGCGTTTTTGTATATTATTGACTAGTTAAATGGCTCATGAAAAGAAAAAAAAACAACATTGCTCCAATTTTTCAAATTTGGCTCATCCATTGGTTCCAACAAATCATAGCGCTGAAGGCAATGGAGTTGTGTGTGTCTCAAATTAAAGCATGATCCTGGTCGTGGGCTCTCATGCATTTAGGTTTCAACTTTTTTTTACTTTTTTTTCGTCTCCAGTATTCTTATTTTTCTTTTTATATAGTGTCTCTTTTATAAATATTTCTGTCTCCAAATCTTTCTCCTTTTCTTATCTCAGTCACTCTATCTCATCCGCGATTCCTTACCCGCTTTCAAAGTAACTAGCGACATTTTTGTCCATTGTCTTCTCTCATTACAGGTAGACTATAGTGAAAGAAAAAAATGAAGGTTTTACTAGTAAAGAAATGCTAGAGCTATAAAGAGGAAGAGACTTTGAAAAGGGGAGTAGCTTAAGAGCTGGATACAGTGAATGTAGCTTTTAGTTGAAGAGATAGAGATAGCCGGAGATGGGAAAGAGGAGACCATAGAGCAAAGGTAAAATCTGTGCATGAGAGCCCACGACCAGGATCATGCTGTAATTGAGACCTAAACCGTACAACGGTAAAGGCCGATCGAGTTCGCACCTGGCGAACGTTAGGGTATGTCTGCATTGTGCAGAAACTTACTTGGGTCTGACTGCCGTCTCACATAATCCATACTTTATATACCCTACTTGTAATATCTTTCGAACGGGTTTTAAATTGGTTCTATATTTAGATTTATTAGTCTTTTCTGAAAATGTATTTCTTTGAACATTAATTATTTCACTGAAATATGTTACTAAGTTATTTTACCTTCCAGAAGCTCAACAAAATACAAATAACTAACTCAGTGTTTTCAAAACAGAGCTTATTTTAGTATTTACAAAATGTGTATTTTTTTCTAAAAAAAAGGGAGTCGTTTTCTTAACTAGACAAAGGACAGTGTTATAGGCGTTTTAAATCGGTTTACAATAAGGCTCCAAAGTTGGCCCAGTGGTAACGACTCTGTCTACAACTCCTCTCGGTATCACTCCACGTGGGTTCGTAGCTCGGAGGTGAAAAATTTAGTGCTAGATTATAATACCAGACTATTAATTTTATTAATTATTTCTGCATTTGAATTATTGGCTTCTATTTTTATCGTTTTGAAAAGGACCTACAGTTAATCTATTGAGCTATTATTCAAGATATATATCTCATTCAAAGTTGTTTTTTTAACTAAATGATTCAGTATTGAAGCAAATGCTAGAAAGGTTCAATTTCAAGGGGCGTATACTATAGTTTATAATCGCAATGTTTCGGACATGTAAACATATTTCGGGTACCCCAAATTTTTTGGATAATAAGTTATCACAATGTCAGTATAAGAACGCTTAAAGACGATCGCGACAGTTTCATCTTTCTTTTCTTTCCCAAACGTTTAGAATTTCATGACACCGTTATTTTGAAACAAAAAATACAAACAAACAGTATTTGTTTTAAACTTTATTCTTTCTGATGTAAAAACATTGATTTTTTTTCTGATTTTTTCAATGAATAATTTTTTGGTTTCAGTCCATATACCGAGGTAGTGTTATCCTAATGCATTAGTTAAAAATACTGCGCGTTTTAATTTTTGTATGTACTTCACCCTTTAAAATGCTCCTACGGCGTTCCAGGGGCATTTTCCCCCTGGGAAGCATGCCCAAAGACCCACCCTAGCCATGGTGCGTATACCGATATTGGGTCCAGGCACGCCATTGTATATTCATGTACTATGGAGACGAGGTAAACAACTCCCTCAATTGACCCCTGAATATATGTCAAATTGGATAAGAATGTATACAAAATAAAACTCAAGTGTTTATAAAAAAAACAATACAAGATTGTTGTATGAACATGTAGTACGGTATCTCATACACAACAAGTTTTATTTCTTCATTTAAGTTACGATGCAATCAAATTTTACGAAGTGACTGTCGCGAAAACCCATGACATAAAAAAACTGCCTTATGCTAACATACATGCAAGAATAAAATATTAAAATCAAATGGTATTTAAGGTCAGGTTTAAAAATGGTCATTTGTGTTTATACGTTAAATGGACTTACCCGGTTTAAGATGACCAAACATCTGAAGAAAATTCAAACTCAAAGAGCATGGTGGCATGGGAATGCAGTCAAAATCAAAACGAGGCTAATATTTGATTTTTTTAACATTTTTTTTTCAATTAAACAAATGATATTAAATCAAATAAAAATATTAGAAAGATTTAGCACATTATCTTCCTTATAATATAAAATTGTTTCCTATTTACTTTTTGAACCTACACTCCAAGGAGAGTTACATCCTTTGTGAAATATCAGCCCGATATAGGACCGATATGTGGAAACGATCTGAATTTTATATAGACAAATCCTTGTTTATTTACACTTGCACAACAAGATATGTTTATGTGCTGTTGATATTTACATTTGGATTCAAGATACAATTTACTCTAGCTACTGGATCTGCAGGTTGGGATATCGGCTGTATATCTGCCCGATGTCGCAAACTGATATTGATATCGGCACGATATACCCATGCTTGCTGGGTAAATAGAGTGGTCTTTCAAGTTTAAAATGTAATTGAAATTGCGACGGAAGTGTGAAAATGCGACCTGTCATAGTGTATTGCGAGTCGTGTAATTAAAGCTATGTGCAAGTATAAAAAAAATGTTTGAAAATTTGGTTCACTATTTTTCTTCTGGTGCTTATAAAACTGGCGTAGTGTTAAGTAATACAATCCTCGGATTACTGAATTGCTTTTCGGGGGAGGGGTCAAACCTCGAATTGAATTAAGTGATGGAAGGTAAATTGCGTTAAGATAATCAAATCGTAGAAAAAACTATTTTATCATGGAACTGCAATTTTAGATAAAAATTATAGACGATTGCATTCTAACTAAAGGGGGCCTCCGTGGCCGTGTGGGTAAAGTCGCTTAACACTCAGCGCGTGGGTTCGAATCCCGGTAGGTTCATTCGGATTTTCATGTGAGGAAGTCTGACTTGCGGTAGGTTAGTGGTTTTACCGGATGCCTTCTTGCATTCGGGGTTTTCCTCCACCTGTAATTAGGACGTCGCTTTGACTGAAGAAGTTGTCGAAGTCGAAGTGACGGTTAACTCAATAGTCAAGTTAGTCAAGTCAGGCATTCGAACTTGACTTTGCGAGTGATGTAAATGGGAAGTAAAGCCGGTGCCGGATTTCCAGATTTTATCGATTGAGCATCCATTACCAGAAATACCAGATATTAAAATGGACCTTTCAAAGAGTTTTCCAAGAGGTATATCCAAAGTAAAGAGTTTTGAAAGGATTCAAAACAAAATCGGTTTTCGCACATCACAGCACGCTCCCTTTCTCTGGACTTTATAAAATCATAACAGTATCTTAACTCATATTTATTCTATAATCCAATACAGTAACAAATTAACGACTGTCAAGTATTCCAACAATAACAAATCATCCAGTTTATTCCTGCTCATGTTCTTGTGCGATGCGAGAGAAGTACTCGACCGCCATATTGACAGCCGTTTCCGGAGAATCCTGGAAGGGCACTGAACTCTCGTATTCCATAATGCCGGACGGGAATCTCGCCCAGACGAGGATTGGGGATCCACTACCAGCAGTATTTGGGTTGTAAGCGATCTGAAATAAGTGTTCCTCATTGTTTAGTACAATAAACTCAGATCACATGAATTGGAAAAGCTGCAAGTCCTTTTAATTAAAAGATTTTATCGATGCAGAAAATAGTCCATGTTCTCGGCATAACCGATCGAAGGACGGGTACACTTGTCATTTAACATTATTCCCTATTGATTCTCAAAATACGATAGAAAATGTATCTAAAATTAAATTCGATTGAAAGAATAAGGCATTCAACTTGGCTGCGTTCAGTTAACCATAACGCACGCAACTTAATGATTTGGTCCCATGCTGCTTACACTATACGCTATGATACAACGGATACAAACGCTAACGTTATGGACTTTACCTAGTCCCTGTAATGGATCCGCTATATCTAGGACCACTTAACCTCTACCACGGTAACAAAGGCACCCTAATGAACCATTAGAAAACCTTGGTTATCTCTGTAAAGTCATGAGGTCCGAAATGAAACCAAATTATTACAGGGACTTAACTTAAGGGAAACTGAACGCGGGGCTGAGCCATAATGTTTGCAATTGTTAGAAATTTGGTTCCCCGCTTATACTTTTTACGCTTTGATGCAAAAGAATCTTCCGAGTTTAGCCGATTTGCAACTGAAGACTGCCGGATGTACATGGTAAACCGTGGAGGCGGATATTTGATTAAAGATAAAATCCGGTTATGAAATACCTTTTGTAAGATGGGGGCGGCTTCGTCCGAGTTGACCTTCTCTAACATGGCAAGCATCTTCATAGGGCGGTATAGTGTCGTATACTCTAGCAAGATATCCGAACCACACACTGGAACCGGAAGTGGAAGGATATAGGTCAAAGTAAATATGGGCAGGATGCGGATTTTATATGCAAAATTATAATTTACGATACGGCAATAGAACATTTCGAACTGAGGACAACTTAAAAATGGCAATACGAAAATGAGATTTATCACTAATCGAATTAAATACTGATGGGTTTTGTAATACGGAGTTACCAGCCTTGCGTTCAGATAACCATAACGCTCGCAACTATTCTGTATTTGGTTCCCGGCTTACAAGTTATGATACCATAAGTCTAACGTGAGCGTTATTGTAATTGAACGCAGGGGAGGACTTGGGGCACCATGAACATGGTTGTGGTTTCTACATTTGTCATTACCTTAAGTTTTACAAGTTAAATTTTTTTTTATGGCTTTTACAATACAGTACAAACAATTATTTAACAATTGACTTGACTATTTGAGTTTACCGTCGCTTAGACAGTATTTCAGTCATATAGCTACGTCCGGCTAATTATAAGTAGAGGAAGACCCCGAATGCACGAAGGCATCCGGGTAGAACCACCGACCTAACGCATGCCGCTGGAAAGCTTCCTCACATGAAAATCCGAATGACCCTGCCGGGATTCGAACCCACGCGCCGAGGGGCTGAGCGAGTGTTAAGTCAGCGACTTTACCTTCTCGGCCACGGAGGCCCCTTTAACAACTGACACGCGAGAATGAAATATGTATACATGAAGAAACGTATAAGTACACATCCTCATTATATACGTCAAGAGTTTCACACATAACAAGTGAATCTGCTAGCATACAGTAAAAGGTTTAACTACTGAATAAGATGAAATATATACTGAAGTTTAGGAGGACGGCAAATGAAACAAATTTGGTCTATTAATGCAATAAAAATCAATTAATATTGGGGATTACAAATTACGACTATCTTAAGCCTATTTTAAATAAATTTACAAAGATTTATTCAATCTTATTTTTGGATTTAAATTTAATAATTGAACAATTTTAATATTTGGTCTTTATAAAAAAAAAACTTGCAATAAAGCACGTAGATCTTGAAAACGTTCATATTTAAGTATAAAATGGTAATCATCTTCAATGTCGGTATTTGAAAAACAAATCTGAGAAGCACGCTCATTACAAGGTAGTCGGTCAAGGTATCTTCCAGAATACGTAGCTGGTTACATGAAATCCGTAACAAGTCATCAATTGTCTAGATTTCCACGAAATTATCAGACAAGTATCGTTCATAAGAAAGGGGCGTTTTTGTATGGATGTACAACATGCTAAGAACTCTATTGTTTTTAATATTTAAACAATTTGATGGAATGCATCAGTAATTCGTCCTTTATTCAGCTTTTTAAACTAACGTAACATGTATATCTAATGGGTTCAACCATATTAGTAAAACCATACATATCTAACAGTTTTACTTGGTAAGGCCAAGTTCCACCACGAACGTTATTATTGGCAAGTGCAGACGTCCTCATAACATTATCGGAATATTTCTTTGAACCAGTATTTAATCATATGTACATATCTATGCACAACAGGTACTCTTCCCAGTTCACCGTACACAGAAGCATTGCAAGCTCCGGTCCAAATATTTTACAGTATTTTAAATGTATACGTTCAATGTCTGGATTTTGACAAGCCCCAGACAGAAGACGCATAACTTAAATTAGAATTTACAAAAAGATCAAATAATTGTAAAGACATTTTTGGATTAACTTTTTTTATATTATGAAAAACATTGCTTTAAAAAGATAAATCGAGATTGAAATTGTCGACTACCTCGAGCTCTTCGTTATTATAAAACCACCTTTCATTTCGTCCTGACCTCTTACGGAATACAGCACCTTTTGTTTTGGATTTTGACTTCTTATCCCACAAATTACATTCGTATAATTTATTTAAATTGAAGATCCTCGGTAGATTTACCAATTATCACCATATTGTCAGTAAAAAAATAAGGCACAAGTCAAATATATCTACCCAATTATCAGCACGATTATGTAAATATTGTTCTAAATCCAATAAAAAGAGCAAAAAATGCTTGCGAGTAATTCTGGCCTGGTCGTAACACTGAAGACAGTGCTTTTACAAATATAATTTTACAAATGCACTGAACAAAACCAATTCTTTTCGTCCAACCCCATATTAAAAAAGTTATAGCCATAATGCATTTCTTCAGAGTCGAACGCCTTCAGGTCTATAAACGCACAATGTAATCTGGATATAGTATTGACATAATGTTGAATACGAAGGTTTAAAATATAGCATCCACAGTACTTTTTAAAACCAAATTGCGCAACAAACCAGGCGTACGTTCAGTGTGCACTGTATACAACCGGTCGCTTATAGTCCACTATGGAGTTTTAGGACTATATAACATTCACGTGCACTTTATGCTGTACATAGTACAAGAGAACATCGTGGTGTACGGCACTTGAGTTATAGCTAAGCGCACGGTTCCTTACGGTTAGACATACTGATCGCACGCCAGGTTTCTACTTAGTTAATGCACTAATGAAAACTTTACCGAAGTTACATAGAGTTAATCCCCGATAGTTGTTTGGTACGTTATCTCCCTTTTTATGGACGTACTGATCATGACCGGACTGTACCTCGCGTAAAAAATATTAAATATCAGTGATGACTGCCTAGTACATCAAGGAGTTAAATATTCATATAATAAGTTGGCGCAATGACATGCTGGTTTTTTCTTTAATCTGAAAAATAGCCGATTTCACTTTTCCAACATTGCAGTATTGAATAATGCGAAATTGGGGTTATTTATACTAAAGTCACTATGTTAGTTGAAATGTTCAGCTTCCATTTACTCATCATTAAACGCTTTCAAAATGGTTTTGAAAATCTTTATTGATTTATTAATTACTGTATTTTGCTAATATAAATTTGATAAAATTCAATAGGTTGACGTCTTTTAATGCTTCAAGATTTTTAAACTGCACAATGATAAAAACTTCAAATTTAAAACAGAGGTACAAAAGTTTAATAACTCTTGTCGCGATTTTCTAAAGACTTGTTCTGGTTATATGCGTTTAATCCGGTTTATATAAACACTGGGCATTTATGCACTCAGCATCAAACAATCTTTATTTGTCCTACAAGCGAGTGAACGGTCTTTAACTGTATGTTTGAAAAGAGGATTAGATACAAAACATAACTAAAACTGTTTACCATATTGTCAAACGAGTTGCTATTATTTCGATGGCAATTAGATATTTGTGTTAACTTAATCTGATATAAGGTCTCTTAACGAGTTTTTCGTGATCCCACCTAAGGATGATACTAGTATTTCTGCGTTCCGACTACTTAATATTGTGAAATAAAGTGGAGCATGATCGCTGTACTGAGTACAACTCCCGACACGGAAATGATGAATTAGAGAGCAAGGAATGCAAATAGGATTCTTACCCGACTCTATCAGATGATTCCTGTCCGTAAAGGGGCGACATACTGGACATTGACTGAAGCACTGCCAATCTACAGGGCTATCCTCGGCACGCTTTCCAAAACCTGGAGCCGAACGTTGCAATACATTTGGTTACATTTGATATTTGGATACTTGATAAACGACGACGGGTGATATTTATACAAAGTTAATCATAGGAGAACAAGTAATTATGGGAAAAAATGCACGATATCCAGGTAACCCAAGTGAATATAAGGCTGGCAGTACTGGACATAACACAATTGTCCTGGTAAACATAAGTGGATAACTTGAATACCTTCTACTTGCCAGATAATAACTGAATATGAAAATATTTCAGTAAAAGTTTCGACATAGCTAAGTGGATAAGTGGTTGGAAAAAATATGCCGCCATATAAATATATTCAGCCCCCTGAAGAATTTACAAGAACTTTGAATTGCAGCTTTTAAAATTCGGCCTTTGAAGATTTAATTAAATATTTTGTTTGGTTAGAACGTTTCTAAAGGTTTTCAACTTGTAGTCCTCGTAAGTTTGATGAGACGGGGATTTAATATCTTAAGCAAACAGATAGAATAATTAATGAGTCAAAGTCATGGGTAAGCAAGTGTTTGATCATACTATGTTTTGACACGAAACATACCTTTAAACCAGTTTCCAATCCTATTCTTGTGTTTGTATACGGTGGAGGCTAAGGAAGCGGCTGCTGACGCCCCCTGTAAGGCAACCAATGGTGCGATTCTCTCGTGAAGGTCCTCCATTTCAGAGCGCTTTCCTGAGGATGAATCAAAACGGTAATTTTTTGTAGTGTTAAACCTTAGAGCGAGTAAGCATGCCACTACGTAGCTTTCCGTACGAGCCGAGTTAGCAATATCAGGTGTGTATGATCGTTTATTTTGAAAAAATAAAATAAGTTGATAAAATTCAAGAGCATTGAACCTGAAATATTGCAAAATAAGTACATTACCGAACAAGTGTTTGTTGTTGTAAAGGGTGAAGCCCAAGGAAGCGGCTGCTGAGGCCCCCTGTAATGCTACCAACGGCCATAGTCTCTCCTTCAGGTTTTCTAGTCCCGGGTCCTTTTCCACAGAGCGCTTTCCTGTGGATGAAATGGAATTTATTTATGTTTAAAGTTAATTTTATATCGATGACGAAACGATTCACAAATTATATTCAGTCTCGAATGCTCTGGTGGCGGCGTATGTGGGCATTGAAGGAAGAAACCGGGGAGCCCGGGAAAACCCACGTGTCTTGACAAGCGACCATTGTACACCTCACGTATGTTACCAGGTATCGAACCCGGGGCACATTGGTTAGAATCAAGGTGCATTACCACACCGCTGTTCAGGCACGCAATTTATGTTTGGATTCGGCTTACGCCCGAGGTTATTGGGAAATTGTTAAAACCAAGGAAAAATGTTGAGGTTGCTAAACCCGTTGTATTTAGAGTTTATTAGTTCTTTATCTTCACTAGTTGATATTAGCAAACCTAACCCAGTGGAACTGGGTATTTATACTATTCATTATTTACGGCTGCTTTTATTTTGGCAATAACAGATCGTTTGCAGATTCTCCACAATTTACAATAGCGGGAAAGTATTGAAGCTGATCGTTTAGTTACAGAAGATTCTAAATTAAAAAAGCGCCATACCACGGAAGAAATGAGAGAACAAAGCACCGGCTGCCAAAGAGGTAATGAAAATGGCCCTTTTCTCTTCGCCGCCTTTCAGCATCTGAAAAGGGACAAAAACCGAAATGCCCATTTGATTTGAAAGAGGATATGTGAAAGAATAATGCATAGTTCCATGACCCACATATTAGCATATATTAACAATAGATTACAGTTAGATTTTGTCCCACAAACACGATGTTAACAAAGGATCACATGTCATTGTTTGTGGCCAAACCTATTTTTATTCAAATAAAAGTTAGGGTCAGGGAACTATCCATTGTGTTTAAGCTTGGCATCGACCGATATATCTTGTAAATTGATGTATATATGCTCATACAGTAGCGTTATTAAAGTTTTAAATGATACTTGCAAATGAACACTAGTGAACTGGAACACGTGAACATTACTCACCGGAAGGAAATCCTCTGGTACACTGAAAAAATGTAATTAATTACTGGTAGATGCAAATATAGTTTAAGGTAGAGGTCTAAATGGACAACGAAATACTATAATCGATATGCATTTTCTATTACTTTTCTGTTCTACGTTTTTCGTAATTTTAATGCAGGACCTCTGAACCTGAACTCTCGTTTAATATTCATTTTATTTACATTCATAGAAATAAATTTGAAAAAGATTGGGACTCAAACTTCAAGCTTTTTAAATTTTGACCCGGTTTGATAAGAAAATGACCAAATTAAAACCCGATTTTTCCTTATACATGATACATTACCTTTCTTTAACGGTTTTTTTTTTTTAGTACAATTTCAAAGAAAATGAAAGTTGTCTATACTTATAAGATTTATTTAGGTTTAAATATTCATTTTCCGTCCAAGAATTTCAAGTATAGACTCGGAAGATACAATTAAGAATCGTGTATTAAGTTTGAACTATTCAGTATACATGTAGTTCATTACTGATGAATATCAGCCTCATGTACACTCGAAATGTTATTCTGTGATATGAAGTTGTATAATAAAATAAGCGAGATTCTCACCTGCCACAGGAAGATTCCATGCACGTGCGGCACGAATCGGATTCCGTTTGTATGCTGGCCTTGCACTGGGTGGCGTGTTGCTTTAGCTCGGCCACCATGGGGGCGGACATGTTGAACATGGTGAGAATAACGTCACTCAAGGCCTCGCGGAAAACATTCCGGAATTCTGAAGAAATAAACAAGCCGTTATATAAGATGTGGAAAAAAAAGTCAATGAAGTATTATATGGTTATGTAAAGAAGAAGCAAATATTGAACTAAACGATTTGGTACTCGCTGTAACTGCTAGCAATAGATTAAGGATGTACATGTATTAGTATTTTACCGGCGAGCCGTTCCCCGGTTAACTCCACATAAGGACTGGATGGCGCTGCATTGGTTGCTACCACAAGTACAAATACTCCCAGCAATGTGTACTTCATCTGAAACACGAAATGTGGAACGGATTTAAACACCAAAAAAACGCGCCTCTATAGTATTATTAAAGAGGATACTGAATTAATAAACACCATACACATTTAATAACGTAACGAGCGTCCTTGATAAGTTACGGTAATTACATCACGTTTGAAATTAGATTAAAACGTCACCTTTGCCAAGAAACAAAGAAAAAGTAAAATCCCTTTGTTAAAAGACTTTCTTAAAGACATCACTGCATTGGAAGTTTCATTTATTACAAAAAAACAAACTTAAAGTTATTGGAAATACCTTGGATCTTAGCGGTGTTCAAACTTCTGGATACCCTGCTGTCTCAACTGTCGTCTGCTACAGTGTGCAACCACAGCACGTGTCCCCTGGCTTATAAAGGGACACTTCTCGATATGCACGGGATTCTCGGTATCTGGCATACAGACAGGTTTCTCGCTCTTGGCGTGATTATAGTGCTTCTACGTGGACCCCAAGATACATCTGAGGCCCGCCTGTATGCCCATGCTTATTGTTGTCATGTTTAAGCAAATGTTCTTTTTCCCTTTAAAAGTCAGATAGTTTTCTGCACATAACTGGTACACATCGGTAAACTCTGCTTGTTTTGTATTGCTTCATTATCCGAGATTAAATACACAATATCATATATTTTTTAATATATCATTAGTTATATAATGCGACCGACCGAAACAGTGGGGGTTCTTTTTATTCTGTTTATACAATGACTATACATGCACTTATTACTGTTATCTGGATGATATAATCCTACTTAGATGTTATAATTCATAATTTACTATTACATAAAGTGCTGTGTTTTGGTAAATATATTCTAGACAGAAACTCATTAACAGTACTCCAGTCGACTCTTTTTATTTATTTTTTTTAGATAACGATGACCACATATCCTAGGTACAGATGTTTTATTATACTGAATTTATGTAAAAAGACACCATAGACACCAACTAATCTAAACCATTTAATTTGTTTTAGCATACTTTAAGTTGATATACATATCTAAAGCTATTTTAAAATGTAAATGCGTTGTACACATTATATAATATGATGTCATATATTGTTAAGGGATATTTGTAATGCCCGGTATTGCATTAATGTTTTTTTTTTTTTTTTTTTTTTTCTTGCTTGCTTGCTTTTTTTTTAGGGGAGTAGTGCAGTAACACGCTGAAGTCAAATGTCATAATAAGACACCCATTCACCCCACCCTGACAACCATAAACAGTCAGTCTTTAGACTACCTTTATATACTGAGAACAATACACAAGGTAGATACATCGTACATGTATGTGTGATATGTTCTGTCATACATTGTTTACAAGTGAAATGTTTTGAAACTTTTTTCTATGTAACGTACCCCGTGACCTTTGGATGTTTCATCTAGACAAAGCACTTGTTTTTACACACGTTCAATAAAATTCTCTAAAGTTGTAATAAAACCTGATCACATATCATGTGTTGTGTGTGTATATCTAGTTAGGCAACTTATATTTTTTATCAATTTAAGATATAGAAGTTTTAGCCTTCCAAAGGTTCCTTCCAGAGCGTTTCTAAACTATGAAGTATGAAGTGAAAGCTGTTTTTCAACTGTAGCATATGAAAGGTATAACCTTAGAGTACAAAGAGGACAAACTGTATTGTATTGGTTTACTATGGTTGAACATTTTTCCAAGTCAAAACTTTTTTAAGTTTTTTTTTCTTTAAATCATGGTAGCACGGGATATGAAGCAAGAAATTCAAGGACCTTTTAGGGCTAAGTTCAATTTAGGATGGCATCGTGTTTTCTTTAGGGGGACAACACGAAGCTGTAATTTATACCTACGCGCACCTGCTAGAAAACGGCCGATAAAAAAGCGGACTTCACGTGACACGGATGGATATCGCATGACTTCAGACAGGATCCCGTCTCATCGTAAAAATCATGAAGCACGCATAATACTGAGCGGGCAAACATCTCATCAGGGGCTTATCTTATATCCGGCAAGTAGCGAGGAATGACTATAGATGTTCCTTCATGGACAAATGTTACATGTGTGTTTTGTATTATGTAAAGTAAAACAGGTTAATTATATTCTATCATTTTGATAGATGAACACGATTAATAGGTGTACATTTAAATAGAACCTTTGGGTTTTTCTGTCTGTAATTGTGTTCTCACCCTCCCTCACTCACCTTCTCTCTCTCTCTCTCTCTCTCTGTACTGTTATTTTCATGGATAGTGACAAGTTCGTATTTATTTATATATACATGTACATGTCAATTACTTCACTTTATTTTATTTTTATTTATTTTTTTTCGTTTCGGCAAGAGAAGATGCAATATTGACAAAAGCAGTGCAATAGTAAATGTTTAAATATACCTAGACAGCTATAATGCTATTTAAATGCTGTTTATATATTGTTTGTTATATTTATGTTTATTTGTACTGTCGCCATGCTGTAATAACCACATGGGTCTTATGACCTTCTGGTATATATGAAATAAAAGTTTGAAACTTCCTTCCCATGAACAATAAGATATATCCTCGAGTGCCCAAACTCAAATAACTCGTAAAAAATTATTCCCCCAATTTAATTAAATGCAACATAAATAAAATAGAATAAAAACTGTTCACGTACCAATTAATTCTATCAAATTCACATTGATACCCCCCAAAATAATTCTTTTATAAGTAATTATTCACTCGAAAATAACATTAAATACATTACGAGTCAAATATTATGCCATCATTTTGTGTGGTCCTAAGGTTATAATTCCATTTATAAATATGTAAAACAGCAGATGGAATTTTTTTGAAGAAAAAACATATAAAAAGAGTGGTGCGAGATAAAATTTGCAATATTTATCAGTTTGAATTAAAATTTCGTACAAAAATCATCTGAGTTTATTTACAGAAACATCGTTAAAAAAAAAATCACAGTCGCTTGGCGTGTGATAAAATCTAGCGAGACTACAATAAAAAAAAAGGAAGATGGCGGAGTTAGGACCTCCGACGATATACATATATTCATACAGTTTACCAATCGGATAGTTGAACAAAATTCCTATGAATATTAAACAAACATTGGGGTTTTGGTTTCATATTAACAATATTAACAATATTGCTGAGTATACTAAAATGAAGAGAAATCTATGAGAAGCGATTAGCGTTTCAAATCTAAATACAATATATATAGCAAAATGTTTGGCATCAAATATAACTAGATCTACACTTTAAAAGAGACCACTGCAAAAGTTGCATCAGTTGGGCTTATATTTTAATGATCTGTAACTATTTTCTTGTAATCTCTAATATTAAATCACTTGCTGTGTTTGGGATTACTAGATATGTCGTATCTAACTTAAAAGTTCGCACATAGAATAGTGTAAATTTTACACTAACAGGAGCTGAATATAAAATACAGAGATAATAATATATAGCCTTCGAGTCTGAAAAACATGCGAATGGTAATGAAAAATTGATAAAAAAAAAATGTTTTCAGTGACAGAAAAATGATCCGTGCGTTATGACACAGTTTTGTTAAAACAATAGCTAGACTTCCGTTATCGACTTCGGCAGTATTATTAATAAGAAATATATTTTAAAATATATATGCGGCGTTGATGGGGATTAATATAATGGAGACTGTAGAACGGCTTTATGATGTACAAAACATTATATGTGAGGTATTTTATCCTAGAAAGTCAAAATAATCATAGATAATAACTCGGTATTAACCCTTTCCCTCATAGAGGAAACCATGAAAAGACCTATGCGAACAGCATAAAACCAGATCAGCCTGCGAGTAACTCGCAGGCTGATCAGGTTTTATGCTGTTCGCTGCTCCTCAGTGGTCTGGAAATGAGGATTTTGTAATTAAATTTGGTAAGGTTTAACTGTTGTTTTCTGCAGATCAGGCTTTATGTGGTACCTATTGAGTGCGTCAAAATGAGTCTATATGAGTGAAAGGGTTAAAGCGTCCCCTCCACCACAATCAGCTGAGTACACAACATCGTACTTTCAGTCATACGGAGACGGTGAGGCAGACTACAATACACTTCAGGTATTTCGTCTCGATTCAAGTCTCAATGTTCTTCATAGATATTTATCAAACTGTATTTAGTCAGAGTATTTTCTCAAAATATTTCGTGAACACGAAATATATATTTCAGATAGTTGTCACCTCATCAAACAACCGTGCGTAACCTTTTCCAGGGGTATAGGAAATATCTACCAATGAAAATCGTTAAAAATGTCTTACGTCATTACATCAAAGTGGGTCAAAGGTGAGGTTGGAAAGTTACGCCGGAAAAGGATATGTTTGTCAATATATTTTTTATTTCACCAGAATAACACATGTAATTACTACCTTGAAAAATGTACAATTATGCACTTAATTGTATGTGAACGATTTAAAGCACAAAATACGTACAAATTATGTAACATATATAATTAAAACGTTTCTGTCACATGTACTAGTATCATGCCTTTCCATGTAGGCCTTCTTATAAGTATTCGAAATACGTCGGGTCAGCGTTTTATTACGAAAGAGATACGTGCTTGAATAACCAAAATCAAGATCTTTGTTCGCTTTTTAGGCAAGAACTTGACCCACCCACCTTTTTTACTATTAACTCAACACTTTCTATTTACACGAGATAGCAATATGCATATTTATTTATTTATTTATTTATTTATTTATTTATTTATTTATTAACAATGGTAAACACAAATATACATACACGCGCGGGAGGTAACTGACAAAAAAAAAATCAAAATCAGAGGATGTATTGTTTAAGTGACATAATTAGATTAATATATAGCATATTTAAACAAGAAAAGATTAAAATAAAATGTTTTAATGGACAGATTATAATAAGCATACAATCCCCCTCTATTTCTCTTTCTACTGTTTTGACCTTATAACCTAACCTGTCTCTGCACAGGACCTTTATATTAAATATAAAATAAAAATAAATAAATATTAATAATAATGACCTCTCTTAATATTGATATTATTAATATATAGAGAGGCAGCTATTACTTTATAATTTTCCCTGCACGAGTCCCGAGTCTCTCTAGGCTAAAAAAATATGACTCCCAGTTAAGTAGCATTTTCCATATATTTTATGGCATCTTGTGGATGCACTGAAATTTAAACTTTGAATCCTGACAGCAAAAACATTACATCTAAGATGAAAAGTACATGGGTAAAAAATAATTGGAGAGGTCATTTTTTAACTATTTTTTTTAAAAAAAAATAGGAATTAAAATTTTAAAAAATCGACCTCTTCATATATTTTTTTACAGACAGAGGCCGTTTATTTATTTATTTATTTATTTATTTATTTATTTATTTATTTTTGGTTTATGTTTATGTTTAAAGCAAAAGGAAGCAAATACAAACAAATTAACAAAAGCAAAATAAAGGATGTATAAAATTACTATTTAAAACAAACTATACAAATATAACTCAAGAATTTCAAAGACAAATAAGAATTTAGAAAAAAAAACAGGTCCCAGCTGGAATCGAACTCATGACCTCTTGAATGGAAGAAAGTACCAATCGACGCTCTTACCAATTGAGCTATTTTCACAATGGTAGTATGTAAATAAGGATATAGATAATCAAACTGATCAAAACAGCAGGACTAGCACTACACAAACAATTATACTGTATTGATATCTACACCATGCT
>CM037783.1:11075417-11125417 GCA_021229015.1 Solen grandis
GATTTTCAGTGACCTTGAACTGATCAGAAATTAATCTTTGTTGAAAAAAAATGAAGGCAGTAAGCTCTTGTCACACATGCTCCTTCAGCAGTTTAAATTAGCTTGGATTTATTAATACTCAAAAGACCATTTAAGATTGCAAATGAGTGAGAAATTTTTATTTGTGACCTTGACCTTGAGTTATAAATGAGGATAAACCAAACAGCAACATTGATGGTGTGACAATGCAAATTGTCTCTTGGTTAGGATGGATTTTTGACAAATCTGTATCTATGTCTTATATTACTTTCTTAATCAAAACATGAAATTTCCCTCGTTGAAAAGGAATCCATAGGCTGGAATAAAAACTGCAAGTACTTGTCGTAGGACAATGGGTAAACCCTCCAGGGACATGTTTCACCATGATAGTGTTGCTATAAGATGTTGTAGCTCTTTGTACTGCCAGTTGCTTTTCTTATCACAGTCTAGGCTGTATTTATATTTGTATATATTTAGTAATGGGCTTTGATTTCACTTGTGCTTTTTTTCTTGCTTTCAAAACATATTTTGTGCAAGTTCTTAAATTCATACAGCTTTGCTTAAAACCTTTTATAAAATACAGCTTTAAACCTTTAATGAGATACGGCTTAATACCTTTAATATAATATGGCTTAAAACCTTTCATGACATAAAATACACATGTAGCAAAATAACCACTCAGTGAAATAAAGGACTGTAAATTACATATTTTTTACACTGAAATCAACTGTGTAGGTTTTCCAGAGGGAAATATAACAATAAACAAAGTTACTAATTAATAATATTTTGGCAAAACTTGCCATGGTCAAGGAAAAAGCGGGGGGCCGCTGTGGCCGAGCGGTTACAGTCGTGGACTACAAATCTCTCAGCCCCTCACCGCTGTGGGTTCGATTCCTGGTAGGGACTTCGGATTTTTTCATGTGAGGAAGCCTTCCAGCTGGCTTGCGGTAGGTCGGTGGTTCTACCCGGGTACCTCTGTGTACTTAGGGTCATCCTCCACCTGTAATTAGCAGGACATCGCTATATGATTGAAATACTATCGCAGCTACGGTAAACCCCAATACAACAACAACAACAAGGAAAAAGCATGAATTTTAAAGCCACTACATAGTAAACATTTGTACAATCACCATATTAATATATTTGCCATATGGCGACTGTACAAACATTTACTATGTAGTGGCTTTAAAACTCATGTTTTTTCCTTAAAAAAACGTTTTGCTGCAATATAAAGAATTGACTTGTTTATTGTATAAAAAAGTGTATGTTAAACTGCCAGGCATTTCATCGTGAGAACAGACGCCAAAAGACAGGATCTGTTACGAGGCCTAAGACTATGCGATCTTCAATGACTCTCCCAGATGACGTATATAGCTCTCTGCCAGGTAAGTGACTTAAATGCTATATAAAATGTATGTTCCCCAACAAAAGTTAAAACTGTGTTTATAAATACTAAAAACCTGTACTGAACAGTGAATCTTCTGTAACAAATTTTACCTCATATATATATATATATGTGTGTGTGTGTTGTTGTCTTGGCAAACAGAGCAGACCCTGGCAAGACAGCTCCTTGAAGAAACTGCCTGATCAGGGTCTCCTCTGTTTGCTTATACAATATTGTAGCTCAGATTCTACACAGTCTGCATGGCAAAGTAAAGTCCATTGTGTCATAGTAACATTATATTCTTCTAGTCATATTTATGCATAAACATTCATGAGGTTAAAAAAGTTATGTAGGCAGTTTGGTGCTAAGATACAGTTCGGTAAATTGGTTTAAAAATTTCATAAATTCATGAGGTAAAGTTATGTAGGCAGTTTGGTGCTAAGATACAGTTCGGTAAATTGGTATTAAAAAAGTTGTACATGAATATTCATGAGGTGAAGAGTTATGTTGGCCTTAGAAATCCATTGTGACATGATTCAGTTGACTTGTAATGAGGATATAGCAGCCCCCTTTGACTATTCCACTGAACTAGCTGTTGATACGATGATTTATTTTATGTCCAAAGTCTGTTTATACCAACTGAATTATTTAAACACCATACCATACTGTGTGTTGTCTGTCTAGTGTACACTGTACATCAATCTGGAATCTCTTTATTTACCCAGGTTTCTAAGGGAAAAAAATCATATACCCCTTTTAAACATTCAGGCTCAGAACTAAGTATAACCTATTAACTGGTCCAGCATTATGAAGCTAAAACTGTGACGAAAACTACTTCATGGAGTTCATGTAACTGTGTATAATTAAGCTTCTTGCTTGAATATCTTCTGGTTCAAGCGATTATTAATTGGAAAGTTAATGATTATAACCTATCCGATTGAACAGATAATCAATTGTTTCAAATATCAACCAATTTCTATCACTATATTTTACAAAGTGAATGAGGTCTGTAACTATCTGAATTGTGTTCTGTCTTACAAAAAGTTCAATATATTTTCATATTGCTGAGGAAAGACTGTTGGGGGGATATTAATCCCTTTAGGTAGTTAAAAGTCAACATTTTGTCTTATTTCAATACTTAAACCTTATGTCTTACCTGCAACAAAGTTCTGGAGGGATGTCCTTGATTCAGCCTGTCTGTCTCTTTCTTTCTGTCTGCAGACGCATTTTGCATGTTCATTTCCTACTTAGCTATACATCCATTTGATACTAGTTTCAAATATTAACTCAACATAATTAAATTTAGCACAGAGCCTGTAGTTACATTTTTCTTTTTTTCTGTCTGTACATCTTCATGGTATATCGTTAATGGACCAGTCTATTGTTAACCAGGATGTGTCTTCAAATTGCCTATAGTGACAACTCTGTGAAGAGGTAGTCAAAAGTATACAATATATATTCACATTAAATTACAGTATCACCCAAGCAATATCCTACACAGGGATATCAAGGGATCAAAGGTTGATCAAGTAATTTCTCAGCTTCACAGAAGTGGAAACTATGTTATAGGAATCCCACACATCATGTCATCTCGCATCACGTCCTACTCTCACATGACACGGAATGCAGGCGTATTTTTAGTGATAGTTTAAAATTACAATAAGGAGCTCACTGATTTGTTTGTGATACTGTCTTTGTGCAGTTGACCTTGTCATGAATAAAAATAATCCCAAAACAGTGGGTTATGATGATACCTAACTTTTCACTTGAAAGGCAAGAAAGCTATTTATTATATACTTACTGGTGATATACTGTGTTCTATCAGTGAGATAAAATCCATATCCCACAGTGTGATATAGATCTTCCATAACTACCTTTTAGCTCACCTGAGCACTCTGTGCTCAGGTGAGGTATTGTGATCAGTCTTTGTCAGGCATCCGGCGTCAACTTTTGCTTTAAATGACATCTCCTCCTAAACCGCTAAGCAGATTTCAATGAAAATTAACAGGAATGATCCCTAGGTGGTACAGAGCAAAAAATAGCTAGAATCGTTCCGATGTGCCAACCAAGATGGCCGCCATAGCTAAAAATAGAAAAATCTTCAAACAACATCTCCTCCTAAACTTCTTAGTAGATTTTGATGAAATTTAAGTATAAAATGGATATGCAGCAGCAGTTAGTATAAAATAAAAAGAAAATGTGTTTTTAGTGATTATAAAATATATCTCATCTGGAAGTGATACAATTTTCACATTTTCACTCGCGCTTCAAAATTGTTTCACTTCTCAATGAGATATATACTATATCCTTTCAAAACATATATCCTGTATATATCTGCTCCACAGATTCCAGGATCAGCATTGGAGCTTTAGCTGTGGAGTTCGTGGAAGGTGACATAACCCAGGAGAAGACAGGAGTCATTGTTAACAGTGTTCTCAAAGACCTGAACCTGTCATATGGGAATGTCTCGAAAGCCATTTTGAATGCAGCAGGACAGTCAATACAAGATGAGTGTTGGACCAAAGGTGAGATAAATCTGTCTCATCCAAGTGTTTTTTTCTCACCATCTATCTGTCTTGCTATAACTTTATTGCAGAAAGTGGCTGCTGTCTGAGACTTTTCTCAAATGCTTAACTTTTACAGAAACATTTAAAACATTTTCTCTCTTGCTTCAAGGCAATAAAGCACCAAGTTTCAAGATGTACATGAATGCTTAGTATCAGGTCACATTTCACTGTTAATACATGTATACAGTATGAGCTGTAGTGCTTGGTGTGGCAGGCAAAAATGACATTGAAATATATTGCGATATTTGAACCAATATTGTGATATACACACATGTATTGCAATATATTGCCTGAAACCAAAACATACGTAAAAGATGTGGACACCTCTTTTAAGTGATTTTAAGGTGTTTTCACATTTTGAATTTTTTGTGTAAGCTTGGTACCAAAACATAATTCTTTGCCTTAACTTCATTTGATGTTTTGACTTCAAGTTTCCATTCAATCTTATAGTAACCATTACTTCTTAATCATGATCGCTTGTTTATACTGCATAACCATTGTGCAGTTATTCTCCTGAAGTTGTGAAAATTACTTCAGAAAAAAAATAAACATAAATGTAATGTTGTATAAACATAGTTTCTATTTATTAGATCTACTTAATACTTGAAAATTATTCAGCAACTAAAACACAATATATTGCGATATTTGAAATCATATTGCGATATATTGGCAGACAAATGGTATTTCCATCCTAGTTTCTGAATGCTAAAAATCAGTGGGATGTACGTGGTCCAAGATCAAGGTAACTCAAAGGATTTGGTAGCCCTGTATGTTTGTGTTGATAGATACTGACCATTTTTGGGGAGGGAGTGTTGGTTAGCATTAAGTTGATATCTTGACCTCATTGAGTCATAAAAATATTCACTCAAATCTCGTTAAAATCTATTTTTAGCTGGTGAATATTTATTATACTTAGCATTATTTTTGAATTTCTGTTTTCACTTATTTTTTAATTTTTATCTTTAATCAACAATAAGACAAATCCTACTCTGCTCGTACAACATATTGCAGTAAATAAGGCTCGTATGGAAAAAGATGGACTAGTAGTGACCTCAGGAGGGCGTCTGTATTGTCGGAAAATAATCCACCTGAAGTCTCGGAGCAGCTCGGACAACTGGAAGCAGACCATCTTGAAGTGCCTAGAGGAGGCTGAGTTCCTAGGAATAAACTCAGTAGCCTTCCCAGCTCTTGGAACAGGTCAGTTGTACTATGTCTTATTAACTTATGAAAAATGATGTGTGTATGTCTTTACTTATGAAATGATGGTTGAAAATGCTCAGTTAAAATTAGTATTATCCATTCCTCGTCTAGATTAAAAGGGCACGAATAATGCATGCTACACAGTAAATGATGGGCAATTGGTCTTCACTCAGTGGAATGATAAGCATGTTGTTTTGTTGTTTTTAACAAGAGAAAATTATAGACATAATCTTATCTCAGTGAAAATGACTTTACACTGTTCTTTTCTCATTGAAAGTTTGGGCATATTTTTTTATCTCTTTAACATTTGAAAACTGTACTCAGTGAAAATAATATTTATGATCATATCTAAGTGAATATAAACTTTATTCAGTCAAAGTTATGTACTCTGATATCTCCCGGCAGTTAAAAATCACACCACAAGAACAACTTAAGTCAGCCATCAAATAGGTACTATCCTGATACATCTGGATTTTTGATGATACTGTTTGTTATAGCAGGACTTAACTCATTGTAAATATTCTAAAACAGGATACCAAAAGAAAGTGGCATACCCAGTAATAGGTAGCAATAGGTAATCAGAATGTTATTTCAGTTGCATGAATTTTGTTACTTTTCATGGTTGATTTTTACAGGAGGAAAAGGTTGCAGACCAGAGAATGTAGCAAAAGCCATGCATACAGCTTTCCAAGAATTTGAAAATTCGAAAACTTATCAGAAATGCCTCAAGTTGATACGTGTGGTGATATACAAGTCAGAGATGCTGGAGAAGTTCATCAGTGAATTTTCTGAGGGCTCAAAGAGGTCATCCTCCCTGTGTATGTATTTTTATTTTGGTTTAGATTTTTCTACTAAGAAATGATTCTTTGTAACTTTTGGATCTTGGATAAATTTTCACAAAATGTTGCATGAGTGATTGATATTATGTTTGTAAAAGAATATAAAAGAAAACATTTTAAATAACATGTATTTTATTTTTACTTGATTAGTAATATCTAAATTATTGCACATTGGATCAAAGAACCTTTTTGCCAGACATAAGAACAGTTTTCAAAAGAATGTAGTAAATTATATATATATATATATATTACATATTGTTCCTTAAGTTTGCCCTTGTACACAATTCATACCATTGAAAAGCCAGTAATGTACTTCTGAACTGGTTTACTGCTCATGTTACTTTTTTATCTGGGGCACCTTTGATATCAATTTTGTAAAATATGATCATCTCATAAGTAGCTACAGTATAAAACCTGATTATCCAATGTGTAGCAACAGTAAAAAATGATAATGATCAAAACAGTTTGAAACCTGAACAACCAATATGTAGCCACAGTATCAAACCTGATCATTACATTTGAGTAGCAACAGCATAAAAACCTGATCACCAGTGAGGCTACAGCATCAAACATGACCAAAGGCCCCGGTTAAAAAAAAAATTTTTAAAACATAGGTTTAATTGCTGTAACTCCTTTAAAATTTGGTGGATTTTCATAAAAGTGGTCATATTTTGCGTGGAAGGGATGAACAAAGACAATCGGGTACAAAAAACACCCCCTTGCCAAAGGGATCATGCTTCAACGATTCGCGAAGTTGAAAACCTGTTTGGTTGGAAGAGATCTTGCCAATCTCTCCTGTGTAAAACTAAAGAAAAACTAAAGCGACAATATCAGCATTGGAGTTTTTGAACAGATACTGATAAAAGAAACAAATAAATCAAAAATGAATACTTGTTATATCATTTTTCATCTTATTCAGCCTTTTTAAAAATTCATCCGACTCGACCTTGACTGATGATCAGCTGCGGATTCTCTACAGTTTCTATCGAGCGTCTTGCTGACATTGCTGATGTAGTTTTGTTTTCGATTTAGTCATAAAAATCTTCTCAAAACAATGGTCAGATATATTTGTTTCTTTCATCAGTATCTGTCCATACAATTCAACACTGATATTGTGGCTTTAGTTTTTCTATATTTTTACACGGGAGAAATTGGCAAGATTCTGTCGGTCAGATCTCTTCCGACCAAACGTGTTTTTGAATTTGCAAACATTTTAGGGTGATTCCTCAGACAAGGGGGTGTTTTATGTCCCTGTTTGTCTTTATTCATCCCTTCCACACAAAATAAGATTAATTTTATGAAAATCTATCAGTAATCAAAGGACTTACGACAATTGAAACGACATAATGTACGATTTCAATGGAAAAAGTTACCTACCTTCTTATTATATATTAGATTGTTGATTTTTTTTTTTTTTATAATGCGGCAGTTTTTCGGTCATATCAACGTACCGGATACCTTTGATGAGTAGCTAGGTATCAAACATGACCATCTCATGAGTACATGACCATCTCATGAGCATGACCATCTCATGAGTAGCTACAGTATCAAACATGACCATCTCATGAGATACATGAACTAATCTACTGAGAGTAGACATATCAGAATCAAACCTTACCATATCAGCCAATGAGTAGCTACAGTTAAAAATTTGATCATTTCATGGGTAGCTACAACATTTAACCTGATCATTTCATAAGTAGCTGCAGTATCAAACCTTACCATCTCATGAGTAGTCTATGAGTAGCTACAGTCTAAAACCTGATCTTTCATGAGTAGCAGCTGTATAAAACCTGATTACGGTGCCTGAGTGGTTAGAGAGTCCGCCTTGGGAGCGGGAGGTTGTGGGTTCTATCCTTGGCTGCAACATACCAAAGTTTTAAAAAATGGTACTGGTATAGTTCACTTACTTGGCACTAAGCATGTAAGGGTAGTTGACTGGGTGTTGTATCATGCCACATGTATATGGCATGATACTGCAATGTGGCTCAAGAAGACATAGTCTCCAAATAACTGAAATACTGTTGGTGGGATGTTAAACCCAACACACCCACAACACCTAATACCTGATCATTTCATGATTAGCTACAGTATAATATCTGAAGGTTAAAATCTGATCATCTCATGATTAGCTACAGATAAAATTGATCATCTCATGATTAGCTACAGTATAATATTGGTCATCTCATGGGTATCATCTCTGATATTGGTCTATGGGTATCTACAGCATAAAACCTGATCATCTCATGATTAGCTACAGTATAATATCTGGTCATCTCATGATTAGCTACAGCATAAAACCTGATCATCTCATGATTAGCTACAGTATAATATCTGGTCATCTCATGGTTATCTACAGCATAAAACCTGATCATCTCATGATTAGCTACAGTATAATATCTGGTCATCTCATGATTAGCTACAGCATAAAACCTGATCATCTCATGATTAGCTACAGTATAATATCTGGTCATCTCATGGTTATCTACAGCATAAAATCTGATCATCTCATGATTAGCTACAGTATAATATCTGGTCATCTCATGATTAGCTACAGCATAAAACCTGATCATCTCATGATTAGCTACAGTATAATATCTGGTCATCTCATGATTAGCTATGGTATAAAATCTGTTTATGTCATGAGTAGCTACAGCAAGAACCTTATGGATCATCAAAGAGAAGTAAACAGTATAAAACCTCCACAACCTGGGAGTTACTTACAGACTGAAATGGTTTTATATTAGTTGGCTTATTTATATTCTGGTAGTTTTCAAGTGGTGTATTGGTTAAGTTATCTTTTCTTATAATCTTAAACTGCAGTATCTCCATTTCAGTTCTGAGGCGCAAACCAGTGGAAGAGAAAAAAGAGAGAGTGACAGTCTACATCTATTCAGATTCTGCACACAAAATGAAGAAAGCAGAGGAAGCTTTAGAAAACCTTTTTGATGGAACTGAAATAAAAGTAAATAATAGTTTGATGGAACAAATACAAACTCGACAGGTAAGTGACCTATGTTTCCTTCAGTCCACTTTAATTTTTCTTCCAGTATGTAGCGGTAGGAATTCCTGTCTTTGGTACTAATAATATTTTAAATGCATGTATAATGCACTTAAATCAATAAAAAAAGGATCTACTCAGAACAGTGAATAAGTTCAGTGACTTGAACATTACATTTAATAAGTTTGTGCATCTTCTAGGGAGTGTTTGGAACCCTCAAATGTTAAATTGTCTATAACATCATCAAAATTTACATTGTTATTATAACATCATCAAAATTTACATTGTTATTATAACATCATCAAAAGTTACATTGTTGGTATAACATCATCAAATGTTATGTTGTTGGTACAGTAAACAATCATGTATTGTGCGCACCCATGTATAGTGCGCATCCCCAGTTTGAGGTTCAAAACCTTGGTAAAAGTTTCCTTTCTATAATGCGCACTCATTTTTCGTACATCGAGGAGGCCGCCATTTTGTTCAGCCGCGGGTGTTTTGCGGATATTTTTTTTGATTGAACTACAGGTAACAAAAGTTTTACTGCTTCCGAAAAACAGTCATGCGATGATCATAATTCACACCTCTAGTATCCACATTCAGCTTGCATTGTTACGTTAATGTTCATTATGGCCAATAGTTTGAGCAATTGTCTTCATGGGGCCGCCGTGGCCAAGCGGTTACAGTCGTGGACTACAAATCTCTCGGCCCCTCACCGCTGTGGTTTCGAATCCAGGTAGGAACTTCAGATTTTTCATGTGAGGAAGCCTTCCAGCTGGCTTGCGGTAGGTTGGTGGTTCTACCCAGATACCTCTGTGTACTCAGGGTCTTCCTCCACCTGTAATTAGCTGGACGTAGCTATATGATTGAAATACTATCGCAGCGATGGTAAACCCCAATACAACAATACAACAACAGCAATTGTCTTCAAATGTTGACACCTTGTTGCTTGTTTGTCGCAAGTTCCTTTCCAAATGGAATTTGAAGTACACATTTATCTTTAACTTAACAGTTTTGTCCAAAATGGAACTAACTAGCTAGAATATCATCTGAATGTACTAAAAACAAACAACTGATTGTATAATCATATCATAATGACAGTCATGATTTGTCTCAGTAATGATGATGTGAATATCGCATTTGGCTTTATGTCAATGAATTATTATATAAAGTACAGTACAGTACTGAACAAGTTTTGGGTGATTCACAGTGATATATAAAGGAAATTCTAAGCATTAATCCAATTTAAAATATGAATACAAATCATATAAAATTTGCCAATCGCCAATATGGCTTCCTAGTTGGTGGGGTAAAGTTTGGAAACACGAAGGAAAAACTGATTCTCATGTATTGTGCGCACCCCTTCTAGAAAGTAGAAATTGAAGTCATAGAAATGCGCACAATACATGAGTGTTTACGGTATAACATCATCAAAAGTTACATTGTTGGTATAACATCATCAAAAGTTACATTGATGGTATAACATCATCAAAAGTTACATTGTTGGTATAACATCATCAAAAGTTACATTGTTGGTATAACATCATCAAAAGTTACATTGTTGGTATAACATCATCAAAAGTTACATTGTTGGTATAACATCATCAAAAGTTACATTGTTGGTATAACATCATCAAAAGTTACATTGTTGGTATAACATCATCAAAAGTTACATTGTTGGTATAACACTATCAGATGATACATTGTTGGTATAACATCATCAAAAGTTACATTGTTTTTATAACATCATCAAAAGCTTGCTACCGTCTTTAGTAGCTACTAACGCTTACCAGGTGTCGCTGACCTTGCTTATTTGAATATTTTCCATGACAAGTTTAACTGTACCTCTCCGCGCTTAGTGTGGTCCCATGCAATGCGATTCTGCACTTATGAATACAAATGGAATATGTTATGCAGACCTTTTATTCATAACTGTAACCACAATTCATGTTCTTCTGTTTGTTAATTTTTTATTTTGCTCTGTAAACATCCATTTTAAGCGTGAACAATATATCTGTGACACTTATAAATCAGAAAAGCACCCCATTTTACATACTTGAAGATCTACTCCTGTAAAAAGCAAAAAAGGAGAGCTTGGAATGCCTGTAATATTAAACTAAAGTAGTTCACGTGTAATTTTGCATGGAAGCGAGTTAGGTTTCTCCCAGAGCATTTCTTAACTTTGAAATAGAAACAAACGCTCAAGTATCTAAAACATCAAGTACCTTGTCAAGTTCTACACTTAAGTAACAGTAGATAGTGTTAATAAATCTTGTCCTAGGGAATGACCTACTTCTGAAGTTCATACAGTCAGGTTCATGACCCTAATTCCGGATTGTTTTGTAACAAACAGAGCGCAAATTCGATTGTCTTACTACCGACTTTAATTGCAGGAGATTGTGTGGAATTTTTGTGTCATTTGGCTTTTGCCTCTGTTGTATCAATAATTAAGAATCACAGTTTTTTTCCTGTTAATCCGGCTGCAGTCTCTCAGTGCATTGAGCACTTTGATTTTGATATCATCAGAAGTAACATTGTTGGTATAACATCATCAAATGATACATTGTTGTTATAACATTGTCAGAAGTTACATTGTTGGCATAACATCATTAAAAGTCAGAAGTTACATTGTTGGCATAACATCATTAAAAGTTACATTGTTTGTATAACATCATCAAAAGGTACATTGTTGGTATAACATCATCTAAAGTTACATTGTTGTTATAACATATCAAGTGTTACATTGTTGGTATAACATATAAAAGTTACATTGTTGGTATAACATCATCTAAAGTTACATTGTTATTATAACATCATCCAATGTTACATTGTTATAATAACATCATCAAAAGTTAATTTGTTGGTATAACATCATCAATTGATACATTGTTATTATAACATATCAAATGTTACATTGTTTTTATAACATCATCAAAAGTTACATTGTTATTATAACATCATATGTTACATTGTTTTTATACATCATCAAAGTTACATTGTTACATTGGTTTTATACATCATCAAAGTTACAGTGTTGGTATAACATTATCAAATGTTACATTGATGGTTTAACATCATCAAAAGTTACATGGTTGGTATAACATCATTAAATACTACATTTTTGGTATTACATTATCAAATGTTACATGGTTGGTTTAACATTATCAAATGTTACATTTTTAGTACAATATCATCATATGATATATTGATAGTAAAACATTACCAAATATTGCATTGTTAGTATAACATCAAGAACTGTGACATAGTTTGCCTAACGCAATCAATGTGAGATCAGCATAATGTTACATACATGAATATATTTTGCAAAGTCAGAAAAGATAGTATAAGATCAATGTTACAAAGTCTATACAAGATATCTATAGGCTACTTGAATACCCCGTCCAGCACTTTGATAGAGAATAAAGCGCCTGTTCTTGTTAGATATACCATTAAGAAAGGACAGAATGACAGAGAGATTGATAAAATCAAGAAAAAAAGTCCATGTAGAAACAAATGCATGAAATAACAGTGGTCAACATTTCAGTATCCCTCATCTCCAACCCTATGATATGGAGTGAGTATAAAAACATTTGTATAAGATAAATTATCATGTAATTATGTCTCCAAAACCCCCCCCCCCCCATTTTTGGGGAGACATATTGTTTTTGTCAGAGTTGTATGTCTGCCCATCTGTCTGTCACACTTTTTGTCCGCAGCATAACTCAAAAAGTATCAAAGCTTTAACTTGAAACATCACAGGTAAATAGATCTCATTGAGGAAAAGTGTCATGCACAAGAACTATAACTCTTTGCATCAAATTTTGAGGCTATTGCCCTTTGTTTAATTTCACCCTTAATTTTTGTCCAGAGCATAACTCAAAAAGTATCAAAGCTATTAATTTGAAACTTCACAGGTGGATCTATCTCATGGAGGATAATTGTTTACACACTAGTGGCTACATTTCTTCAGGAATCTTCTTCAAACTTTATGTCAGTGTTTATAAACATAATCTGTTGGTCAAGTTTGATAATGCTGATTTCTGCCCATTATGACTAGTGTTACGGCCATTCAGTGATAAAAAAATGTCAGATTTCATTTTGTGTACGCTCTATTATCTTCATTTCTTAAGGAATCTTTTTCAAACTTTATGACAATGTTTATAGCCATAATCTCTCTTGGCTGATATCTGCTCTTAAGATCCAGAGTTATTGTCCTTGAATGATAAAAAATGCTAGATTTCACTTTTTTTAATTTTTATTGGCAATTCATTCAGGAGTTGTGGCATATGTATAGACAAATTAGGAAAACACTTGAACAATTTCCTTGTCAGAAACCACAAGGCATTGAGTTAAGATATTTGGTGTGTAACATGGCCTAATGGATCTCTTCTAACTTTAATCAAATTATGGCCCTGCCCCAGGATTTACTTTGTTTTATACAGACTTATATAGGATTGTCTTTTTTTAAAACTTTCTTGTGAGAAACCACAAGGCCTGGAGTTGTAAGAGGGCCTAGTGAATCTCCATCAATTTGTTCAAATCATGGTTCTTGGCTTAAAATTGTCCCTGCCCAAGGAGTCACTTGACATAGTGGCTATATAGGACAAATTAAAAAAAAAACTTCTTGAAACAACAAGGCCTAGTGCTTAGATAACTGTTGTATGTCATAGTCTAGTGGTCCTTTACTTTTTCAAATCATATGGCCCTGAGGTAAAAATTTACCATGCCAAATGTTCACTTTTTTATATGTAGACTTATATAGGGAGCTATAACCTTTAAGTTTGGAGAACATGTACAATTTTGTTTGTGAAATGTAACTTTGACCTTGATCATGACCCAGTGACCTGCTTTTGATATTTTAAGCTATGGCCTTCATATTCAGACCACTGGTACAGTTTTGTGTGTGTGTGGCATTGAACTTTGACCTTAGGTGACCTTAACCATAACCCAGTGTTTTCTTATGTCTTTCAAACTTTGCCCAAAGATACTATTGAAGTGATATTGGCTCTATTTCTGTATAGGTAGTGCATTTAGTATGGATAATGCATTTAGTATGACTTTTCTGCAATATACTTGTAATAACTTGTACAGGCAGTCAAGGTGCTATTTCTCAGGTGAGCAACTTTAGAGCCATCATGGCCCTCTTGTTATCTTGTTAACTCTATGGCCCTCATTGTTGTCTCCACGTGTTACAGTAAACTGTTTTAGCTTCACTTAACTTTACAATTGATTTTTTATGTGTTACAGGTAAAGAAGATAAAAGAAATGGCAAGCAATAAAGATGTAGAGATAAGCATAGACCGTAGAACAAAAGACACAAGGATCCAGTTAAAGGGTCCGAGGAAAACTGTGCAGGCAGTAGAAAAAAATATTACAACATATATCAGAAACATTGAACGTGACCTTAAAAAACTTCAGAGTATGTCACCAGGTAAGTTGAGATTGAAAAATTCCATCCTTTACATTGATGATGTCTAGGTGGGCTTCTGGTGTCCTCTCAGGTTGACCTTTCATTTTAATCTGCTATAACTCTATTTCCTTCATTGGATTGCTTCAATATATGGACAGTTGCTTAAGTGGATGGACCTTTATCTCATGCAGTCGACCTTGTGACCTTGACCTTTAGCCTACTAGTGGCATCTTGACAGTTAAAACATTTGGTTAATATGCTATAACTTCTACATGCTTCATTGGATTGCTGCAATATTTGGACAGTTCTAAAGTGGATGTACCTTTTTATTATGCAGTTGACATTGACATTGACTTATGACCTAATTATGCCCCCTTTGAAGAAGAGGGGGCATATTGCTTTTCACATGTTGGTCGGTCGCTCCGTCCGTAGACCAAACAGTTTCCGATCAATAACTTATGAATGCCTGGGCCTAGGATTTTCAAACTTAGTCTGGAGATTGATCATGACCAGTAAATGAACTCTATTGTTTTTAGAGTCACTTGGTCAAAGGTCAAGGTCACAGTGACCTTCATTTACTGGGCTTGAATTTGAAAATGGTGACCAAACTGTTTCCAATCAATAACTTGAGAACACCTGGGCCTAGGAACTTCAAACTTAGTATGGAGATTGGTTATGATCAGTAGATGATCCCTATTGATTTTTGGGTTGCCTAGGTCAAAGGTCAGGGTCACAGTGACCTTGATTTACTGGGAATTTATGTTAAAATGGTGACCAAACCATTTCCGATCAATAACTTAAGAATGCCTGGGCCTAGGAACTTCAAACTTAGTATGGAGGTTGTGCATGACCAGTAATTAAATGACCATGTAAAAAAAATAAAAAATAAAAAAAAATATATATATATATATATATTCATACAAAATCATAAATAATAACCTGACTAAAAATATTATATGAAAATATCAAGTGAAATTAAAAAAAATAAATAAATACAAAAAAAAATTACTTGGGTACTTTATGGTAGCGGGACGAAGTGTACCATTGCACAAGCATACCATTGCCTGAACGTACCATTTCCGGACGAAGCGTACCACCTATATATTTCAGTGTTGATATTGGGGTGGTTCACTCACTAATAGAGTGTCAATGAGGTGTTAATGGGGTGTTAATGAATATGTATTGGGATGACTGAAAACAAAAAATGGTTTGTTTATTCTATTCTTTATTACAATAAAACATATAACAATAACATACAAATGAATACAAATAGCACATTTATTTTTTTTTATTCATTTTTAATGCCATTAAAAAAGTTTAAAAATATATGTAAGATGTATATAACTGAATATTTTTGTGTTTTAATTGGCATATGAAATCAATTATCCCTAAAGCCGTAGTATGAATATGTATTTTTACGGCTTTCTGCAACCTGCAGAAAACGTATAGGGTTTGTTATGTTTATTAGGACTTTCTGCCCTTTCGGCAGAAAGTCCTATTGGGTTTGTTCTGTTTTTTAGCTCACCTGAGCACAAAGTGCTCAAGGTGAGCTTTTGTGATCGCCCTTCGTCCGGCGTCCGTCGTCGTGCGTCGTGCGTCGTCCGTCGTCCGTCGTCCGTCGTCAACAATTTGCTTTAAATGACATCTCCTCTGAAACCGCTGGACAGAATTTAATGAAACTTGGCAGGAATGTTCCTTGGGTGAGGCTCTACAAAAGTTGCTAAAATAAAGTTGATCCATGAAGAACTCTGGTTGCCATGGCAACAAAAAGAAAAATAATTTGAAAACTTTAAAAATCATCTCCTTCAAAACTACTGGCCAGATTTCAAAATAATTTGATACAGATGTTCCTTGGGTCAACCTCTACCAAAGTTGCTAAAATTATTCCGATCCGTAAAAAAACATGGCCGCCAGGGGCGGGGCTTATTTGCCTTATATGTATATAGAGAAACCTTTAAACAACATCTCCTCTGAAACCACTGGACAGAATTTGATTAAAATTGGCAGGGATGATCCTTGGGTCAACCTTCACAAAAGTTGCTAAAATAAACTTGATCCATGTAGAACTCTGGTTGCCATGGCAACAAAAAAAAAAGAAAAAAAGAAAACTTTAAAAATCATCTTCTTCAAAACTACTGGCCAGATTTTAAAAAAAATTGGTACAGATATTCCTTGGGCCAACCTCTACCAAAGTTGCTAAAATTATTCTGATCCGTAAAAAAACATGGCCGCCAGGGGCGGGGCTTATTTGCCTTATATGTATATAGGGAAAACTTTAAACAACATCTCATCTGAAACCACTGGACAGAATTTGATTAAACTTGGCAGGGATGATCCTTGGGTCAACCTTCACAAAAGTTGCTAAAATAAACTTGATCCATGTAGAACTCTGGTTGCCATGGCAACAAAAAGAAAAAAAAAATGAAAACTTTAAAAATCATCTTCTTCAAAACAACTGTCCAGATTTTAAAATAAATTCTTACAGATGTTCCTTGGGTCAACCTCTACCAAAGTTGCTAAAATTATTCCGATCCGTAAATAAACATGGCCGCCAGGGGCGGGGCTTATTTGCCTTTTATGTATATAGAGAAACCTTTAAACAACATCTCCTCTGAAACCACTGGACAGAATTAGATTAAACTTGGCAGGGATGATCCTTGGGTCAACCTTCACAAAAGCTGCTAAAATAAACTTGATCCATGTAGAACTCTGGTTGCCATGGCAACAAAAAGAAAAAAAATATGAAAACTTTAAAAATCATCTTCTTTAAAACTACTGGCCAGATTTTAAAATAAGTTGGTACAGATGTTCCTTGGGTCAACCTATTTATCTCAGGTGAGCGATTTAGGGCCATCATGGGCCTCTTGTTTATTATTCTTATTCTTTTTTTCTTCCTCTTGTATTTGTGTTAATTTCGATGTGTTGCCATTAACTCAGAACGATGAAAATTTTATAGCATATATTTCAAACCATGAGCTTTCGGATGCAATGAAGATCATATTCATATGACGTCATATAACGTCAGATTTGATGTCAGGTGAAAAAGTTTATACGTGGTCTACAGCCATTATTTCGAAACTGATTTTCATAAAAAATTGACAGAATATGACTTGTATGTTACACTCTAGTTGTGCATCCCGGTGTCCGTTTTTCAAAATTTGAAAAGGTAATGGTTCTATGGCGAATCCAAGATTCGAACCATTGACGTCAAATTTCAAATGCATATAAAATCGCTTTCAGATGTGATAGAAACTGGTATTTGGACAGAATATAAGTCTCTAAGTCTTCTTCATATTCTGAGAAGATAAACGTCATATGACGTCATGAGATGAAAAGAAATTTCTATTTTTACGTGTTAAATTCTACATGTTACAAACGTACGAGCACAATGAAAATTTATTAGTCTATGTTTCACATTTAACATTTTTTTAATTTTCATTTGCTATGAACCTTATTTGGCCGATTTTCATCAAAATTTTGCAGAATGTGTATGTTAACCTGTAGTTGTGCATCCCGGTGTCCGTTTTTTCCAAATTTGCAAAGGCAAAGATTTTATGGCGAATCCAAGATTCGAACCATTGACGTCAAATTTCAAATGAGTATAAAATCGCTTCCTGATGATTTAGAAAGCTGATATTTGCACAGATTGTAAGTCTCTAAGTGTCTTTTACATTCTAATAAGATGAACGTCATTTGACGTCATATGATGTCTTTAAGGTCAAAAATTTCTTAGATCTATGCCTAAATTTATATATGTTGTAAAGTTTCCAGGACTATGGAAATGTAATTGCATATGCGTCAAACCATGTGCTTTGGAATGCATTGAATTTCATATTCATGTGACATTATATTACGTCAGATTTGACGTCAGGACAGAAAGATTTTACGCAATCTACAGCCATTATTTCTGGACCGATTTTCATCAAAATTTTGCAGAATGTGTATGTTAACCTGTAGTTGTGCATCCCGGTGTCCGTTTTTTCCAAATTTGCAAAGGCAAAGATTTTATGGCGAATCCAAGATTCGAACCATTGACGTCAAATTTCAAATGAGTATAAAATCGCTTCCTGATGATTTAGAAAGCTGATATTTGCACAGATTGTAAGTCTCTAAGTGTCTTTTACATTCTAATAAGATGAACGTCATTTGACGTCATATGATGTCTTTAAGGTCAAAAATTTCTTAGATCTATGCCTAAATTTATATATGTTGTAAAGTTTCCAGGACTATGGAAATGTAATTGCATATGCGTCAAACCATGTGCTTTGGAATGCATTGAATTTCATATTCATGTGACGTTATATTACGTCAGATTTGACGTCAGGACAGAAAGATTTTACGCAATCTACAGCCATTATTTTTGGACCAATTTTCATCAAAAGTTCACAGAATGTACATATTACACTTTAGTTGTGCATCCCGGTGTCCGTTTGTCCAAATTCGAAAAGTCAAAGGTTATATGGCAAATCCAAGATTTGAACCATTGACGTCAAATTTTAACCCTTTCCCTCATATAGACTCATTTTGACGCACTCAATAGGTACCACATAAAACCTGATCTGCAGAAAACCACAGTTAAACCTTACCAAATTTAATTACAAAATCCTCATTTCCAGACCACTGAGGAGCAGCGAACAGGTCTTTTCATGGTGTCCTCTATGAGGGAAAGGGTTAAATACGCGTAACATCGCTTCCAAATGTATTATAAAGCTGATATTTGAACTGAAAATTAATCTTTATGACTTCTTTTTATTCTGTGAGGCAGAACGTCATTTGACGCATATGAGTCATAAGGTAAAAAAGAATTTTAATATCTACGCGTTTATTTCTATATGCTGCAAAAGTCCCAGTGGCATGAAAAATTAATGGCGTATATTTCAGATACTGAATATTTCATTTCATTGATTGTCTTATGCCTGTAACGTCATATGATGTCAAACATGACGTTGTCTACGAAAGATTTTTCGCGGTCTACAGACATTATTTTTCGGACCGTTTTTTATTCAATTTACACAGAATGTGTAAGTTTGGTTATAATTATGCAGCCAGGTGTCCGTCTTTCCATATTCATAAAGGCAAAGGTTCTGTGGCGAATCCAATATTCGAACCATAATCGTTAAATTTCAAATACGCATAACATCGCTTCCAGATGAGTTAGAAAGCTGAAATTTTGACTGAATATAAGTCTCTACGTATGTTTTACCTTATAAGAAGATGAGCGTCATATGACGTCATGTGTCGTTACAAGTCCTAAACACTTTTTTTACTGAAATTAAATGGTTTTTACAGCCTATAGGCCTGATTTTTTTTTTAATTTGCATGAAATTTTTACTGAAGGTGCAGCATTAGATGCTATGGCATAATGCTACTTACGTTTCCAAAGAAAGTCATATTTCAATTATCGATATTTTTTTTGGCCTTAAATATCTCTAGAACAATAAATATTCTATATAGACACTATGCATATAATTTGAAGTGCTTTGAAAGACCTTTCAGCTTTTAATGATCAGGGTTGAATCAGTTGAATTATGGCTGAAATATGAAAATTCAGTTAGCCTCAATGCGTTTAACAGTTTATATCTCAAAAATTTAAATTTTCAAAAATATGAATAATATTTGTAGAGCAAAGTTGGGTGGTTCTTTTGATGCTTTAAGTTTAACGATTGACCCAGAAATCATGGAGTAATGCAAATAACAAAATTCATTTATGCTATTTAATGATAGACCCAAATATATTGCAATCAAATTTAATGGATTTTAAAGACATTTCTTTAGGTAACTAGATTACTAAAATAAGTCAACTTGTAAGGAAGTGATGTCAAAATAAGATTGATGTTTAGTTAATTTTGCCATGCAGTATAAAGCTCTTACGTTTGATAAATTTAACAGAAAGTCCAATCATTCGTATCAACGAATGAAATCTAGTTCTTCTTATTATTATTATTCCTTTTTTTCCAACCAAATATAAGAGTTAATTTCAATATGTTGTCAGTGTCTGAGCAACATGAAAATTAAATTGCCTCGACAAAAAAGTTCAAATTTTTAAAATCAATCATTTTCAATGACGTCAGATTTGACGTCAGCTTCAAAAGTTTGTTTCGCGCTTTAGAGCTTTTATTTTTTGGTACTTTATCTTGATATTTTCAAAGAAGATGTTATGATGTAGATGTGCACCTTGTCTTTCAAATTTTCAATTTCGAAAAGTCTAAGAATTTATGGCCAAACCGAGTTTTGAACTTTGGTCCTTAAACTATTATTTAATGTTACAAAGGCTACTGATGAGATAGAAGCATGTAAATTGGACAGCTTATTGGCCCAGAGGTCTCCTTTCTTTTCTCTGAAAGATTTCCTTTTAAGTCACGTGGTTATGACGTCATTTAATGGACAAAATCCTATTTTTTCAAAGATTTCTCTCGCTCTGGCATCATACATTTTTAGTCAATTTTAATGAAATTGAAATTGCAACGATAAAAAGGTATCTTTTTATACATTCAATCATTTTCAATTTTCATTGGCGTCATATGACGTCAGATTTGACGTCAGCTTTAAAAGATTGTTCGCGCTCTAGAGCCTACAATTGTGGTCCGATTATCTTGATATTTTTACAGAAACTGTATTTTAGGATGTAAATGTGCACCTTGGCATTCAAATATCCAAATTCGAAAAGAATACAATACCGAGTTTCAAACTTTGGTACAAAAAATAAATTTAGATGTTACAAAGCCCCCTGATGCGTTACAAACATGGAAATTTGACAGCATATCGGCATAGATTTCTGAATGATTTTCTCTTAGGTCATGTGTTTATGATGTCATCAAAAAGACAAAAAGCATTTCTTTTTAAAGATTTCTTTCTCTCTGGTATCATGAATTTTAAGTCAATCTTAATTATATCTTCAGAATTGATAGAGTTAAAATTGAAGTGATGCATACTGCAAGAAATGTTTGTTTTGTTACATGATTATGACGTCATGCATACTTAAGCAGGAATTATTTTAAATAATCATATAAAATCGCCAATTAGACCAATGAACCTAAACTTTTCAAAAGTGTCAAAACTTAGTACATTCATAAGGTCTTGAAAATTTCAAGTGATATAGTCATCAAACATGGCAGTTATTCATGTTTGATGGAATGCCTACCTGAAAATGTGAAAACAAACCTTTTAGAATTCTCGAGGATATTTTTTTCTTGATTAATAGAATGTTAGATGAACAAGTCTTTGCAAAAAAGATATTTTCTTTAGTCACTTGATTTTGACGTCGTTGAAATATAAAAATCATTCATTTCAATATGTTTTCGCGCTCCAGCGTCATGAGTATTGATGCCAATCTTAAGCATACCTTACAGAATCTATGTTGTGTCACTTGTTATATTAAAAAGATCAAAAGATCGTACATATCAACTTTAGATAAGTAATATTGCCATACCTCAACATGCGCAAAAAGTCCAGAAAATTTCAAGTGACAACGTTATCAAACATGACTAATTCATGTTTTTCGTAATCATATACATGTATATCTACCTATCGATTTTTATCATGTTTCTGAATGTTTAACGGTTTCTTTTTCTTAATCAGTAAAAATAAGCAAATATACAAAGCAAATGAATTGTTGAAAGTTTCAAGACGTTTGTAAGATTAATTACATAGAAATAAGAAATTATTTTAAATTTTTTGCTTACACCTCTGCCTTTGTTTCCATCTAATTTTGCAAATGTAAAACTCAATCAATTTAAAGGTTGAAAGTCATCGATTTTAAAGTATGTTTTTTTTTTCTTTTTTACAATTTCAATTGTGGATCAAATTGCAATGAATACTTGTTAAGTCATATGCTTACAAAGAAAAAGATATTAAATAAAGAATAAAAAAAACTTTTAAAAGCGATTGGAAAACGTAAGAAAACAATTCTTGAGGATAGTATTATCTTAAAATTTTCCTTTTTTTTTTTAGCACAACGTGCTCATGGTGAGCTTTTGTGATCGCCTTTCGTCCGGCGTCCGTCCGTGCGTGCGTGCGTCTTGCGTCAACTTTTCCTTTAAACAATTTCTCCTCCTAAACCACTGGATGGATTTTGACCAAACTTCACAGGAATCATCCTTATCATGACCTCTATCAAAGTTGTTCAAATTATTTTGATTGGGTGAATAAGTAGGGCACAGGAGCTAAAAATAGATTTTTAAAATACAATCTTAGAAAATCTTCTCCTGCAAAACTGTAAGGCCTAGAGCTTTAATAATTGGTATGTAGAATTGTCTTATGAACATCTTCAAAAGTTGTTCAGATCATGACCCTGGGGTCAAAATTGGCCCCGCCCCAGGGGTCATTTTATTATCCCCCGCCGAAAGGAGGCGGGGGATATAGTAATAGTCTCCGTCCGTCCGACATTTTTGTCCGGAGCATAACTCGAAAAGTATTTGAGGTATTAACTTGATACTTCATAGGTGGATAGATCTCATTGAGGAGGAGTGCAGTGCACAAGACTGATAACTCTACCTTTCATAATTTTTGAGTTTTGCCCTTTGTTATTTTTTAGACTTAAGGAGCATAACTCGAAAAGTATTTGAGGTATAATTGAATTGGGATAGATCTCATTGAGGAGGAGTGCAGTGCACAAGATGTAACTACCTTTCATAATTTTTGAGTTATTCCCTTTGTTATTTTTTAGACTTAATTTTTGTCCAGAGCATAACTCAAAAAGTATTTGAGGTATCAACTTGATACTTCATAGGTGAATAGATCTCATTGAGGAGGAGTGCAGTGCACAAGAATGATAACTCTACCTTTCACAATTTTTGAGTTATTGCCCTTCGTTATTTTTTAGACTTAATTTTTGTCCGGAGCATAACTCAAAAAGTATTTGAGGTATCAACTTGATACTTCATAGGTGAATAGATCTCATTGAGGAGGAATGCAGTGCATAAGAATGATAACTCTACCTTGGATGATTTTTGAGTTATTGCCCTTTGTTATTTTTCAGATTTAATTTTTGTCCAGAGCATAACTCAAAAAGTATTTGAGGTATCAACTTGATACTTCATAGGTGAATAGATCTCAATGAGGAAGAGTGCAGTGCACAAGAATGATAACTCTACCTTTCATAATGTTTTGGTTATTGCATTTTTGTTATTTTTCAGGCTTAATTTTTTATCACAGTGACCTTGACATTTTACCTGTAGACCTAAAAATAGAGGAATTCATAGGTCTTCACTTGGGTTTCATATCTATAAACACTTTAAACATCAGTCTTCATTACCAGAAACTTTCTTTAAGAAATGAAATATTCTACTCTCCAACACATCTTCTAAAGAGCAAGCTTTCGGCGGGGGATGGCCATGTCAACATGGCTCTTGTTTTTCATAGGTTTATATAGTGAAAAACTTTAAAAATCTTCTTCTATGAAACAATAAGGCCTAGAGCTAATATATTTGGCGTGTAGCATTGTCTAGTGAATCTCTACAAAAGTTGTTCAAATTATGACTCTGGGATTAGAATTGGCCCTGCCCAGGGGGTCACTTGTTTTACATAGACTTATATAGGAAAAACTTTAAAAATCTTCTTTTATGAATCCATAAGGCCTAGAGCTTAGATAATTAGCTCACCTGAGCACAACGTGCTCATGGTGAGCTTGTATGATTGCCTTTTGTCCGGCGTCTGTCGTCCGTCCATCTGTCCAGGCGTGCGTCTTGCGTCAACTTTTTCCATTAAACAACATCTCCTCCTAATCCGCTGAAGGGATTTTGACAAAATTTCACAGGAATCATCCTTATGGTGTCCTTTAACAAAATTGTACAAATTATTATGATTGGTTGAAAAAGTGGGATCCACAAAGGCAAGATACAGTGGCTTGTTAGCAGCAAAGTGTTTCTCTTGCAGCTGTCTCAAGATGAAGATAGCATCTGTGGTGCCCTGGCCAGGAACAAAGCCAAACTGCATAGAGTCGATGTTCACCATACTGCGTATGAAGGTGTCTAGAACACGCTCCATTAATTTCAAAGCTAGATCAGTAAGCTTAAAGGGAAAACCTTGTAGAAACCATATGGCATTGTGCATGCAGCAGTGTCTAGTGGATCATTACCAAAGTTTGTTTTTAATCATGGCCCTGTGTCAAAATTGGTCCCACTTTAAGTATGTTCATATTATAAACCATTGAAAGCAATATTTCTCAGGTGAGCGATTAAGGGCCATCATGGCCCTCTTGTTTTTTAATTGCATGATAGTAAACGGTTGTGAAATCAAATAAGATCCATATTTATGCTTTCTCAATATCTTCTTAAGAAAATGAAAAAAAAAAAAAGATTTAAAGCTTATTTTTTAATTAAAGCTTATTTTTGAACATAAGTATACATAATTTATGATATTGATGATTTACGTATTTAATCTTACATTATAATGCATCATTATTCCATTTCTTTGTATTAACTTATATATTCAATACCTTTGAAATAAGCAAACGGAAAGCCACTTCGTTTGTATCTTAAACAAACATCTTCTAGTATTGAATAGACAAATTTAACAATTAAAAAATTATTGTCACTTTAAACTTTATGCACTTTAAACTTTATTTAATTTCTGATGTATTTTTGCCACGATCATAGATTATACTTCTTTTCACATTATTGTTATATCAATGTTGAGGATATTTTTTATAAATTATATATGTATAAAGATTACTCTTCCCCATAACTTTTTGTGCATATTAAAACTCAACTAGTTTATCACACGACTATGTTACATCTTTGTGTTAAAATAAGTAATAAAATAAAGATGGTACGCTTCGTCCTATAAAGTGGTACGCTTTGTCTTGATATGCTAGTGCAGTGGTACACTTAGTCTTACATTCGTACGTTATATATTTGGTACGTTTTAGTTTGGATACGTTTTGACTCACTCCATTAGCGATTAGCATCGAGTCATTATATACATCGGTAAATCTATGCTATTTACCAGTTGGAATCTAGCTAGGTAAACCAATTAATCAATTTAAATGTTTTAAAAGAAATAGTAGTAATGAAACATTGCTGATGTTTTTCACAAATGGCTGCCATTGTGATGACTGCATAATTTCATAACAGTTTCAAATGCAGATATAAACAAAAGTTGGTAGAGAGTGTGACAAATGTAAACAATTTATAAGTTGCCAATACCATCCGAGTATTCCACATCTTTGCATAATTAGGAAGCCTTAGAATGCGTGTTGATTGGATAATCCCACAGCAGGTGCTTGTTACTTTAAGTATTATACAGTGTAGAGCGACCTGTATTTTTGTGCATTACGGAACTTAAACAACCGCGGCACTAATTTACTGATTTCTTCTTCGTATGCGCCAAACACATTCGCCAGTCAGAAAAATCTTGCGCCAATTTCATAATTTTGTTGCATTTGGCACCTTTGGCGACCGACAGCGTGAGCCCTGCCTACGAGGGGGGCAAATATGTTTTACAAACATTTCTTGTTTTGATAAAAAGTCCAGAAAAAACCTATCCTTAATACCATCAGGTTTTGTTATCATGTAGGCAGTATTTGAGTGATTTTTTTGTTGCTGTTATTTCAATTTTATTCATATATTTTATTACTTGATACGGCAAGTCACAAATATTTTCATTAAATGTTCAGACCAACCACCTTTATATTTATTTGATAAGGCAAAAAATATTGCCTATTTTTTAGTTTATGTGATTGCCCATTGTCAGTTGTGTGTCGTCAACAATTTGGCTTGTTTAAACTCTAGAGGCCATAATTTAAACCCAATCTTCATGAAACCTGGTCAGAATGTTTGTCTACATAAAATCTTGTTTGTCTACATAAAATCTTGGACAAGATCAAAATTGAGTCATGTGGGGTCAAAAAAAAGGTCACCAGGTCAAATCTTAATTTTGGCTCAATCTTCATGAAACTTGGTCAGAATGTTTCTTTCCATAAAATCTTTGAATTTGGGTTATGTGGGCTCAAAAAGTAGGTCATGAGGTCAAACCTTAAAAAAACCTTGTTATCGTTCTAGAAGCCACATTTTTGGCTCAATCTTCATGAAACTTATGTGGGGTCAAAAAGTAGGTCATGAGGTCAGATCTTTGAAAAACTTTGTTAATATTCTAGAGGCCACATTTTTGGCCCAATCTTCATGAAACTTGGTCAGGATGTTTGTTTTCATAAAATCCTGGACAAGTTGGAGTTGGGTCATGTGTGGTCAAAAACTAGGTCATGAGGTCAAATCTTATAAAAACCTTGTTAACACTCTAGAGGCCACTCTAAATGAAACTTGTTTGTAATGTCTGCTTCCATAAAACCTTGGACAAGTTTGAAGGTCATGTAGGGTCAAAAAGTAGGTCAATATAAAAAATGCAACATATGTTGCCCATTTATAATCAGGTGAGCGATTCAGGGCCATCATGGCCCTCTTGTTGTTCCTAACTGGTGGATCAGGTTTGGGACCATACAATTTTGTACATGTGTCAGTCATTCCATCCAGTTTTCGTGTCCACTCCATAACTTAACTCAGTAAAAGGTTGCAGAAGTGTTGCTCATAACACAATGGTGCATTGCATGCATCCCACTTCAAAGGGCAATGTCACAACATTTGTAAGAAATCTTTTTGTTGGTATTATTAGGCCACATTTTCAGGTTCACTCTATAACTTAAAAATTTACAGATGGATTTTCATAAAACTTGTTGGTCATAACACTAAAATGTGTCGGGCGCAACAACCATAATTACGGGTGCTTGAAAAGTCAAGGTCACAGGAGTTTTTAGAAATTGTCTTTGGTGTTTATAGGCTACATCTTTGTGTCCGCTCTGTAACTTCCATATCTATTGATGGATATTTAAAAAGCTTTAAAGAAGTGTTTGTCAAAACACAAAGGTGTGTCATGTGCATCCATCATATTTGAAGTGTTAAGGTCATGGGAGTAGCTGAAAATTATTTTTGTTACATCAATTGATGGAATTTCTTAAATTAACACCAGCAACCAAATTTTTAAGAAACTTAAAGTCACATAATTGTTAGAAGTAGAGGTCATTTAATGGTCTCCTACTGTAGTGTTCGTTTTATAGCATTATACACTCCAATCCTGCTGTTTTGGAACCTATTTTCTAGAGAATACTAGAGAGGCATAAGTAAATCATAAATATTATTTTCTAAAAAGATGTGTTCAATAAGGTAATTTTTTCACCTCACTAGCTTCTTTTGAAACATTTCAGCATAATTTTTATTTATATTATTTTCCAATAGCATGTAGATCATAACCATTTCCAGTTGGTTTCTTTTTTCTATCTGGCAAGGGGTTTTTACTGGTTGGGGACTCCAGTATTGCTTGTAATACTGACAAAGCCTTGTTTTGTAAACCCCGGTACAAAAAAAGATGTAGTAAAATATAGAATTAGTTGATTTGTCAATCTTCCTGACCATCTATCTGTCTGTTGACATAGTATTGTGTGCCGTTGATAAATAAAACTTTTTTTTATGATGCATACATATGATCATGAATATTTAAATTTCAGTGTCGTTTCCTAAAACTTGGACTAATAAGAAAATTGATGATAAGCCTATTCAAGTGACCCTTCTGCCAACAGACCAAGAATATAAGACAGTATCAACAAAATTCATGACAGAGGCAAGATATGCAGCAGCCTCCATTGTAAAGGTATTTACTTCTATACCTCCTGCATTTGTTGTTTGGGTATACTGGAATCGGCTTGTCCATCCCCCTTCTTTCCATCTGTAAGTTGGCACAATCTTGTCCACTCTTGGCTTGAATTGGATGAAACATAAAAGCATTTGAGCAGTTTTTTTCTAACGGACAGATTTTTCTAACAATTTGCATATAAGTACTTTAGATTTTAACTAAAAGATATATGAATTAAAAACAGGTGGTCACCATGCTTGTTTTAGAGATCAAGGTTATGGTAGAGCATCACTATTTGCTAAAATTTGTTGAAAAAATATGGCATTAAAAAATTAGAAAAAAAATGTTTCTAAATACTGTAACAGCATATTAAAATGATATTCTTTTGAATATTTTTATCACCATTTGTAACTTGTAATGTATTCCATAAGTTACAGATAAAAATACTATCAAATATGCATTGAAAATACTTTATATTTTCAGAGTCAGTTCTCTGATATAAACGCTTTCTGAAAATGTAAAAAAATATATACCTCACCAGATTTGTTTTTAACTGAAACTGCTTTTTTATTGAAATTTTAGCCAAATTTACATAAAAACACTAAAATGTGACTTTTTGTACCTTCAAAATTTGGCAAATATACTTTTGATGATATTCTTAAGACATGAATCTTAAAATCTGGGCTTTCTATCAGTATACTTGAAATAAATGAGAAATTAAAAAAAAATGTTCTTACCAAATCAAAATCAGCTGTTAATACCCTGAAATGTCCCTAACAGGATTTATCAGTGTCAAGTCCTGTTGTTCATACTGTTGGCATGTTTGAGTCAAATGATTTAGCACAGAGTAATGTCCCTTTGTATTTTTAACGCAATCTCATCAGCTCTTCATCTTCTGGATTGAACTGGATGAAACTTCACAGGATTGATCAGTATCAAGTTTAGTTGTGAATATTAACAGTATGTTTAAGTAGCTTGATTTATCATAAAGATATGGACCTACATGTATAGCAACACATGTATAGTATAATGTGCATTCATTCTTATCTCTAAAACCCCTGAATTATTTTGGATGGAACGTCATAGGATTTATCAATACCAATTTTAGTTATGCATATGATCAGCATGTTTAATTGGAATGATTTTAAGTAGAGTTGTTGCCCCCTTTTTTAGCAAAATAATGTAGCTACATATTCTTGTCCACCCATTTCTTCAAAACCTCTAGCTTGAATTGGATGAAATTTCACTGGATTGATCAGTACCAGGTCTTGTGTGCATATTGTTGGCTTATTTGGTATAGGTTTATTGTCTTTTGTTTTTATCAACATTATGTCCACACAGATTCTTGTCTACACGTAATCTCCATAACATCTGCCTAGAATTTGACGAAATTTTACAGGATTGATATCAAATCTTGTTGTGCATATCATCAATAAGTTAAAATGGAATGTTTTATCAGAGAGTTACGAGCTTTTGTTTATTTAGTGATAATGAATGTTTGCAGCTCATGTTTAAAATATCAAAGGGATTCCTAAACTGAAGATATAGATAGATGGCTTGTAGTTAAAATGTCTTGTCCAAGAACCGTAACTCCACGTGAATCTTTTTAATAACTCCTTTCTTTTCTATGATAAAGAAATATGGGGTGTGGGACCTTTTTGACCCTTCAGTGATAGTTATAGTTTTAAGTCAACCATTCGTAGATAGCAAAAACTGACCAAGAAATATTTTTTACAAATGAATAGTGTACCCATGTTTTACAGTGCATTTAGAATTCTATAAAACACCTTCTGAATATATTTGAATATATTTAAGAGTCTGTTGATATTTTTTTTTTTGATATTTGTGGATGATTTTTATGTGTAGATTGAACGCATTGAAAATCCAGCATTGTATATCCGATATATTGGTAAGAAGCATGAGATGAACGTGGCTAACAACCCAGGCGTTCAAAATGAGCGCATCTTGTGGCACGGAACGAGAGGAGATGTAGTCCCTAGTATTAACTTGAAAGGCTTCAACAGGAATTACAATTCAGGTATGGACCCTTCATTGTATAGATTTTCTTAGACATGAGATATTGGTCACTGAGTTTAATGAATTGTTTGTAGTCTAGACTTATTTGTGTAGCTGTGTATTATTGACTATGAGGACTGTCTTGCATCTTTTTCAGGAGCCTCTCATGGAGTTGGTGTTTACTTTGCTGTTAATGCCAACACATCTGTAAGTGGTTACTGTAGACCAGATGCGAAAGGACAGAAACATGTCTACTTGGCACACGTACTCACGGGGGAATTTTGCTTGGGCTCTGGTGGGATACGTTTTCCCCCTCCAAAGCCAGGTTCTACACAGCTTGTGACATACGACTCTACAGCTGACAATGTTACAGCTCCAACCTTCTTTGTCATCTTTCATGATGACCAGGCTTATCCCACTTACTTGATCACTTTCACATAAATTTTGAGTATGCATAGGCTGCTTTTGAACGTACACCAGGACCCAGGATAGAATGCTGCTGTTTTTGTCAGTTTGAAAAAGCGTGGATACTACTTACCCTTACTGTAATTTTAATATAATTTCTACATTAAGGACTTTCCTTTCTGCCAGCTTCAATTCCTGATGCCTCGTATATGCAAAGGCATAAAGGAGTCATGTCATAGCTGTATTACTTTTTTTGCAAATGATTTGTGTAACTGATATTGTTTAAAGATTATGAATGATGCTGTGAATGGTGACACAGTCATGTACATGTATATGGCAAATATGTAGTTGTCATGTTTCATAGTTCAACATTTAGTTGCAACTGGGAACCCAAGAATGCCTAAGAGGTCCATTGTTGAAAAAAAACAAAAAAAACATCAAGTAGAAAAAGTTTCTATCATATATTGTAACAGTAGTGTTTGGAAGTATGGGTAAAAATTGCATTTTTGAACATTTATGGTAACAGTAGTGTAGAATTGATATACGCTTCCCTACCCCTTTGACTGCGCCAAGTTTTGCTATCAAGTATTGATGAGTTAGGTACAATTTAGTAATATGCAGAGAGTTGAATATTTAGTAAGAACCAGGAATAAAAATGTTGTTGGTTAAGTATATCAAAATGATAACTAAAGTGTACAAAGTTAAGTTTGAAAATGTCATGTTACACTTTTAAATAAGGACTAAACATATAATGTTGCATTTTGTGTATGTCGTTAAATTTTAATACTGTAAGAAGGAAAAAAGCCAGTTTTAATTTTTGGCCTTCTTGCATTTTGACTTTCAATGATGTGAAATACAAGTGAATAATCATGCTTTTATTTTTATGTGTGTACTTATTATTTAGAAATATATGTAAGATGAATATAAGAAGAATAATTATAGAGAAAGCACCTAAGTTGATCAATCAGCTCATAAGTGTTTAGACATAAGTTGTCATAAATTAGAATTCATAGTTTTCCTGCTGTCTTTTTTTGTAGGCTCTTAAGCCAATATAACTATCAGCAAAACCACATGAGTCCTGTGTGAACAATAGGAGTGTTCATGAAGTTTCAATATTCCTGGAATAGAGTGCATAACAACATATGAATAAAGAAGCTGTCATATTAGTTTCACCTCAAGCCCTTGGAATATGAAGAGGTGAAATCTTGAGTAAATTTTGAGATTTAATAAATTGTTTAGACATCAAAGAGATATTTACATGACTGAACTGTAGCACATACATTGAAAGCACTGGGATTGTTAGCATGTTTATTCATATTCAGCTGGCAAAGGAAACTATCCAATTTATAACAGTTAGGTTATGGATTTTTTTTTAATTTTGCCAAAATACAATTTTAAATCCAAAATAATTAATTTTATCACCTTTTGAACAAATGTGTTTATTGCAAATACTTGTAAGCATATAACACATGTGTTATAGCTTAGATATTGAACTGAACCTTGTCAAAGTACACAAGGTTTAATCTTACGGTATATATTCCGGTGGACAATGTTTTATGTAGTTTTGTTTAGATGTTTATAAGAATGATGTGTATTTTCATTAATAATAGTTACTTTTGTGGTAGTTTTCCCTCTTTTATTGATTCATTTTCCAATGATTATAATGCAGTGTATGTTTTGTAAGTTTTGTTTTATTGCACATTGGTCTTAGTGGAAAGATTGCTTTAAAACTTTGCATGGTGTAAACAGTCAGCCATAAAGGAACATTGTTTTGTTAAAATGACCCTGTCTTCAAATGAAATGGTTAATATATGTATATGCCTGCCTATCAAAAGTACCATATAGCGTTTTTTTTCTGCGGATGTAATATTCTGCGTTTTTGCCATAATGGGTTAGTTTTTTCCTACGGATTATTTTTCTGCGATTTCTGACCTAGAAAGAATTTATTCCTATGCTTGCTTACCTTGCTTTTTAAAACAAACATCTAATGATTTGAATGGATCCAAAGATTTTTATCCTGTGAATATTTTTCTGCTGATAATTAATTTCCATGGATATTATTTTTACAGATTTGTGTTCCTCTGCAGAATAGCAGAAATGAATAACCCCCTATGACCATGTGATGCTTATATTCTGATTCACAGAGTGTTTTTTTTATAGGAATTATGATTGTTGTCCCTTTTGGCAAATATTTAATATCTAGAAACTGAAAATCACTTCATTATCTGTTGTCGTAAGTATATTTTTAGCTCACCTGAGCACAACGTGCTCAAGGTGAGCTTTTGTGATCGCCCTTCGTCCATTGTGCGTCGTCAACAATTTAGCTTGTTAACACTCTAGAGGCCATATTTTTAGGCCAATCTTAATGAAACTTGGTCAGAATGTTTGTCTTCATAAATCTTGGGCAGGTTCGAAATTGTTGCACTCTTGAGGCCACATTTTTGGCCCAATCTTCATGAAACTTGATCAGAATGTTTGTTTCCATAAAGTCTTGGACAAGTTCGAATTTGGGTCATGTGGAGTTAAAAAGTAGGTCATGAGGTCAAATCTTAGAAAAACCTTATTAACACTCTAGAAGGTACATTTTTGGCCATATCTTCATAGAACTTGGTTGGAATGTCTGTTTCCATAAAATCTTGGACAAAATCCAACATATTTTGCTCATTTATAATCAGGTGAGCGATTCAGGGCCATCATGGCCCTCTTGTTTAAGATAAAGTATCCATCTGTTTTTAGACATGTTGATAGGATAATAAGGTAAATTAAATTTACATGTGGTTATTTTGTCAAAATATACTATTGAACTATACACTGTAGAAATGATGCCCTAACACCAGTTAGCTAAAATTGAAGTAAATTTCTTTTGGACTTTGTAGGAGAAATAATCTGTTTTAGATAACTTTTTGCTACATTGTTTGGGTATATTACTTCACATTCTTTGTATATAGTATTTCCTGTATAACTGTCTGTGCCATAATTAACATGTACTTTGTAAATGTCCAAATATACTGTTGTGTTAATATGCCAGTAAACTTGTATTTATCATCGTTCAGCCAAGGCAGTGAAGCAGGGGATATTCCTCGCCTTTAATGATAGTTCTTGTAATGATAGCTCTTGTTAAACGTTAAGACTGAAAAGTTATCTTCAAAAACATTGATGACTCTTTATGATGTTAGGCCATTATTTCAAAGGTCAAGGTCATGAGATAGATAGGGGGGCTTTTGTTATTGTGTATTTCTTGTATAAAAATTAATTCTTAGGCATATTACTTAATAATGACATTTCTAATGTCATCCACAACATCATGATGTTATTATGCCCTCCTTCAAAGTAGAGGGGGCATATTGTTTAGCAAATGTTGGTTGGCTGGTAGGTTAATATATATATTTGTTTGTTTGGTCCCACTGACAGTATTTCAGTTATTTGAAGACTGTCAACTTGAGAATAATAAAGTGCTGTCCTAACCAACACATGTTCCCTTGAAACCAATTTTTTTATATTATTACTGTAAATATATATTAAATATATAGTATACAATACAAGCGAAAAATAATTTTGATCCTCCTGATGTATTTATGAATAATTAAGTCAAGTCTATGTGTTATCCTTCAAGGTATCATTTATTTTTTTTTGTTAAGTTTACTCTCTATGAGAAATCCAAACAGTTCTCATAATGCTTACAACAGTTTTATGCTTTTGTTACACTTTTGATTTATAATTTAACTTAGATTGTCTGTTGTGTGTATTGTTTATGAGGGCAATATCATGAAAAAAATGAAATATTTGTGACATTTTCATTATAATTATGTGAGATATCGATCATGAATTTGAATATAAATTGTTTTTGTGTATGCGTTTTTTAGCTTGACTATTAGAAGAACATGAGAGCTATTGTAGTCACCCTGGCGTCGGTGTTGGCGTTGCAGCTTTTGGTTAAAGTTTTGCGTGCAAGTTACTATCAACCTTATATCTCAATAACCATTTATGGTATTGACTTGAATGTTTATAGATATGTTCAGGGGCATCAGACAACCAAGGTAGATAACTCTTGACTGAATTTAATTTGAATTATGGCCCCCTTTTAACTTAGAAATTTTGGTTAAAGTTTTGCATGCAAGCTACTATCTAGTTTGTATCTCAATAACCATTCATGGTATTGACTTAAAAGTTTATGAATATGTTTAGGGGCATCATATTACAAATTATGGCCCCTTTTTGGAACATGTTACAAATTATTGCCCTTTTTTACTTAGAAATTTTGGTTAAATTTTTGCATTCAAGCTACTATCCAACTTATATCTCAGAAATTGCTTGTGGAATTGACTAGAAAGTTAAGGAGTGTCTTCAAGGGCATCAGAAAACAGGCGGATAACTTTTGGACTGATGCAAATTATGGCCCTTTTCTAACTTGGATTTTTGGTTTAAGTTTTGCATGCAAAGTGTTGTTGTGCTTATGTCTCAGTAACTAGGCATGGGATTGATTTTAGACATCATAAATATATTAAGGGGTATCAGACTATCAAGGCTTTTCATTTTTGACTATTATTATGAACAAGGAATATGAAGGGCAAGAATTTAAATAGATTTCATTTGATTTACCAACAAGCATTTTGAATAGTCGAGTGTGCTGTCCTCTGACAGCTCTTGTTGTTGTTTTTTTTCATTTGATTGATTTAACAATCTAATGATTTTCTATATATCTTTCCTTTAATCTTTCCTTTAATGTCACTCTCATTTTAATGAAAATACCATATTAAGTGTTTTTATATGTTATTGTTTTATATGATGATGACGGAAACTGTCTTTATATTTGCATGTCCTTCATATATCAATAAATTTTCCTTTCTTCAGTACTGACAACATTGACAACCATTGTCACAATAACTGGCACATAATATAAAGATATCTAATAAGCTCCAGCCACTTCTAAGTAAGGCGTTTCAGCGTGTTTTTTTTTTGTTTTTTTTGTTTTTTTCTTCTAACGGACAGGTTCTAAAATTGTGCACATATGTATTTTAGACTATAACTAAAAGATATTTGAATTAAAAGAAAAGGGGTTACTATGTTCGTTTTAGAGATTAGGCGTGTGGTAAAACATCACCGTTTACTTAAATTTGTTGAAAAAATAACAAGGCATTAATTATAAGATTTCAGTTCTAAATACTTTAACAGCATATTGAAATAACATTTTCAAAATTTAATTATATTTTTTTTTTATTAAAAGGTTTTCAACGCAGAGATTTTATTCTTTTTAGATGAAATAAGCTTTCTAATAATGTAAAAAAATGTGTACCTCATCTTGATTTTTTTTTTTTAACCAAGGCTGCTTTATTTACTGAAGTTTTAGTCAATTAGGCATAAAAACATTAAAATCTGATTGTTTGGACATTCAAAAGTTGGCAAATATACTTTCATTAATATTTCAAATTTTGGGTTATCCTTAAACATACTGAAAAAAGTGGTTACCTGCTGAAACGTCCTTACTCAGAAAAGTATATGTAATAAGTGACTAGCACTTGTCAGATGTTTGTCACAGTATTTCACACATATAAGTTTTTTGCTCACCTGAACATGACATGTTTGTAATGAGCTATTATGATGACACTGTGCTCGTCTGTTGTCAACAGTGTCCTTTAAACACCATCTCATCTTAAACCATCGACTGGATTTTTACCAAACTTCACAGGATTGATCCTAATGTAGCTCTTGTTCAAAATTATTCAAATTGACTTGAAAAATACGTCACAGGTGCTAAAAAGTTTTAAAGATGCATACTTTGAAAATCTTCTCCTTCAAAACTACAAGGCCTGTTGCAGAGATATTTTGTCTGTAGCAACGTTTAGTGGCCCTCTACCAGACTTGTTCAAATTATGACACTCTGGTCAAAATTTTCCTGCCGTAGGGATCACTAATTCTTGTTAGCTCACCTGAGCACAACGTGCTCATGGTGAGCTATTGTGATCGCCTTTTGTCCGTCGTCCGTCGTCCGTCGTCCGTGCGTGCGTGCGTGCGTGCGTGCGTCCGTCGTCAACAATTTGCTTTAAACAACATCTCCTCATGAACCGCTGAAGGGATTTTGGCCAAACTTCACAGGAATCATCCTTATGATGCCCTCTATCAAAGTTGTACAAATTATTCAGATTGGTTAAAAAAGTAGGTCACAGGAGCTAAAAATAGATTTTAAAAAAAGCAAACTTTGAAAATCTTCTTCTGCAAAACTGCAAGGCCTAGAGCTTAGATATTTGGTATGTAGCATCATCTTATGGGCCATTACCAAGATTGTACAAATCATAGCCCTACGGTGATAAATGCCCCCGCACCAGGGGTCACTTGTTTAACATAGATTTATATAGGAAAAACTTTAAAAATCTTCTTCTATGAATCCATAAGGCCTAGAGATTAGATATTTCATATGTAGCATCATCTAATGGTTCATTACCAAGATTGTTCAAATCATAGCCCTACGGTGATAAATGCCCCCGCACCAGGGGTCACTTGTTTAACATAGATTATATAGGAAAACTTTAAAAATCTTCTTCTATGAATCCATAAGGCCTAGAGATTAGATATTTGGTATGTAGCATCATCTTATGGTTCATTACCAAGATTGTACAAATCATAGCCCTACGGTGATAAATGCCCCCGCACCAGGGTCACTTGTTTTACATAGAGTTATATAGGAAAATCTTTAAAAATCTTCTTCTATGAATCCATTAGGCCTAGAGCTTAGATATTTGGTATGTAGCATCATCTTATGGTTCATTACCAAGATTGTTCAAATCATAGCCCTATGGTGATAAATGCCCCCGCACCAGGGGTCACTTGTTTAACATAGATTTATATAGGAAAAACTTTAAAAATCTTCTTCTATGAATCCATAAGGCCTAGAGATTAGATATTTCATATGTAGCATCATCTAATGGTTCATTACCAAGATTGTTCAAATCATAGCCAAACGGTGATAAATGCCCCCGCAATAGGGGTCACTTGTTTTACATAGAGTTATATAGGAAAAGCTTTAAAAATCTTCTTCTATGAATCCATAAGGCCTAGAGATTAGATATTTGGTATGTAGCATCATCTTATGGTTCATTACCAAGATTGTACAAATCATAGCCCTACGGTGATAAATGCCCCCGCACCAGGGGTCACTTGTTTTACATAGAGTTATATAGGAAAATCTTTAAAAATCTTCTTCTATGAATCCATTAGGCCTAGAGCTTAGATATTTGGTATGTAGCATCATCTTATGGTTCATTACCAAGATTGTACAAATCATAGCCCTACGGTGATAAATGCCCCCGCACCAGGGGTCACTTGTTTAACATAGATTTATATAGGAAAAACTTTAAAAATCTTCTTCTATGAATCCATAAGGCCTAGAGATTAGATATTTCATATGTAGCATCATCTAATGGTTCATTACCAAGATTGTTCAAATCATAGCCAAACGGTGATAAATGCCCCCGCAATAGGGTCACTTGTTTTACATGGTTTATATAGGAAAAACTTTAAAAATCTTCTTCTATGAATCCATTAGGCCTAGAGCTTAGATATTTGGTATGTAGCATCATCTTATGGTTCATTACCAAGATTGTACAAATCATAGCCCTATGGTGATAAATGACCCCGCACCAGGGTCACTTGTTTTACATAGAGTTATATAGGAAAATCTTTAAAAATCTTCTTCTATGAATCCATTAGGCCTAGAGCTTAGATATTTGGTATGTAGCATCATCTTATGGTTCATTACCAAGATTGTACAAATCATAGCCCTATGGTGATAAATGCCCCCACACCAGGGGTCACTTGTTTAACATAGAGTTATATAGGAAAATCTTTAAAAATCTTCTTCTATGAATCCATTAGGCCTAGAGCTTAGATATTTGGAATGTAGCATCATCTAATGGTTCATTATCAAGATTTTCAAAATGGTGGCCCTTTGGAGATAAATGACCCCGCACTAAGTCTTCTCCTCTGAAACCATAAGGCCCAGTGCTTATATATTTGGTGTGTAGTATTGTCAGGGCTAAAATGTTTAAGATTGAGTTATATCAGAATTCTTGTCTGTTTAAAAACCTTGTAATCAGTTGTAGCAATGGTACTCAGGTGAGCGATCCAGGGCCATCATGGCCCTCTTGTTTTTATATAGACTAACAGGATTTTTGTGTCGCCTGCATAGCATGGCAGACACATAGGGATCACTTTGTCCGTCGTCGTCGGCGTCGTCGGCGTCACACTTTCTTGTCCGGAGCATAACTCGAAAAGTATTTGAGGTATCACCTTGAAACTTAAAACATGGATAGATCACATTGAGGTGGAGTGCAGTGCACAAGAATGATAACTCTGACTTTCGTATTTTCTGAGTTATTACCCTTTGTTGATTCTGAGATTTTATTCTTGTCCGGACCATAACTCAAAAAGTATTTGAGGTATCACCTTGAAACTTAAAACATGGATAGATCACATTGAGGTGGAGTGCAGTGCACAAGAATGATAACTCTGACTTTCATATTTTCTGAGTTATTTCCCTTTGTTGATTTTCAGACTTAATTTTTGTCTGGGGCATAACTCGAAACGTATTTGAGGTGTTGACTTGAAACTTCATAGATCTCAATGGCCTGAATGCAGTGCACATGAATGATAACTCTGTTTCTCTTTTTCCTTGAGTTATTGCCCTTTGTTGATACTCAGACTTCATTTTTGTCTGGAGCATAACACGAAAAGTATTTGAGGTATTACTTTGAAACCTCACAGGTGGAAAGATCTCATGGAGTGCATTGTGCAAGAATGATAACTGTTGTATTTTTGGAGTAATTTCCCTTTGTTTATTTTTTTTGGATTTAATTCTTGTGTGGTGCATAACTTGTAAAGTGTTGCCTTAAACATTTATAGTAGATAGATCTCATTGGTCTGAGTGCAGTACACAAGAATGATAACTCAATAATGATAATGATGACTACAAACTTGCAACATATATATAATTAACGTCATAAGTGCTTAAGACACCATAATTTTTCTTACAGTTAATGTTTAAAGGGAAAATTCCCCCCCCCCAAAAAAAAAAAAAAAAAATATATATATATATGTGTGTGTGTGTGTTATTTTGTACCCACAAAATAGATTATGCTTTATCAATAATTTGTCAAAAGATCGATTTTCTAGTCAATTCTTTCATCAAACATGCTTAAATGCAGGCGACACAAGTGTTCCGAGGAACACCCACATCTAGTTTCACATAAAACTCAATGTCTTGAGCTTTGATATTTGGTTGGTGTAATTGTCAAGTGGTCCTATACTATTTTTTTTAAACCATGGCTCTGGGATCAAAATTGGCCCTATCCTACGTTCGCTTGTTTATATGCAGGGAGTTATGACAATTAATTTTGGACCACAGTTGTAGTTTTGTGTGTGGATTTGAACTTTTATATTGGATGACCTTGATAATGACCCAGTGACCTACTTTTGTTTTTTTTAAGCTATAATCTTCAAATTTTGACCGCTGGTACAGTTTTGTGTAAGGCATTGAACTTTGATCTTGGATGAAATGACCAACTTTTGAATTATTTAGCTACGATCTTCAAATTTGGACAACAGGTTTTATAGCCTAATTTGTAACTCGCCATGGCACTCATCAAAACCAAAATTCATAAAATATTTCTTGATTATTGATCCATGTAGAACTCTGGTTGCCATGGCAACAAAAAGAAAAAAAATATGAAAACTTTAAAAATCATCTTCTTCAAAACTACTGGCCAGATTTTAAAATAAATTGGTACAGATGTTCCTTGGGTCAACCTCTACCAAAGTTGCTAAAAAAAAATCCGATCCGTAAAAAAAATGGCCGCCAGGGGCAGGGCTTATTTGCCTAATATGTATAAAGGGGAAACTTTAATCAACATTTCCTCTGAAACCACTGGACAGAATTTGATTAAACTTGGCAGGAATGATCCTTGGGTCAACCTTCACAAAAGTTCCTAAAATAAACATGATCCATATAGAACTCTGGTTGCCATGGCAACAAAAAGAAAAAATATGAAAACTTTAAAAATCATCTGCTTCAAAACTACTAGCCAGATTTTAAAATAAATTGGTTGGATGAAATGACCAACTTTTGAATTATTTAGCTACGATCTTCAAATTTGGACAACAGGTTCAGTTTTGTGTATGAATATAAATTATGTTGCTTTATTATTCAGTACGACTATGCTATGATACAATAAATTGTATTGGCAATGAAGGCAGTGTTTCTCTGGCGGCGACTTCGGCAACACTTAGTGGACGGGGCATATATGTTAACCTTTGTTATTAATTATTAAATTGTTTTTGTCTTTTTTATGCTAAGAAATATTTTATGAATTTTGGTTTTGATGAGTGCCATGGCGAGTTACAAATTAGGCTATAAAGCCTTTGGACTAAAAAGAAATATGCTATGAAATGTATTCCGGGCGTAGGTATTCGTGTCGCCAACACATCTACATGTAGTTACAAAAATAGGGTGTAATATGGGGGTTATAGTTTACTGTTAATGTCAAACGTGTTGGCTATAATGATAAGAAATGAGGCTCTGTTTAGTAAACTATGACCATGAAGGACTGTTTAGTAAAATATGACCATGAATGACTGTTTAGTAAACTATAACCATGATTGGCTCTGTTTAGTTTTTTAGCTACCTGAGCACAAAGTTTTGTGATCACATGGTCTTGCTAGCAAAATATGCTTTTAACGACATCTCCTCTGAAACCGCTGGACAGAATTTAATGAAACTTGGCAGGAATGTTCCTTGGGTGAGGCTCTACAAAAGTTACTAAAATAAAGTTGATCCATGAAGAACTCTGGTTGCCATGGCTACAAAAAGAAAAATAATTTGAAAACTTTAAAGATCATCTCCTTCAAAACTACTGGCCAGATTTCAAAATAATTTGGTACAGATGTTCCTTGGGTCAACTTCTACCAAAGTTGCTAAAATTATTCCGATCCGTAAAAAAAACATGGCCGCCAGGGGCGGGGCTTATTTGCCTTATATGTATATAGAGAAACCTTTAAACAACATCTCCTCTGAAACCACTGGACAGAATTTGATTAAACTTGGCAGGGATGATCCTTGGGTCAACCTTCACAAAGTTGCTAAAATGAACTTGATCCATGTAGAACTCAGGTGGCCATGGCAACAAAAAGAAAAAAAAATGAAAACTTTAAAAATCATCTTCTTCAAAACTACTGGCCAGATTTTATAATAAATTAGTACAGATGTTCCTTGGGTCAACCTCTATCAAAGTTGCTAAAATTATTCCGATCCGTAAAAAAACATGGCCGCCAGGGGTGGGGCTTATTTGCCTTATATGTATATAGAGAAACCTTTAAACAACATCTCCTCTGAAACCACTGGACAGAATTTGATTAAACTTGGCAGGGATGATCCTTGGGTCAACCTTCACAAAGTTGCTTAAATAAACTTGATCCATGTAGAACTCTGGTTGCCATGGCAACAAAAAGAAAAAAATATGAAAACTTTAAAAATCATCTTCTTCAAAACTACTGGCCAGATTTTAAAATAAATTGGTACAGATGTTCCTTGGGTCAACCTCTACCAAAGTTGCTAAAAAAAATCCGATCCGTAAAAAAAATGGCCACCAGGGGCGGGGCTTTTTTGCCTAATATGTATATAGGGAAAACTTTAATCAACATTTCCTCTGAAACCACTGGACAGAATTTGATTAAATTTGGCAGGAATGATCCTTGGTTCAACCTTCACAAAAGTTCCTAAAATAAACTTGATCCATATAGAAGTCTGGTTACCATGGCAACAAAAAGAAAAAAATATGAAAACTTCAAAAATCATCTGCTTCAAAACTCCTGGCCAGATTTTAAAATAAATTGGTACGGATGTTCCTTGGGTCAACCTATTTATCTCAGGTGAGCGATTTAGGGCCATCATGGCCCTCTTGTTTATGGTTTCCTTCTGTTAACTTGACATGTTCGGTATATGCCAAAGAAAAACAAGCTGCCAAAACACAAAAGTAATTAAAGTTTCATTGAAGACTACGAACATTCTTAAAACAGCATCTAGTTATTTACGGATCCATTAAAATGACAAAAAACAAACTTGAACAGTGGATGTATCTAGAATTATTTGTATTAGTATGTGAATTGCATGTTTTAGTCATGCATGTTTCCATCCACAAAATGAGGTAAAGTTGCATTCTTTGACGTTAGTTGTTTGTCTATGAAATTTATATTATTAAACAGATGGATTTTTGTAAACGAAACGTTGTTTCAAATGCGTTGAAGAAATGTGTTGCTTTTTGATTGTTCTAACCTGACCATTTATAATAAATATTCGTTCAATAACAATATAAATAGCAAGGGTGATTGGACGCAATACAAGTAGTGCTATAAGACTTGTTATTTAATGTTTGGCGGTGTGTTATATAATAAACAATTTACATTTTGTACATGATTGGATCATTATAAATAGAGGATTTGTGTTGTTAATTCCATAACTGTGTAAATGAGCTTCACAGTATAATAAACAAGCTCCAGCTACATCCGTGTTGGTTAAGATTTTAAGTGTGTTTGACTTGGAATTAGTGTAATTGAAAATACGATTTTTGCTTATTTCTGGTTAAAAAAAGTTGAAGATAAACAACAGGAAGAGAAAAGCAAACTGTTTTAGAAAAAAAGAAGCCTTGATGATCTAATGTTGGAAATACTTTCTCTGGTACTTCTGAATATCTTAAAAATTATCTCCAACTGTCAAAATTAAAGATGATAATAATGAAAATAAGGTAACAACAGGATGGAGTTGAATCATTTTGTATCGCTGTCCAAAATAGTTATTTGTTTTTCTTTATTGCATTCAGTCAGCTCATCAATTTTGTGAATGTCAAACTCATTATTTCTGGGTGCACATCACGACCTTACAATAGTTTCGTTTAGGTGGATAGCTGAAGATTAGCTCCTAAACGATTTTAAAACATGCTGTCATTTTGTTTTATCTCGGCTGTTTACCAAAGAAAAAAGCATTGTCATCACTATGGTCTCGTTGACGTCGTCGTTGTTGGCATAGTCGTCGTGAAAAACCTAACTTGACCATAAGTTCTAAACTATATAAACTACTGTCGTTAAACATCACATACCTGTTCATTGTCACAAGGGCTACATTCTCATCAAGGGCCGTAACTCATTTTGACCAAAATTATCACAAAAAAGAAAAATACTTACTTTAAATGCTTGTTATCCATGGCAGATGTTGCACAACTGTCTGCATGCGGTGCTCCTGTTTTTTCTTCACATGTTGATTTGTTGCTCTGTGATTTATGTTATGATTGACCTTATTTCTCTCTTACGTTAATAAAAGTGTACTTTCGAACTTGTTCTTCTGTTCTAAACATTGAAATAGTCAACTCGTCGTTAAATACGAGAGCATGGCCCATCAAGTGATGGTGTGAATTTTAAAGTAAATGCAAGCCCTTTCAGACTTTACCCTATACCTCTAAGTCAATGGATACTTGTATCTGCATTTTAAGGACCATGATTAAAATATTATAATAGTTGGATTACTTTAATCGTACAACACGTGACTTTAATTGTAAAAACTACATCCAAATGCGGAAAAGTTTGACTATGTGGCTGATCATACCGCTTCATCTTCAGGATACGCCTTTTGGACCGTTAGATATCAATAGTCCGTCGTCGTTCACATATAGTGTTTTGCTCATATTCATTTCTAAAGCGTGGGTTCAAATCCCGGCAGGGTCATTCGGATTTTCATGTGAGGAAGCCTTCCAGCTGGCTTGCGGTAGGTCGGTGGTTCTACCCGGATGCCTCTATCTGTAATTAGCTGGACGTCGCTATATGACTGAAATACTGTCGAAGCGACGGTAAACTCAAATAGTCAAGTCATTTCTAAAGCAATGTTTAACACCATATCACACCATTATTTCAAGAGTTATTGCCCTTGAATTATCCACACCATATATAAATGCCCGATTCCGTTTTGAGTAGATATTACAATCTATGAAAGACATCAGCACAACATAAATGATCAAAATAATCAAATGTTCTGAATAGAAAGTTTAAAATAAATAATTCCTCCATGCTTATGACGTCCAAATACGTAAATGATACATAAATGATCAAAATAATCAAATGTTCTGAATAGAGAAGTTTTAAATAAATAATTCCTCCATGCTTATGACGTCCAAATACGTAGGCATTTTGACGTCATTTCTGTCCTACAAGTGTATTACGTTAAACTGGCACAAACTTTGCAATCATAACTCGCGTACTTTTCTCTGGGATAACTCTTTTTCAAGTACAACATCTCAGACATGCTAATCTGTTTACTAGCAGCCATTTTACTAGGGATTCTGGGGAATTAAACTCTGCATAGAATACGTATATACTACTAAAAAGTGGGATAAATTGTCACTACGGTGCGTAAAAATGTCCGATTCATGTACTTTGTATGGTTTATATTCAAAACTTGGGTTCCATCACGACGTTATCTGGCCAGTTAATCGGTCAGCCGGATTTGATCCATATGTAGCATGTTTGCCATTTAAGGAGATGAACTTAACTCGCTCACAATTATTCATGTATTAAATATAAGCTTTAACTGTCCCCGGTGACCGAGTGCCTAGAGCGTCCGCCTCGGAAATGGGAGGTCTTGGGTTTTATCCCCAGTCGCGACGTAAAAATGGTACTGGCTTGGCGCTGCAGAATTTCCTATTTCAGTGGAATCTCCAAAGATACGTACGATTTTTTGGTCCCCGGTACTGTCTATTAAAACATGGTAAGGAACGGAATGGGATATCACTTGATTACGAAGGTGGTAACTTTTGTAACAAATGTATGCTACATTTATATTCTACGCACAGTTCTATAAGCCTGATATATAATTAACAACTGGTATAACAAACCATTGTCAAAAGACAACCTAAACTAAGTAATACCGCGAAATGTCAATAGTTGGTTCATTTTGATAAGTCTGCTCCTCTATCGACTTTGGTTTATTTTGTTTGTTCTTTTTTTTTTTTTTTTTTTTTTTTTTTTTGAATTGAGCGATCTGATTGTACGACGTGAATATTTTGAAAAGGAAATATCGGTGCTTTCTTACACAGTCTTGCCTGTAATTTTTACACAAAAACGTAAATTTCCTCTTCAACAATCGAGTTACTAAACCGGTTTTCTCCAATTAGTATACCATACTGTGACCGTTGACAACAAATTCAACGCAAAAATTAAATTTAATCACCGCACATGTATACGTGCGGCTTATTGTCTACAACTCCCTACCAATTTGTGAGAAAGAAAGATAACTGCATTCTTCACAAATATGAATCTTTATCTTTAAAAAGGTCTTTAACTGCTTGGGAGTAACAATATATTACCCAAGAGTCATGACCCTTTGACTGAATACCAGATGTGTTGGATTTCAAATAGGACAATTTCAGGTGAGCGGAATAGGACCATCTCGGTCCTCTTTTGTACCCAACTCTAAGATCCCTCAGCCACTACCCACACACAAATCTTGTTATCCGTCGCCGGTATCTCTCAAGCGAGGATTGAAATACGTTTGGTCTCGTGTATGAAGAAGCTTGTCAATTAATCAAACTTCCGCCAGTTTGTGATTCACTAGCCATTAAAGTAAGAAGGCATTTGCCCACTTCTAACGAACTGTATATGAGCTATTAATTTTGAAAATTTCGAAGCTTGCCTGCAGTGTACCATTGTATTCAACGAATTTCTCTTCATTGCATTATTATTTTTTTTTTTTTTTTTTTTCATTGGAAATCTTGGAAATATTTATATGAAAACTACGAAAACGCGTACCATACCATACCAAAAAGGTATGGGTGATATTTCATGTATATTGCAGAGGGATGTAGGGTATTATTAGCTTATCTGTCACAAGTGACATAAAATATTACCAAACAGTATCATTAGATTTCTTTCATACAAAGTAATAAATCTGCATTTCCTTTTCTATCCCGCGTGTGTTTGAAATGCACTCTTGCAATCTTTAATTTATTAATTAAGTTTAACAACTCAATCTTGCAGTCATTTCAAGTTTTTTTCCTAGACACCTACGTTAATTCCATTGTATCGAATGAAATATGACGTTAGCTACCTATTCATATTGTGCGCGTAAATATGACCTTTATTTATATACCCAATTAAATTAGGAAAAGACCGCGTTGTTGTCGTTGGTTTGAAAGCTTGAAGAATACGTAGGTGTAGTTAATCGGTTAATGATGTTCAAACGTCAAAATCTGCCGCCCTGTTTACAAACACCTAAATGCTGGTTCCCTAGATGCCATAGCGGCCGGGTTTTGTGTTAGTTGCTATGGGTTCCCTGGTCATGGAGACGCGGAGTTTTCGGCGTAAGCCTAAATAAGAACTCCTGATATTCAATATACAAAGGTTTGTGATGTTAAAGACGTTTCAGTGGGTTACTACTTTTTTTGTCTTCCAAGTTTTATTTGTTTTAAGTAGAATTGTTAAAAAAACACACAAGAAAATAAAGGATTCGCGTGTTCAAAATATTAAAACAAGTGTATTTTCCAGAAAAAAAATCACTTTTTTTCAAATAGTGTTTATAACGCCATTTAACAAATAATCGATTTAGTTGAAAACGTATATATGTTTTTTTTATTTTTTACATTTTCAGAAATCATTTATGTCATGGAATTGAATCTAAAAAAAAAATACAAGAAATCTCTACGTTAATTTTTTTTATTACTATTTATACATGTACAGCTTTGGGAGTGTTTTGAATCTATTTTGGCCGTGATACAATGAAAAATTTACGTTCGTTTTGTATTTTTCATTCATGTTTGACAGTTTGTCCATCTGTATCTTGTATAATACATCATGGATTACAAATTGCGATAAAATATTTTTAAAACATTTTAATATGCTCTTAAAGTATTTGGAAATAAAATCTTTCTAATGTTTGAATGCCTTGTTTGTTGTTGATTTTATACATCTTTTAGCAAACAGTGGTATTCCTCCATGAGCTAGATCTCTAATACGAGCTTAGAGACCCCTAATTGCAATATATGTGACTTTTATAATCTTAAGAACTTATGTACAAATTAAAAAATAAAAAGAATGCTGTTCGCTAGAGAAAGAACCGCGCCCATAACGCCTTTATCATGGGAACGAATTGTTTAAATGAATTGGATAGGGACACTGTGCGTTTAGAAAATAAACATACGAGTACACTTAGTGCGAAAGTACGACTTAACAATAAAATCTGCAGCAAATGTCCTGTTTTATTGTTGTTGTTTTTTCAAAGCATTTATTCCCTTCTCTTTAAAATAACCCGATGAGAACCTCTTACAGACAATAATGGGATACAGATTTAGGTTATAACTCATGACATGTGGATTTCAAACAAAGGTCAGTTTTCAAAACACGCTAGGTTATATAAATCAATTTCATCTGCTAGCGTTTATTTCGAGAAAAAAAAACAAAACACGATGGCGCAAGTATGATGAATCTGAAAACAAATATAGTTACCTTAAATGTGTTGCCAATCTCGGTCTCAGAAAATTCAAACTTATTATAGAGAGTTATTTCAATAGGACATTTTTCATGTACCAAATATATTTATTTGACAAGATCAAGTGTTTCACACAAATGCAGGGTGACTCTTATGTAGAAAAGAATCTATGAAGACACTACTACTCTTGCTCAGAAATTCTACCATCAGTAGAAACGTCTTTATAGACCCTATCTTATACTTAAGTCCCTGTAATGGTTCCGCTACGTCTTGGACCACTTAACCTCTACCAAGGTAACCATACTAACCAAGTACCGTAATGAAACATTAGGAAACCTTGGTTATCTCCATGAAAGGCAATGAGGTCCGAAATGTAGCGGAAACATTTCAGTGACTTAACCTTAAAACGGGATTGCTTGTGCAATATCTGTAACTGTTTTCAGCAGATTTTATTAAGATTAATTATTTATGCATTGTAGTAAGGTTGTCGGCAAATATTGCATCTCGTAACAAATCTGTAACACTGGGATAACTTTCTCATTATTTTTCACATTCTCTATTTTGTCCTACACCAACTCTCTTTCTCTCTCTCTCTCTATTTCTCTCTCTCTCTGAGATTTATAAAAGTCTGATTGCAAAATAAATTAATGACCATTATTTCAATATTCATAAATACGTAAGTTTTTAGATTTAAAGGGGGATTGCGATAAATTACAAGTAAAACTTTTTTTAATAAAAGTCTTTTTTATTTCGTCCCAAGACCATTTTGACCTTCGATTCATTGCACAACACCGAGACACAGTTTACACATGTATGATGCATTCCAAAACTCATGTAAATGATACATAAACGTTTCCATTAATTGTTTATTCTTCTTTTTCGAAATAAGAGATAAATTTAATGTAAAAATAACGCCTTAAGAATGACAGGAACGGTTATGTTATCTGATATTTGATGCAAATGTTGATGACTATTACGCATGTAGCAATGCGTGATCTGAATCCCACAAGCGAACAAGCACATCTCATTCAAGCGCTGACAAAATTCTGAACAAGTAAAGTAATATACAGACCAAATAAAACACGTATTGAATTAAACTGATATTTATGTAACATGAATCATCAAAATGGACAGCATTTCAATTGAAGGTGCAACATTGCATTCCATTTATTCAAATTATCTAAATCTGTAGACAGACGTGCAACATATTTTATGAACTATATTATGAGAACAATTTAATTCACACACACACACACACACACACACACACACACACACACACACACAACAACAACAACAACAACAACAAAAAAAAAAAAACAAAAAAAACAAAAAAAAACGCCAACATCTAAATATGATCGATATATACAAATGGTCATATTACCATATGAAAATTACAGAATATACTCAGTTTTCCAAAAGAAAGTGTGCACATTTTTATTTATATATTTTTATTTCTTTATTTCTTTAATTGTTTTTTGTTCTTGTTTTAGTGATTCTTAGCCTATTTTTTTGGTATCAAAATTGAAAATCAAACTGAAACTCTTTCCATGCCACGTGATAGATTGTGGGCTAGATCGATGACAAATACACACGAGATGTAGTGTGGGAAAATTGAAACGGATATTTTAGCTAAATATTGAAATATTCAAAATTAAAAAGTGCATACTTCCTTTGGAAACTATACATTGTATATAAATTCACACGATACGAAATAACAGCAAGTGCATCGGGTACACTTAACGTCATTTTTATATGTTTGACACATAGAAATATGCAGACGACATTTAAGTGCATTCATTTATAATTTACAACCGGAAAACCACGTATACTGATAAATAAAGCGCAGACACCCTTCTTTTTCCATTGCATTGCAAGTGTTGTTTTCATGTATGAAAGAATATAAATTTACATATCATTTACATGTGTGTAAATACAGAATCAAATAAATTTACATAATATTAACATAGATACATTTTTATTACCCCATTTGTGTTTAGTATAATTATGTTATTTGATCGAATACCG
>CM037783.1:11125517-11174846 GCA_021229015.1 Solen grandis
GAAATAACTCAAACAAACAATTTAAACAAATATACAGTTACACGGGAGTCTGTAGGACAAAGTTCAGTTTCTGACTAAAATTACATACAACTTCAAGTACAAATGACCAGTGATTTCTGACAAGATTTTTTGCATTTCTCATTCATGATGAATAAAAATTGCACAACTGTTCACCCCTCAAAAAAAATCTATATTGACCAGTATAAATTGGATTGAGTTTGAACGCCGCTTTGATGATGTATCCATGATCTTTGTACAAAGAAGTGGTTCAATTCAGGTCCAACAAGATATGAATGATAACCAACCATTCCTCTCATTACAGGTGATGAGCACATTCGTGACCCGCTGTCTACAGACAGCTGACTCTCTGAAACTGAAGTCACTTGCCTTCCCTGCACTTGGTACTGGCATACTTGGCTTCCCAGCTGACGTTGTTGCCAGGCTGATGTACGAGTGTGTGCAGGACTACGAACAGAGGAACCCTGCTACCAAGATCCGTCAAGTGTCACTTGTTGTGTGGTCAGGAGACACAGCTACGGTCAAGGTGAGAGATTTCTGAACATCATAGATTTCATGTGTGGCTTGGAGGATTTTCAGTGACCTTGAACTGATCAGAAATTAATCTTGTTGAAAAAAAATGAAGGCAGTAAGCTCTTGTCACACATGCTCCTTCAGCAGTTTAAATTAGCTTGGAATTTATTAATACTCAAAAGACCATTAAGATTGCAAATGAGTGAGAAATTTTTATTTGTGACCTTGACCTTGAGTTATAAATGAGGATAAACCAAACAGCAACATTGATGGTGTGACAATGCAAATTGTCTCTTGGTTAGGATGGATTTTTGACAAATCTGTATCTATGTCTTATATTACTTTCTTAATCAAAACATGAAATTTCCCTCGTTGAAAAGGAATCCATAGGCTGGAATAAAAACTGCAAGTACTTGTCGTAGGACAATGGGTAAACCCTCCAGGGACATGTTTCACCATGATAGTGTTGCTATAAGATGTTGTAGCTCTTTGTACTGCCAGTTGCTTTTCTTATCACAGTCTAGCTGTATTTATATTTGTATATATTTAGTAATGGGCTTTGATTTCACTTGTGCTTTTTTTTCTTGCTTTCAAAACATATTTTGTGCAAGTTCTTAAATTCATACAGCTTTGCTTAAAACCTTTTATAAAATACAGCTTTAAACCTTTAATGAGATACGGCTTAATACCTTTAATATAATATGGCTTAAACCTTTCATGACATAAAATACACATGTAGCAAAAACCACTCAGTGAAATAAAGGACTGTAAATTACATATTTTTTTACACTGAAATCAACTGTGTAGGTTTTCCAGAGGAAATATAACAATAAACAAAGTTACTAATTAATAATATTTTGGCAAAACTTGCCATGGTCAAGGAAAAAGCGGGGGGCCGCTGTGGCCGAGCGGTTACAGTCGTGGACTACAAATCTCTCAGCCCCTCACCGCTGTGGGTTCGATTCCTGGTAGGGACTTCGGATTTTTTTCATGTGAGGAAGCCTTCCAGCTGGCTTGCGGTAGGTCGGTGGTTCTACCCGGGTACCTCTGTGTACTTAGGGTCATCCTCCACCTGTAATTAGCAGGACATCGCTATATGATTGAAATACTATCGCAGCTACGGTAAACCCCAATACAACAACAACAACAAGGAAAAAGCATGAATTTTAAAGCCACTACATAGTAAACATTTGTACAATCACCATATTAATATATTTGCCATATTGCGACTGTACAAACATTACTATGTAGTGGCTTTAAAACTCATGTTTTTTCCTTAAAAAAACGTTTTGCTGCAATATAAAGAATTGACTTGTTTATTGTATAAAAAAGTGTATGTTAAACTGCCAGGCATTTCATCGTGAGAACAGACGCCAAAAGACAGGATCTGTTACGAGGCCTAAGACTATGCGATCTTCAATGACTCTCCCAGATGACGTATATAGCTCTCTGCCAGGTAAGTGACTTAAATGCTATATAAAATGTATGTTCCCCAACAAAAGTTAAAACTGTGTTTATAAATACTAAAAACCTGTACTGAACAGTGAATCTTCTGTAACAAATTTTACCTCATATATATATATATATGTGTGTGTGTGTTGTTGTCTTGGCAAACAGAGCAGACCCTGGCAAGACAGCTCCTTGAAGAAACTGCCTGATCAGGGTCTCCTCTGTTTGCTTATACAATATTGTAGCTCAGATTCTACACAGTCTGCATGGCAAAGTAAAGTCCATTGTGTCATAGTAACATTATATTCTTCTAGTCATATTTATGCATAAACATTCATGAGGTTAAAAGTTATGTAGGCAGTTTGGTGCTAAGATACAGTTCGGTAAATTGGTATTAAAAAAGTTGTACATGAATATTCATGAGGTGAAGAGTTATGTAGGCAGTTTGGTGCTAAGATACAGTTCGGTAAATTGGTATTAAAAAAGTTGTACATGAATATTCATGAGGTTAAAAGTTATGTAGGCAGTTTGGTGCTAAGATACAGTTCGGTAAATTGGTATTAAAAAAGTTGTACATGAATATTCATGAGGTGAAGAGTTATGTTGGCCTTAGAAATCCATTGTGACATGATTCAGTTGACTTGTAATGAGGATATAGCAGCCCCCTTTGACTATTCCACTGAACTAGCTGTTGATACGATGATTTATTTTATGTCCAAAGTCTGTTTATACCAACTGAATTATTTAAACACCATACCATACTGTGTGTTGTCTGTCTAGTGTACACTGTACATCAATCTGGAATCTCTTTATTTACCCAGGTTTCTAAGGGAAAAAAATCATATACCCCTTTTAAACATTCAGGCTCAGAACTAAGTATAACCTATTAACTGGTCCAGCATTATGAAGCTAAAACTGTGACGAAAACTACTTCATGGAGTTCATGTAACTGTGTATAATTAAGCTTCTTGCTTGAATATCTTCTGGTTCAAGCGATTATTAATTGGAAAGTTAATGATTATAACCTATCCGATTGAACAGATAATCAATTGTTTCAAATATCAACCAATTTCTATCACTATATATTACAAAGTGAATGAGGTCTGTAACTATCTGAATTGTGTTCTGTCTTACAAAAAGTTCAATATATTTTCATATTGCTGAGGAAAGACTGTTGGGGGGATATTAATCCCTTTAGGTAGTTAAAAGTCAACATTTTGTCTTATTTCAATACTTAAACCTTATGTCTTACCTGCAACAAAGTTCTGGAGGGATGTCCTTGATTCAGCCTGTCTGTCTCTTTCTTTCTGTCTGCAGACGCATTTTGCATGTTCATTTCCTACTTAGCTATACATCCATTTGATACTAGTTTCAAATATTAACTCAACATAATTAAATTTAGCACAGAGCCTGTAGTTACATTTTTCTTTTTTTCTGTCTGTACATCTTCATGGTATATCGTTAATGGACCAGTCTATTGTTAACCAGGATGTGTCTTCAAATTGCCTATAGTGACAACTCTGTGAAGAGGTAGTCAAAAGTATACAATATATATTCACATTAAATTACAGTATCACCCAAGCAATATCCTACACAGGGATATCAAGGGATCAAAGGTTGATCAAGTAATTTCTCAGCTTCACAGAAGTGGAAACTATGTTATAGGAATCCCACACATCATGTCATCTCGCATCACGTCCTACTCTCACATGACACGGAATGCAGGCGTATTTTTAGTGATAGTTTAAAATTACAATAAGGAGCTCACTGATTTGTTTGTGATACTGTCTTTGTGCAGTTGACCTTGTCATGAATAAAAATAATCCCAAAACAGTGGGTTATGATGATACCTAACTTTTCACTTGAAAGGCAAGAAAGCTATTTATTATATACTTACTGGTGATATACTGTGTTCTATCAGTGAGATAAAATCCATATCCCACAGTGTGATATAGATCTTCCCATAACTACCTTTTAGCTCACCTGAGCACTCTGTGCTCAGGTGAGGTATTGTGATCAGTCTTTGTCAGGCATCCGGCGTCAACTTTTGCTTTAAACGACATCTCCTCTTGAACCGCTAAGCAGATTTTATTGCCATTCAATAGGAATGATCATTGGGTGATACTGCACATGAATCGCTAAAATCGTTCCGGTCCACCAACCAAGATGGCCGCTAGAGCTAAAAATATAATAATCTTTAAATGTCATCTCCTCCTAAACTTCTTAGTAGATTTTGATGAAATTTAAGTATAAAATGGATATGCAGCAGCAGTTAGTATAAAATAAAAAGAAAATGTGTTTTTAGTGATTATAAAATATATCTCATCTGGAAGTGATACAATTTTCACATTTTCACTCGCGCTTCAAAATTGTTTCACTTCTCAATGAGATATATACTATATCCTTTCAAAACATATATCCTGTATATATCTGCTCCACAGATTCCAGGATCAGCATTGGAGCTTTAGCTGTGGAGTTCGTGGAAGGTGACATAACCCAGGAGAAGACAGGAGTCATTGTTAACAGTGTTCTCAAAGACCTGAACCTGTCATATGGGAATGTCTCGAAAGCCATTTTGAATGCAGCAGGACAGTCAATACAAGATGAGTGTTGGACCAAAGGTGAGATAAATCTGTCTCATCCAAGTGTTTTTTCTCACCATCTATCTGTCTTGCTATAACTTTATTGCAGAAAGTGGCTGCTGTCTGAGACTTTTCTCAAATGCTTAACTTTTACAGAAACATTTAAAACATTTTCTCTCTTGCTTCAAGGCAATAAAGCACCAAGTTTCAAGATGTACATGAATGCTTAGTATCAGGTCACATTTCACTGTTAATACGTGTATACAGTATGAGCTGTAGTGCTTGGTGTGGCAGGCAAAAATGACATTGAAATATATTGCGATATTTGAACCAATATTGTGATATACACACATGTATTGCAATATATTGCCTGAAACCAAAACATACGTAAAAGATGTGGACACCTCTTTTAAGTGATTTTAAGGTGTTTTCACATTTTGAATTTTTTGTGTAAGCTTGGTACCAAACATAATTCTTTGCCTTAACTTCATTTGATGTTTTGACTTCAAGTTTCCATTCAATCTTATAGTAACCATTACTTCTTAATCATGATCGCTTGTTTATACTGCATAACCATTGTGCAGTTATTCTCCTGAAGTTGTGAAAATTACTTCAGAAAAAAAAAAAAAATATTAATACTTAAAATTATTCAGCACTAAAACACAATATATTGCGATATTTGAAATCATATTGCGATATATTGGCAGACAAATGGTATTTCCATCCTAGTTTCTGAATGCTAAAAATCAGTGGGATGTACGTGGTCCAAGATCAAGGTAACTCAAAGGATTTGGTAGCCCTGTATGTTTGTGTTGATAGATACTGACCATTTTTGGGGAGGGAGTGTTGGTTAGCATTAAGTTGATATCTTGACCTCATTGAGTCATAAAAATATTCACTCAAATCTCGTTAAAATCTATTTTTAGCTGGTGAATATTTATTATACTTAGCATTATTTTTGAATTTCTGTTTTCACTTATTTTTTAATTTTTATCTTTAATCAACAATAAGACAAATCCTACTCTGCTCGTACAATATATTGCAGTAAATAAGGCTCGTATGGAAAAAGATGGACTAGTAGTGACCTCAGGAGGGCGTCTGTATTGTCGGAAAATAATCCACCTGAAGTCTCGGAGCAGCTCGGACAACTGGAAGCAGACCATCTTGAAGTGCCTAGAGGAGGCTGAGTTCCTAGGAATAAACTCAGTAGCCTTCCCAGCTCTTGGAACAGGTCAGTTGTACTATGTCTTATTAACTTATGAAAAATGATGTGTGTATGTCTTTACTTATGAAATGATGGTTGAAAATGTTCAGTTAAGATAAGCATTATCCATTCCTCGTCTAGATTAAAAGGGCACGAATAATGCATGCTACACAGTAAATGGTGGGCAATTGGTCTTCACTCAGTGGAATGATAAGCATGTTGTTTTGTTGTTTTTTAACAAGAGAAAATTAAAGACATAATCTTATCTCAGTGAAAATGACTTTACACTGTTCTTTTCTCATTGAAAGTTTGGGCATATTTTTTTTTCTCTTTAACTCTTTGAAAACTGTACTCAGTGAAAATAATATTTATGATCATATCTAAGTGAATATAAACTTTATTCAGTCAAAGTTATGTAATCAGATATCTCCCGGCAGTTAAAAATCACACCACAAGAACAACTTAAGTCAGCCATCAAATAGGCACTATCCTGATACATAAGGATTTTTGATGTAAAAGATACTGTTTTTTATTGCAGGACTTAACTCATTGTCAATATTCTAAAACAGAATGTTATTTCAGTTGCATGAATTTTGTTACTTTTCATGGTTGATTTTTACAGGAGGAAAAGGTTGTAGACCAGAGAATGTAGCAAAAGCCATGCATACAGCTTTCCAAGAATTTGAAAATTCGAAAACTTATCAGAAATGCCTCAAGTTGATACGTGTGGTGATATACAAGTCAGAGATGCTGGAGAAGTTCATCAGTGAATTTTCTGAGGGCTCAAAGAGGTCATCCTCCCTGTGTATGTATTTTTATTTTGGTTTAGATTTTTCTACTAAGAAATGATTCATTGTAACTTTTGGATCTTGGGTCCATATATGCGATAAATTTTCACAAAATGTTGCATGAGTGATTGATATTATGTTGTAAAAGAAAATAAAAGAAAACATTTTAAATAACATGTATTTTATTTTCACTTGATTAGTAATATCTAAATTATTGCACATTAGATCAAAGAACCTTTTTGCCAGACATAAGAACAGTTTTCAAAAGAATGTAGTAAATTATATATATATATATTACATATTGTTCCTTAAGTTTGCCCTTGTACACAATTCATATCATTGAAAAGCCAGTAATGTACTTCTGAACTGGTTTACTGCTCATGTTACTTTTTCATCTGGGGCACCTTTGATAACAATTTTGTAAAATATGATCATCTCATAAGTAGCTACAGTATAAAACCTGATTATCCAATGTGTAGCAACAGTAAAAAATGATAATGATCAAAACAGTATGAAACCTGAACACCCAGTACGTAGCCACAGTATCAAACCTGATCATTACATTTGAGTAGCAAGGACAGCATCAAACATGACCATCTCATGAGTAGCAAAGGTCCCCGGTACATTGCTGTACATTAAAAAAAAAGAAAAAATTCAATAACCTTATATTATATTTGAAGGTTTTTACTCATGACACATTTTGTAGGTAACTTCTTTCACTGAAACATACATCATGGTGTTTCAATTGCTGTAACTCCTTTAAAATTTGGTGGATTTTCATAAAAGTGGTCATATTTTGCGTGGAAGGGATGAATAAAGACAATCAGGTACAAAAAACACCCCCTTGCCAAAGGGATCATGCTACAATGAAAATGTGTTTGGTCGGAAGAGATCTCGCCAATCTCTCCTGTGTAAAACTAAAGAAAAACTAAAGCGACAAAATCAGCATTGAATTTTTTGGACAGATACTGATAAAAGAAACAAATAAACCAAAAATGAATACTTGTTATATCATTTTTCATCTTATTCAGCCTTTTTAAAAATTCATCCGACTCGACCTTGACCGATGATCAGCTGCGGATTCTCTACAGTTTCTATCGAGCGTCTTGCTGACATTGCTGATGTAGTTTTGTTTTCGATTTAGTCATAAAAAATCTTCTCAAAACAATGGATTTCAAGTCAGCACAAGTGTTCATTTGTTTCTTTCATCAGTATCTGTCCATACAATTCAACACTGATATTGTGGCTTTAGTTTTTCTATAGTTTTACACGGGAGAAATTGGCAAGATTCTGTCGGTCAGATCTCTTCCGACCAAACGTGTTTTTGAATTTGCAAACATTTTTGGGTGATTCCTCAGACAAGGGGGTGTTTTATGTCCCTGTTTGTCTTTATTCATCCCTTCCACACAAAATAAGACTAATTTTATGAAAATCTATCAGTAATCAAAGGACTTACGTCAATTGAAACAACATAATGTACGATTTCAATGGATAAAATTACCTACCTTCTTCTTATATGTAAGATTGTTGATTTTTTTTTTTTTATAATGCGACAGTTTTTCGGTCATATCAACGTACCCGATACCTTTGATGAGTAGCTACGTATCAAACATGACCATCACATGAGTACATGACCATCTCATGAGTAGCTACAGAATCAAACATGACCATCTCATGAGTACATGACCATCTCATGAGTACATGACCATCTCATGAGTAGCTACAGTATCAAACATGACCATCTCATGAGTAGCTACAGAATCAAACCTTACCATATCATGAGTAGCCAATTTTAACCTGATCATTTCATAAGTAGCTGCAGTATCAAACCTTATCATCTCATGAGTAGTCTATGAGTAGTTAGTCTAAAACCTGATCTTTCATGAGTAGCAGCTGTATAAAACCTGATTACGGTGCCCGAGTGGTTAGAGAGTCCGCCTTGGGAGTGGGAGGTTGTGGGTTCTATCCCTGGCTGCAACATACCAAAGTTTTAAAAAATGGTACTGGTATAGTTCACTTACCTGGCACTAAGCATGTAAAGGTAGTTGACTGGGTGTTGTATCATGCCACATGTATACGGTATGATACTGCAGTGTGGCTCAAGAAGACATAGTCTCCAAATAACTGAAATACTGTTGGTGGGATGTTAAACCCAACACACCCACAACACCTAATACCTGATCATTTCATGATTAGCTACAGTATAATATCTGGTCATCTCATGGGTATCTACAGCATAAAATCTGATCATCTTATAATTAGCTACAGTATAAATATCTGGTCATCTCATGATTAGCTACAGTATAATATCTGATCATCTCATGATTAGCTACAGCATAAAATCTGATCATCTCATGATTAGCTACAGTATAATATCTGGTCATCTCATGATTAGCTACAGCATAAAATCTGATCATCTCATGATTAGCTACAGTATAATATCTGGTCATCTCATGATTAGCTACAGTAAAATCTGATCATCTCATGATTAGCTACAGTATAATATCTGGTCATTCATGTTACTACAGCATAAAACTGATCATCTCATGATTAGCTACGTATAATATCTGTCATCTCATGATTCTTATTTATATTCTGTATTTTTCAAGTGGTGTATTGGTTAAGTTATCTTTTCTTATAATCTTAAACTGCAGTATCTCTATTTCAGTTCTGAAGCGCAAACCAGTGGAAGAGAAAAAAGAGAGAGTGACAGTCTACATCTATTCAGATTCTGCACACAAAATGAAGAAAGCAGAGGAAGCTTTAGAAAACCTTTTTGATGGAACTGAAATAAGAGTAAATAATAGTTTGATGGAACAAATACAAACTCGACAGGTAAGTGACCTATGTTTCCATCAGTCCACTTTAATTTTTCTTCCAGTATGTAGCGGTAGGAATTCCTGTCTTTGGTACTAATAATATTTTAAATGCATGTATAATGCACTGAAATCAATAAAAAAAGGATCTACTCAGAACAGTGAATAAGTTCAGTGACTTGAACATTACATTTAATAAGTTTGTGCATCTTCTAGGGAGTGTTTGGAACCCTCAAATGTTAAATGTCTATAACATCATCAAAATTTACATTGTTATTATAACATCATCAAAATTTACATTGTTATTATAACATCATCAAAAGTTACATTGTTGGTATAACATCATCAAATGTTATGTTGTTGGTACAGTAAACAATCATGTATTGTGCGCACCCATGTATAGTGCGCATCCCCAGTTTGAGGTTCAAAACCTTGGTAAAAGTTTCCTTTCTATAATGCGCACTCATTTTTCGTACATCGAGGAGGCCGCCATTTTGTCAGCCGCGGGGTGTTTTGCGGATAATTTTTTTGATTGAACTACAGGTAACAAAAGTTTTACTGCTTCCGAAAAACAGTCATGCGATGATCATAATTCACACCTCTAGTATCCACATTCAGCTTGCATTGTTACGTTAATGTTCATTATGGCATAGTTTGAGCAATTGTCTTCATGGGGGCCAGCCGTGGCCAAGCGGTTACAGTCGTGGACTACAAATCTCTCAGCCCCTCACCGCTGTGGTTTCGAATCCAGGTAGGGACTTCAGATTTTTCATGTGAGGAAGCCTTCCAGCTGGCTTGCGGTAGGTTGGTGGTTCTACCCAGGTACCTCTGTGTACTTAGGGTCTTCCTCTACCTGTAATTAGCTGGACGTCGCTATATGATTGAAATACTATCGCAGCGATGGTTAACCCCAATACAACAATACAACAACAGCAATTGTCTTCAAATGTTGACACCTTGTTGCTTGTTTGTCGCAAGTTTCTTTCCAAATGGAATTTGAAGTACACATTTATCTTTAACTTAACAGTTTTGTCCAAAATGGAACTAACTAGCTAGAATATCATCTGAATGTACTAAAAACAAACAACTGATTGTATAATCATATCATAATGACAGTCATGATTTGTCTTAGTAATGACGATGTGAATATCGCATTTGGCTTCATGTCAATGAATTATTATATAAAGTACAGTACAGTACTGAACAAGTTTTGGGTGATTCACAGTGATATATAAACAAACGAGAACAATGGTTTCATAAGCATTTCTTTCACAATTATATTAAAAAATAGGGTAAAGTTTGAAAAGATTGAATACAAATCATATAAAATTTGCCAATCGCCAATATGGCTTCCTAGTTGGTGGGGTAAAGTTTGGAAACACGAAGGAAAAACTGATTCTCATGTATTGTGCGCACCCCTTCTAGAAAGTAGAAATTGAAGTCATAGAAATGCGCACAATACATGAGTGTTTACGGTATAACATCATCAAAAGTTACATTGTTTGTATAACATCATCAAAAGTTACATTGTTGGTATAAACATCATCAAAAGTTACATTGTTGGTATAACATCATCAAAAGTTACATTGTTGTTATAACATCATCAAAAGTTACATTGATGGTATAACATCATCAAAAGTTACATTGATGGTATAACATCATCAAAAGTTACATTGTTGGTATAACATCATCAAAAGTTACGTTGTTGGTATAACATCATCAAAAGTTACATTGTTGGTATAACATCATCAAAAGTTACATTGTTGGTATAACACTATCAGATGATACATTGTTTTTTTTAACATCACAAAAGCTTGCACCGTCTTAGTAGCTACTAAAAGCTTACCAGGTGTCGCTGACCTTGCTTATTTGAATATTTTCCATGACAAGTTTAACTGTAAACCCCTCCGCGCTTTAAGTGTGGTCCCATGCAATGCGATTCTGCACTTATGAATACAAAAGGAATATTTATGCAGACCTTTTATTCATAACTGTAACCACAATTCATGTTCTGCTGTTTGTTAATGTTTTATTTTGCTCCGTAAACAATCCATTTTAAGCGTGAACAATATATCTGTGACACTTATAAATCAGAAAAGCACCCCATTTTAAAATACTTGAAGATCTACTCCTGTAAAAAGCAAAAAGGAGAGCATGGAATGTCTGTAATATTAAACTAAAGTAGTTCACGTGTAATTTTGCATGGAAGCGAGTTAGGTTTTTTCCCAGAGCATTTCTTAACTTTGAAATAGAAACAAACGCTCAAGTATCTAAAACATCAAGTTTCCTTGTCAAGTTCTACACTTAAGTAACAGTAGATAGTGTTAATAAATCTGTCCTAGGGAATGACCTACTTCTGAAGTTCATACAGTCAGGTTACATGACCCTAATTCCGGATTGTTTTGTAACAAACAGGGGCGCAAATTCGATTGTCTTACTACCGACTTTAATTGCAGGAGATTGTGTGGAATTTTGTGTCATTTGGCTTTTGCCTCTGTGTATCAATAATTAAGAATCACAGTTTTTTTCCTGTAATCCGGCTGCCAGTCTCTCAGTGCATTGAGCACTTTGTTTTTGATATCATCAGAAGTTACATTGTTGGTATAACATCATCAAATGATACATTTTTTGTTATAACATTGTCAGAAGTTACATTGTTGGCATAACATCATCAAAAGTTACATTGTTTGTATAACATCATCAAAAGGTACATTGTTGGTATAACACCATCTAAAGTTACATTGTTGTTATAACATTATCAAGTGTTACATTGTTGGTATAAAGTTGTTGGTATAACATTATCAAAAGTTACATTGTTGGTATAACATTATCAAATGTAACATTGTTGGTATAACATTATCAGATGATACATTGTTATTATAATATATCAAATGTTACATTGTTCTTATAACATTATCAAATGTAACATTGTTTTTAAAACATCATCAAATGATACATTGTTGGTATAACATCATCTAAGGTTACATTGTTGGTATAACATCATCTAAAGTTACATTGTTATTATAACATATCAAATGTTACATTGTTTTTATAACATTATCAAATGTAACATTGAATTTATAACATCAACAAATGATACATTGTTTTTATAACAACATCAAATGTTACATTGTTATTATAAAATCATCAAATGTTACATTGTTATTATAACATATCAAATATTACATTGTTGGTATAACATCATCAAAAGTTACATTTTGGTATACATCATCAATTGATACATTGTTATTATAAACATATCACATGTTACATTGTTATAATAACATCATCAAAAGTTACTTTGTTGGTATTACATCATCAATTGATACATTGTTATTATAACATATCAAATGTTACATTTTTTGTATAATATCATCAAATGATACATTGTTATTATAAACACCGTCAAATGTTGCATTGTTTAATAACATCATCAGATGTTACATTGTTTTTATAACATCATCAAAAGTTACATTGTTATTATAACATCATATGTTACATTGTTTTTATACATCATCAAAGTTACATTGTTACATTTGTTTTATACATCATAAAAAAGTTACAGTGTTGGTATAACATTATCAAATGTTACATTGATGGTTTAACATCATCAAAAGTTACATGGTTGGTAATAAACATTCATAAATACTACATTTTTGGTATTACATAATCAAATGTTACATGGTTGGTTTAACATTATCAAATGTTACATTTTTAGTAACAATATCATCATATGATAAAATTGATAGTAAAACATTACCAAAATATTGCATTGTTAGTATAACATCAAGAACTGTGACATAGTTTGCCTAACGCAATCAATGTGAGATCAGCATAATGTTACATACATGAATATAATTTTGCAAAGTCAGAAAAGATAGTATAAGATCAATGTTACAAAGTCTATACAAGATATCTATAGGCTACTTGAATAACCCCGTCCAGCACTTTGATAGAGAATAAAGTGCTGTTCTTGTTAGATATACCATTAAGAAAGGACAGAATGACAAAAAAATGATAAAATCAAGAAAAAAAAATCCCAAATAGGAACAAATGCATGAAATAACAGTGGTCAACATTTCAGTATCCCTCATCCCCAACCCTATGATAATGGAAGTGAGTATAAAAACATTTGTAAAGATAAATTATTATGTAATTATGTCTCCAACAACCCCCCCCCCCCCCCATATTTATATTGGGGAACATATTGTTTTTTGTCAGAGTTGTATGTCTGACCATCTGTCTGTCACACTTTTTGTCCGCAGCATAACTCAAAAGTATCAAAGCTTTAACTTGAAACATCACAGGTAATAGATCTCATTGAGGAAAAGTGTCAGCATCAAGAACGGTAACTCTGGGGCATCATATTTTGGAGTTATTGCCTGTAGTTAAAATTTCATACTTTATTTTTGTCCCGGACATTACTCAAAAAGTATCAAAGCTAATAGATTTAAACATCACAGGTGGATAGATCTCATTGAGAAGAAGTGTCATGCACAAGAACTATAACTCTTTGCATCAAATTTTGAGGCTATTGCCCTTTGTTTAATTTTACCCTTAATTTTTGTCCAGAGCATAACTCAAAAAGTATCAAAGCTATTAATTTGAAACTTCACAGGTGGATATATCTCATGGAGGATAATTGTGTACACACTAGTGGCTACATTTCTTCAGGAATCTTCTTCAAACTTTATGTCAGTGTTTATAAACATAATCTGTTGGTCAAGTTTTGATAATGCTGATTTCTACCCATTATGACTAAATGTTACGGCCATTCAGTGATAAAAAAATGGCAGATTTCATTTTGTGTACGCTCTATTATCTTCATTTCTTAAGGAATCTTTTCAAACTTTATGACAATGTTTATAGCCATAATCTCTCTTGGCTGATATCTGCTCTTAAGATCCAGAGTTATTGTCCTTGAATGATAAAAAATGCTAGATTTCACTTTGTGTACACAAATAGCATCTTCAAACTTCATGACAGTGTTTCTGGACATAGTTTCTTGGCTAAGTTTGATTATAGCTGATATTGGTCAATTCATTCAGGAGTTGTGGCATACGTATAGACAAAATTTGGAAAACACATTGAACAATTTCCTTGTCAGAAACCACAAGGCCTTGAGTTAAGATATTTGGTGTGTAACATGGCCTAATGGATCTCTTCTAACTTTAATCAGATTATTGCCCTGCCCCAGGATTTACTTTGTTTCATATAAACTTATATAGGAATTGTCCTTTTTTTTAACTTTCTTGTGAGAAACCACAAGGCCTGGAGTTGTAAGAGGGCCTAGTGAATCTCCATCAATTTGTTCAAATCATGGTTTTTGGGCTTAAAATTGCCCCTGCCCAAGGGAGTTACTTGACATAGGCTATATAGGACAAATTACAAAAAAAAATTCTTGAAACAACAAGGCCTAGTGCTTAGATAACTGTTGTATGTCATAGTCAAGTGGTCCTTTACTTTTTCAAATCATATGGCCCTGAGGTAAAAATTTACCATGCCAAAATTTCACTTTTTTTATATGTAGACTTATATGGGGAGCTATAACCTTTAAGTTTGGAGGACATGTACAATTTTGTTTGTGAAATGTAACTTGACCTTGATCATGACCAGTGACCTGCTTTTGATATTTTAAGCTATGGCCTTAAATATTCAGACCACTGGTACAGTTTTGTGTGTGTGTGGCATTGAACTTTGACCTTAGGTGACCTTAACCATAACCCAGTGTTTTCCTATGTCTTTCAAACTTTGCCCCAAAGATACTATTTGATGGTGGCATTGAAAATGATCTTGCTCTATTTCTGTATAGATAGTGCATTTAGAATGATAATGCATTTAGTATGACTTTGCTGCAATATACTTGTAATAACTTGTACAGGCAGTCAAGGCACTATTTCTCAGGTGAGCAACTTTAGAACCATCATGGCCCTCTTGTTATCTTGTTAACTCTATGGCCCTCATTGTTGTCTCCACATGTTACAGTAACTGTTTTTAGCTTCACTTCACTTTACAATTGATTTTTTATGTGTTACAGGTAAAGAAGATAAAAGAAATGGCAAGCAATAAAAATGTAGAGATAAGCGTAGACCGTAGAACAAAAGACACAAGATCCAGTTAAAGGGTCCGAGGAAAACTGGGGCAGGCAGTAGAAAAAATATTACGCATATATCATAAACATTGAACGTGACCTTAAAAAACTTCAGAGTATGTCACCAGGTAAGTTGAGATTGCAAAATTCCATCCTTTACATTGATGATGTCTAGTGGGCTCTGGTGTCCTCTCAGGTTGACCTTTTATTAGTCCCCTACCGGTGTTCACACCGGAGGGGACTATAGGTTTGCCCTCCGTCCGTCCGCTCAAATCTGGATCCCGCGATAACTTAATACTAAGCAAGCTAACTTGATGAAACTTGTGGTTGCTATGGTAACGGAAATAGAGAAAATATGGCAAAAAATGGGATCCCGCGATAACTAAGCAAGATAACTTGATGAAACTTGGTATATGACTAGATGGCAATGTGTAGTTTAAATGCAAGTCATTTTATTTTTGTTCTTCGACTAAAATTGGGGGTTGCTATGGTAACAGAAATAGTGAAAATATGGCAAAAAAAAGGGATTGATTACCATATTGAGTCAAGGTGGAGCTGGTAGGGGACTTAATGTGTTGCATACAACACCAGTTACTTGTTTTAATCTGCTATAACTCTATGTCCTTCATTGGATTGCTTCAATATATGGACAGTTGCTTAAGTGGATGGACCTTTACTCATGCAGTCGACCTTGTGACCTTGGCCTTTAGCCTACTAGTGGCATCTTGACAGTTTAAACATTTGGTTAATCTGCTATAACTTCTACGTGCTTCATTGGATTGCTGCAATATTTGGACAGTTCTAAAGTGGATGTACCTTTTTATTATGCAGTTGACATTGACATTGACTTATGACCTAATTATGCCCCCTTTGAAGAAGAGGGGGCATATTTCTTTTCACATGTTGGTCGGTCACTCCGTTCGTAGACCAAACAGTTTTTCCCATCAATAACTTATGAACGCCTGGCCTATGATTTTCAACTTAGTCTGGAGATTGATCATGACCAGTAAATGAACTCTATCGTTTTTTTGGGAAACCACTTGGTCAAAGGTCAAGGTCACAGTGACCTTCATTTACTGGCTTTAATTTGAAAATGGTGACCAAACTGTTTTCCAATCAATAACTTGAGAACAAACCCGGCCTAGGAACTTCAAACTTTGTATTGAGATTGGTTATGAATCAGTAGATGATCCCTATTGATTTTTGGGTTGCCTAGGTCAAAGGTCAGGGTCACAGTGACCTTGATTTACTGGATTTTTTGTTAAATGGTGACCAAAACCATTTCCCATCAAAAACTTAAGAATGCCTGGGCCTAGGAACTTCAAACTTAGTATGGAGGTTGTGCATGACCAGTAAATGTTTACCCCTTTTTGATTTAATTTAGGGGGTAACTAGGTCAAAGGTCAAGGTCACTGTGACATTGAATGCCGAGATAGATTCTGATCAAAATGGGTTCTGGTCAAATCTTTTCACCAGATTTTTTTCAGCATTTTCACCTTTACTGGATGCAATATACATATACAAGGTAAAACTCAAATGAGACATCTTTTTAGCAGTGTTAATAATTATCAGTAGTAAACCTTCACCAAGATAATTTTCTGAACTTTGTAACATGCCCCTGTTATAAAGCCAAACATCATACATTAAAAATAAGCTATGTAAATATTATGGTATATCATATCAATATACAATTGGTGCATAATATTTAAAAATAAAAAGAAAAAAAAAATATGGAAATAAAAACAATATAAATACTGTCATATTATTCTAAATATTAATTAAATGAATTTAATTTACATTTAGTTTTAAAAATAAATTATTAAAAAATATTTCATTCCATTGTCAAAAAAAAAATATTGCATACAAAAAATAAAATAAATCAATAATAAAGAATTTTATATGAGAATAGGTATATTAATAGGTATATTAATATTTTTATACATCAATAACCAAACATCAACAAAAGACAAAAAAAAAATTATTTGGGTACTTATGGTAGCGGATGAAGCGTACCATTGCCTGAACGTACCATTTTCCGGACGAAGGCGTTCCCCTATATATTTCATGTGTTGATATTGGGTGGTTCACTCGCTAATAGAGTGTCAGTGAGGTGTTAATGGAGTGTTAATGAATATGTATGGGATGACTGAAACAAAAAATGGTTTGTTTATTCTATTGATAATTATTATGCATCATTACTCCATTTTTTTTGTATTAAATTATATATTTAATACCTTGAAATAAGCAAACGGAAAGCCCACTTCGTTTGTATCTTAAACAAACAATTTCTAGTTCTTATTATTAGGACTTTCTGCCTAAAGCAGAAAGTCCTATTGGGTTTGTACTGTTTTTAGACTTTCTGCCTAAAGCAGAAAGTCCTAGGGGGGTTTGTTATGTTTATTAGGACTTTCTGCCTACAGGCAGAAAGTCATTTTGGGTTTGTACTGTTTTTTTATTATTCTTCTTCTTCTTATTCTTTTTTTCTCCTCTTATATTTGTGTTAATTTCGAGGTGTTGCCATGACTCAGAACAATGAAAAATTTTATGGCATATATTTCAAACCATGAGCTTTCGGATGCAATGAACTTTTTTATTCATAGGACGTCATATAACGCAGTTTTGACGTCACGTGAAAAGGTTGTACGCGGTCTACAGCCATTATTTCTAAACCGTTTTTCATCAAAATTTCACAGAATGTGTATTTTTAGGCTGTAGTTGTGCATCCGGTTTCCGTTTTTCAAAATTCGAAAAAGTCCATGGTTCTATAGCGAATCCAAGATTCGAACCAAGGTCGTAAATTGTTAAATGCTTATAAAATCTGTCCTATTTAAGATAGAAAGTTGATATTTAGTCAGTATATAGGTCTCTAGAAGTTTTAAACATTTTATGAAAATAAATGTCATATGACGTCACGTGACGTCATTTTATGATAATGTATTTCTAAAAATTAACAAGAATATTTCTATATGTTGAAATTGTGAAGGGCAATGAAAATTTAATGACACATGCTTCAAAGGCTAAAATTTTGATTTCTATGATTTTCATATGCCTATGACGTCATATGACATCACACTTGAAATATGCAACAAAAGTTTGTACGCGGTCTACAGCCCTTGTTTATGATCCGAATTTCATCCAATTTTCACAAAATGTGTTATATTAAGTTCTAGTTGTGCATCCCGGTATCCGTTTTTCAAAATTCCCAAAAGTCCATGGTTCATAGCGAATTCAAGATTCGAACCAAGGTCGTAAATTTTTAAATGCTTATAAAATCGGATTTATTTGAGATATAAAAGTGATATTTGGTCAGTATATAGGTCTCTGGAGTCTTAAACATTTGTGAAAATAAACGTCACATGACGTCACTTGACGTCATTTTATGATAATGTATTTCTTTATTATAAAAGTATTTCTATATGTTGAAATTTTCGAAGGGCAATGAAAATTTAATGACAAATGATTCAGACGCTGAATTTCGATTTCAATGATTTTTAGAAGGCTATGACGTCATATGACGTCACATTTGAAATTGACTACGGAAGTTTGTACACGGACCAGAGCCATTATTAATGGCCGATTTTTATCAAATTTTCACAGAATAGTGTATATTACGTTCTTATTGTGTATACCGGTGTCCGTTTTTCAAAAATCGAAAAGTCCAAGCATCTATGGCGGATCCAAGATTCGAACCAAGGACGTCAATTTTTAAATGCTTATAAAAACTGTCCTATTTGAGATAAAAGTTTGAAATTTTGTCAGTTTTGGGACCTGGGTGTCTAAAAAATTATGTAAAATAAACGTCATATGACGTCACGGGACGCCCTTTTTTTATTATTATATTCTTTTTCTTCTTTCCTAACTAAACCTTATTTTAAAATGTTTTCAATATCATAGAAACCCTGACATTTTTATGGGTTATTATCACGGGGAGGGAAAATTTTTTTTTCAATGATTTTTCAGCAGCCAAAGACTCACATGACGTCACAGCTAAAAAAGTGAAAAATGGTGTTTGCGCTCTACCAGCCGTCATTTATAGTCGGATTTTTTTTCAAAATTTTCAAAAGAATTTGGGACAATCTTGAAACTAAGGTGTGCATATCCTGTCAGCTTACCGAAATTCCGAAAGACCGAAGTTCTGTGGCTGAAATATGAATCCGAACATAGGACCGAAAATTTTCAAATTTTTGGATTAAAGAGCTTCAGGATGAGATAGAAAGTTGAAAAATTACAACAGGTTTGCATTTCTGCAAAATTTCTACATAAAATTTTGATTTCTGACGTCATATAAAGTCATTTGACGTCAAAACATCCCTTTCCTTTAAAATTTTTTTAAGGGCAATGATTTCGACAAAGAGCCATGTTTTTAAAAAATGAAAAAATTCAGATTTATAAAATTAAAGTTTTGCGCCTTTGAACAAAAGCAACTTCAGCAACCTATGTCCTCATATGACGTCAAGCTAAAAAAAAGTGAAAAATGGGGTTCACAAGCTCTACAAACCCCCCATTTATGGTCGGATTTTCTTCAAAATTTCACAGATGGTAAAATCTTGAAAAATAAGGTTGATATCCTGTCAGCTAACCGAATTTTCCCAAAGACCCAAGTTCCCGTGGCTGAAATAACATCGAAATAGGACCGAAAATTTCATTTAGGATTAAAGAGCTTCCCGGATGAATAGAAAGTTGAAACTTACACAGTTTTGCAGTTTCTGCAGAATTTCTACAAAGATTTTTGAGTCGTGACGTCATATGAAGTCATGTGACGTCATAAGCATACTTCTAATTTTCATTTTTAGGGCAATGATTTCGACATGATGCCAGTTGTTCAGAATAATGAAAATTTCTGAGTTATGAAGCAAAGTAGACGCTTTTGAACAAAAGCATCTTCAGCACCCTATGACGTCACATGACGTCACAGCAAAAATAGTGAAAAATGGTGTTTACGCTCTACAGCGTCATTTATGGTCGGATTTTCTTCAAATTTTCACAGATGGTACATCTTAAACTCAGGTGTGCATATCCTGTTCACTTACCGAAATTCCGAAAGACCGAAGTTCTGTGGCTGAAATAAAAATCGAACATAGGACCGAAAATTTCATTTTAGGATTAAAGAGCTTCAGGATGAGATAGAAAGTTGAAACTTACACAGTTGCAGTTCTGCATAATTTCTACATATATTTTGAGTCCTGACTCATATGACGTCTTGTGACGTCATAAGCATACTTCTTAATTTTCATTTTAGGGCAATGATTTCGACATGATGCCAGTTGTTCAGAATAATGAAAATTTCAGAGTTATGACAGTAAAAATATGCCTTTTGAACAAAAGCATCTTAGCACCCTATGACGTCATGTGACGTCAGAGCTAAAAATAGTGAAAAATGGTGTTCACGCTCAAACAGCCCTTTATGGTCGGATTTTCTTCAAATTTTCACAGATGGTACATCTTGAAAGTTAGGTGTGCATATCCTGTCAGCTAGACGAAATTCCGAAAGACCGAAGTTCTGTGGCTGAAATAAGATTCGAACATAGGACCGAAAATTTCATTTTAGGATTAGAGAGCTTCAGGATGAGATAGAAAGTTGAAACTTACACAGTTTGCAGTTCTGCAGAATTTCTAAAAATATTTTGAGTCATGAATCATATGACGTCATGTGACGTCACAAGACATACTTGTCTTATCATTTTGCACTATTTGGATATAAGTCAATGTTTCAGATGACATGAAATACACCAGAGGGTAGTCATTACATGAAAACTTTCACACTGCTTTTTGCATTAACACAAGCTATGCAGAAAGTCCTATCATTCGTTTTCACGAATGACATCTAGTACCCTATGACTTACTGCCCTTTCCAGAAAAAATAGTGAAAAATGGTGTTCGCGCTCTACAGCCGCCATTTATGGTCGGATTTTCTTCAAATTTTCACAGATGGTACATCTTGAAACTAAGGTGTGCATATCCTGTCAGCTAACCGAAATTCTGAAAGACCGAAGTTCTGCGGCTGAAATAAGATTCGAACAAAGGACCGAAAATTTCATTTTAGGATTAAAGAGTTTCAGGATGAGATAGAAAGTTGAAACTTACAAGTTTGAGGATCTGCAGAATTTCTAAATAATTTTGAGTCGTGACGTCATATCACGTCATGTGACGACATAAGCATACTTCTTTTTTTTTCATTTTAGGCAATGATTTCGACATGTTGCCAGTTGTTTCAGAATAATGAAAATTTCAGAGTTATGACAATAAATTAAGCGCTTTTGAACAAAAGCATCTTCAGCACACTATGACTTACATGACGTCACAGCTAAAAATAGTGAAAAATGGTGTTCGCGCTCTACAGCCGTAATTTATGGTCGGATTTTCTTCAAATTTTCACAGATGGTACATCTTGAAACTAAGGAGTGCATATCCTGTCACCTAACCAAAATTCCGAAAGACCGAAGTTCTATGGCTGAAATAAGATTCGAACATAGGACCAAAATTTCATTTTAGGATAAAGAGCTTCAGGATGAGATAGAAAGTTTGAAACTTACACAGTTTTGCAGTTCTGCAGAATTTTCTAATATAATATTTTGAGTCCTGACGTCATATCACGTCATGTGACGTCATAAGCATACTTACTTAATTTTCATTTAGGGCAATGATTTCGCCCATGATGCCAGTTGTTCAGAATAATGAAAATTTCAGAGTTTATGAGAGTAAAGTATGCGCTTTTGAACAAAAGCATCTTCAGCACCCTATGACGTCACCTGAGTCACAGCTAAAAATATGAAAAATGGTATTCGCGCTCTACAGCCGTCATTTATGGTCAGATTTTCTTCAAACTTTCAAAGATGGTACATCTTGAAACTAAGGGTGCATATCCTGTCAGCTAACCGAAATTCTGAAAGACCGAAGTTCTGCGGCTGAAATAAGATTCTAACATGGGGACCGAAAATTTCATTTTAGGATTAAAGAGCTTCAGGATGAGATAGAAAGTTGAAACTTAAAGTTTGCAGGATCTGCAGAATTTCTAATAAATTTTGAGTCGTGACGTCATATCACGTCATGTGACGACATAAGCATACTTCTTTTTTTTTTCATTTTAGGGCAATGATTTCGACATGTTGCCAGTTGTTCAGAATAATGAAAATTTCAGAGTCATGACAATAAATATGCGCTTTTGAACAAAATCATCTTCAGCACAACTATGACTCACAATGATGGTGGCAGCTCTACAGCCGTAATTTATGGTCGGATTTTCTTCAAATTTTCACAGATGGTACATCTTGAACTAAGGTGTGCATATCCTGTCACCTAACCAAATTCCGAAAGACCGAAATTCTATGGCTGAAATAAGATTCGAACATAGGACCAAAATTTCATTTTAGGATTAAAGAGCTTCAGATGATGATAGAAAGTTGAAACTTACACAGTTTGCAGTTCTTCAGAATTTCTACGTATATTTTGAGTCCTGACGTATATATGACGTCATGTGACGTCATAAGCATACTTCATAATTTTCATTTTAGGGCAATGATTTCGACATGATGAATCTACTGTGCGGCATGTAACATGCATTAAAGGTACAACGTTTACCTGTGCTCATGAGAGGCCGCGAACTACTATATTTGTTCGGTTAATCTTTATATAATATTTTCTTTCTAAAAGATGTGTCTAGTCTTTATTTTAGTGTCCTTTATTCATTATTGTTAAATGAAAATAAAGAAAAAAAAAAATAGTAAATAAATGGGTTTTTGAAAATAATCTTGTTGTTCAGCATGTACTTTATGTGTAATTTTAAGTTATTTTAAATGAACAATAGGGAAATTGTTTCATATTAAAGAAAGGATACATGTTAAATTAATTAAAGTAGAACACATATATTTTTCAATATGGAAAAAGCAGGTTTTATACCACAGAGAAACGTAAATTTAGGAGGTCGACATTGTTTATGAACAAAATCTTTTCAGTTGATCAGGCTTAAACTGAGATGCAGCGTAGAAAGCCTTATCGTTTGTGGGACAAACGAAGTCTAGTTATTATTAGGATTTCTGCCTAAAGCAGAAAGTTCTATTGGGTTTGTTATGTTTATTATTAGGACTTTTTGCCTAAAGCAGAAAGTCCTATTGGGTTTGTTATGTTTATTAGGACTTTCTGCCTACTGGCAGAAAGCCCTATTGGGTTTGTTATGTTTTTTTTTTATTAGGACTTTCTGCCTACAGGCAGAAAGTCATATTGGGTTTGTTACTGTTTTTTTATTCTTCTTCTTCATCTTCTTCTTCTTATTCTTTTTTTCTTCCTCTTATAATTTGTGTTAAATTTCGGGGTTTGTTGCCATTGACTCAGAACAATGAAAATTTTATGGCATATATTTCAAACCATGAGCTTTTCGGATGCAATGAATTTCATATTCATATGCGTCAAATAAACGTCAGATTTGACGTCAGGTGAAAAAGTTTGTACGCGGTCTACAGCTTTTTGCTGGACCGATTTTCATCAAACTTTCACAGAATGTGTATGTTAGGGCTCTAGTTGTGCATCCGGTGTCCGTTTTACCAAATTCGAAAAGGCAAAAGTATTATGGCGAATCCAAGTTCGAACTAATGACGTCAAATTTCAATTGCGTATAAAATCGCTTCCAATTGAGCTAGGAAGCTGATATTTGGTCTGAATATTAATCTCTAGGTTTTCTTTATATTCTAAAAGATGAACGTCATAGACGTCACATGACGTCATAATGCAAATAAAACTTTCGTATTAAAACTTACGGTTTTTTTAAACCCCGTAGGCTTTTATTTTTTGTATGATTTGCTTGAAATTTTGTCTGAAGATGTAGTATTAGATTCTATGGAGCCAGGTCACTTTCGTTTCCGACAAATCCCAAAGGTCAAGGTCATATATCAATTATCGGCTTTTTCTTCGGCCTTAAATATCTAAAAACGGTAAATATTCTATCGAGACACTATGCGTATAATTTGTAGTGCTTAGAAAGACCTTTCAGATGATATTTAGTTTTTTATGATCGGGGTTGAATTGGTTGAGTTATGGCTGAAAAATTAAAATTTGGTAACCCCCAGTGTGTTTAACAGTTTATATCTCGAAAACCTTTGATTTTTCAAAATATGATGATGAATATTATTTGTAGAGCAATGTTTGGCCGTTCTTTTGATGCCTAAACTTTAATGATTGGCCAAAGATTGATGGAGTTAATGGGGAATAAAATAAACGAAATTGTGGGATGTAGCTTTGGTGAATTTTTCATTTTTCAGGTGGTTTAAGAGCTTGTATCTCAAAAAGTATTAGTAATATTCCTAAACATAAAGCGTGTGAAAGTAGAGAATTTTAAGAAGATTATTTTGGTACCTTAAGTTTGAAATTGAACAAAGTATAAGGAAGTTAACCAAAAATAAGAATTTAAACATGTAGAAATTTCAGCGATTCTGCCGTGTTGTCAATCTTTTACGGCTAATATCTCAAAGCCCATTTAGAAAAAAGTCACATCTTTAAACAAGTGAGATGTAGAGAATTTTTAGACGATTATTTGGTACCTAGAGTTTTAAATTGATTAAAGTATAAGGAAGTTACATCAAAAATACGAATATAAACCCAAGTGTAAGAATTTTCGAGGGAAAAATCCTACTTTCGCTTTCACGTTAAATTGAAGCATTTTCGGAAAATATGTAAGTTTACAAGCTATGTATTAGTCATATAATTGCAAAAAACTTTTAACTTATATCATATTGATATTACTAGCTAAACAAGCGTACCTATTCGGTGGCCGAGTGGTTAGAGCGTCCGCCTCGGGAGCGGAAGGTCGTGGGTTCGATTCCTGACCCGGACATACCAAAGTCGTAAAAAATGGAACTGTTATAGCTCCCTTGCTTGGCGCTCAGCATATAAGGGTATTTGCAGGACTGGTTAGCGCAGTATCAGGATGATGTGACTGGGTGTGGTATCATGCCATATGTCTACGGGTGATACTGCAGTGTGGTAGTCCTATACCCGCATGAAGTGGGACATCGTGATGGCTGAATTACTGTCGGTGGGACGTTAAACCCAACAAACAAACTGATATCATATATGGCAGTGTTTACTACACCGATCACTACACACGAGGTGTGCACACTGGCGCATGTTGACGTCTTTGTAAACGTTTATTAAAGTTGCTTATAAACCAGTTTATAGATAAACATTTACATAAGAATGAGGAGTTTCGAAATATTTTTTGCAAAGGACTCCAAAGGGAAATAGAAAAAGATGCTAAATTAAATTACTAAAATACAAGTTTAGTTTATAAGTTTAACGTCCCACCGACAGTAATTAAGTCTTTTTGAGACAATGTCTACTTGAGACAAATTTGTAGTGTTGTCACAACTGCACAGTATCACGTCGTAGAAGTTGGCATGATACCACACCCAGTCATATTAACCGGACACCGGCCATCAGTCCTGGAACTACCCTTATTAAGCTGAGCGCTAACCAAGGGAGCTATACCAGTACCTATATTTACGAATTTGGTAAATACAAGAATTGAAATAATTGATATAACGTTTTTAAACAACTTACAGATCATGTGTTATCTCGTTTGATTTGGTATTTCCGGGTATTCCTAGCCTTGGTATCACCCGCTGACACCGACTTTTTTAAATGATTATTTTTTACATATTTCGTTCTTTCCCTTAATGTCAATCAGTTGATATTTTCTGATTTCTCAACTAATTAAAACAAGATAAATAAATAAAAAAAACAGCCTACATAAAATTGATTGAAATCTGAAAAAGAAATGAGCCGACGGTAAAAAAATGCGCGAAAATTTATGTGTTACATCCATATTTGGAAAGCACGTGCACGTGCGTGAATACTTTAAACAACACGCTGACGTAACAATTATATGGTACCATCTTCAAATATGCAGCATACGTAGTAATAGGGCGGGGCAAACTCTAAGTTAGTCGTGTTAATTAAGTATAGGTTAGTGTTTTTTTTAGTAGCATTAATGAAATTAAATCGGTGTGGCGCGGCAAAGCCGCGCAAACCGATTTAATGGATTTAATGCTTACTAAATAACATTAACCTACTTAGTGATTGGAATTATATTTTGAAATTTAACGCAGTCGCACATTCCAAATATTGTATTGATTTTATAGACTCCGCCCTATCAACCTGTTCCCGGCGTGAATTACATCACGTGACATGTAACATGTTATGTCAAAGGTCAATGCGTCGCTGTGTATATCTACGCTCCAAATGAGCATGAACGGAAAAGCCGACTTTGATCTCTTCGGCAAAAAAGTGGTGATTGAAATTTGAATAAAAGATACTGTTTAGAAAGGTTCATATTTTCTGCACCTCTATATTTTTGTGTTTTGGACTTTATTATTTTTTTATTTATTTAAGTAACCCTTGTTTGTTAGTGTTTTTTTTTCTTCTCTTCTCATTATTTATATACATTTTCAATTTGAATTTATTTAATCGGATATTTACTTAATCGCTTGTTTAGTATTTAGTTTTTATATTGCCCATTCTGTGTTAACATGTGTAGACATTGAAATTACACAAGTGTCTTAAAGCGATGACCGATACTAATGTTGTTAGAACTTGTGGTCAACCCTCTTACTATTTTTTTAAATCTTCAATGTTTTTATCACCATTACTTAGGCAATAATCATGTTAAAACTAAACTAAGCGGAAGGACAGAGTTCTTTTGTTATTTTGGATTAATCAGAATGCTGGTGAGTAAATGTTTGTTCTCTATGGTTGCTGTGTATTATTTTTGTCGATGTTCATGCGTTCACATCAAAAATCCCTGTAACACGTTACACATGCGTGCTGTAAGGGACATTGGGGATCCAAACTTACCCTCATTAGATAGATCTATTCAAGAGAAATAATTCTGTACATTTTAAACATGGAGTCACCCGACTACTTTTTGACCTATTTAAGGCAAAATGACATGCGTATGAATTTAGTGCACCGGTCGGCCATTTCATGCCAATTTTCTCAAAAATCCCCCCCCCCCTCGGTAATGCTAAAAATATTAAGATTGTTGTGCAATAAGGCCTCCAAATTGGGCATGTTATGACTATTTTATAACTATTCTATAGAATTCAATCCTTTTTACATGTCTTTCAGTCAAATCTCACCTTAATTCAGCATTAAATATGGGCACTTTTTTCTGTGTAGGAACATCCGGTAACCAAGGGCAGGTAATTGTGGTCTTAGTCTATTTTGGTGAACACATAAAGCTCCCCTTCTCGACACATCTTGACGCACATGCGCAGTGAAGGTGTTTGAAGCAGGTTTTAAATTGATCAGTTGATTTAGCGGAATAGTGTTTAGTGACAAGTTATGCCGATTAAATGAATTAAATGGAGACAAAATTTTGAAAAAATGGAATGATTTCATTGGACAAAATATAATTTTAAACACTAAGAGAGAATTAAGCAGTTAAGAAGCCGTCACTCGCTACGCTCATTCTGGCTTCTTAACTGTTAAATTCTCTCTTAATAAACACTAAACGAATACAGTCGTCTCCATCGTATGTAAAAGCATTATTGAAATTTAACTCACGAGGCTACACGCGTCGACGAATCATTTCATAGTAGCATTTACGGTTTTATTCCCGCGATGTACACGAAATTAAAAAAAAAAGAATTTTGATATGCAGAATTAATATGTTTAAGTTTTAATTGCTTTATTTGAAAACCTATAAAATTTTAGACCAAATTCGTTGAATTGTAGGGATTTTCAGGACATTTATTTTGGTACCTAGAATGCTAAACTTGGAATCTCTCAGCCCCCCACCGCTGTGGGTTCGAATTCCGGTAGGGACTTCGGATTTTTCATGTGAGGAAGCCTTCCAGCTGGCTTGCGGTAGGTCGGTGGTTATATACGCGTATCTCTGTGTATCGGGGTCTTCCTCCACCTGAAAATTAGCTGGACGTCGCTATTATGATTAAAATTTACTATCGCAGTGACGGTAAAACCCCATTAACAACAACAACAACAATTAAAATGGTCAAGTTATAAGAAAGCGATATCAAAATAAAGATTTATTTATTTTCGACTTTATGCTTACTTCACAAAGTTCATGCATGAGAAGTCCATACGAAAAAAAAGTAAAAGGTAGGAAATATAATATATATTCTTTCTAAGGGTATTAATCTTTACATTTCAAAATGTTGCAGAAAGTCCTAATCATTCGTATCAACGAATGAAATCTAGTTCTTATTCTTTTATTCTTTTTTCTTCCTCTTGTATTGTGTTAATTTCGATGTGTTGCCAATGGTCCAAAACAATAAAAAATTTTATGGCATATATTTCAAACCATGAGCTTTCGAATGCAATGAATTTCATATTCATATGACGTCAGATAACGTCAGATTTGACGTCAGATGAAAAAGTTTGTACGCGGTCTACAGCCATTATTTCTGGACCGATTTTCTTTCAAAATTTCACAGAATGTGTATGTAAGGCCCCAGTTGTCCCTTCCGTTGTCCGTTTTTTCAAAATTCGAAAAGGCAATGGTTCTATGGCGAGTCAAAGATTCGAACCATTGACGTCAATTTCAAATGCGTATAAAATCGCTTCCAGCTGAGCTAAAAAGCTCATATTTGAATGGGATATATGTCTCTAAGATTTCTTTAGATACTGAGAGAATAAAACTACATATGACGTCATATGACGTCATGAGGTTAAAAGAAATTTCTAATTATTACGTGTTAATTCTATATGTTGAAAACGCCGAGCACCTTAAAAACCCAATAGCTTATGCTTCAGATAGAACATTTTGCATTTCAATGATTTTTATTTGCCTATGACGTGTCTTGACATCAAACTTGACGTCGTCTTAAAATGTTTGTACGCAGCCTACAGCCATGATTTCTGGACCGATTTTCATCAAAATTCACAGAATGTGTTGTTATGCTCTAGTTGTGCATCCAGTGTCCGTTGTTCCAAATTCGTCAAATTTCAAATGCGTATAAAATCGCTTCCAGATGAGCTAGAAAGCTTATATTTGGACAGATTATAAGTCTCTAAGTGTCATATACATTCTGTGATAATTAAACGTCAATTGACGTCATATGACGTCATAAGATCAAAAAGAATTTTTGATATCTACGCGTTAATTTTGAATATGTTGTAAAGTTTCAGGACCATTAAAATTTAGTGGCATAAAACAATATCCATGTGCATTTTAAAGCAAGGTATTTCTATTAATGTGGACGTCATATAACGTCAGATTTGACGTCAAGTCCAAAAGGTTTTATGCATATACAGCCTTTATTCTGGACGATTTACATCAAAATTTCACAGAAGGCATATGTGATGCTCTAGTTGTGTATCCTGGTGTCCGTTTTCCAAATTCAAAAAGGCATGATTCTGTGGCGAAACCAAGATTCGAACCATTGCGTAAAATTTCAAAAACGTATAAAATCGCTTCCAGAAGAGCTAGAAAGCTTATATTTGGACATATTATAAGTCTCTAAGTGTCATATACATTCTGTGATAATTAACGTCATTTGACGTCATATGACGTCATAAGGTCAAAATAATTTCTGATAACTACGCATTAATTTTTATATATTGCTAAGGTCCCGGGGCATGACACATTTTCTGCATATATTTAAGGTAATGAAGATTTCATTTTATTTTAATTTCTTATGTTTATGACATCATATGACATCAAATTGACGTTGTCTACAGAAATTTGTACGCGGTCTACAGACATTTTTTTCTGGACGGATTTTTATCAAAATTTCACAGAATGTGTATGTTACGCTCTAACCGGTGGCCATTTTTTTAAAATTCGAAAGGCAAAGGATTTATGGCTAATAAAGATTAGAGGATTGGCGTCAAATTTTTTGTATAAGTCTCCAAGTCTTCTTTATATTCAGAGATGATGAACGTCATTTTGACATCATGTGAACTCATACGGCCAAAGTTTGTTGTTTTTTCTGTTGAAATTAAACGGTTTTAAGACCTGAAGGCCTTATTTTTTGTTTGATTTGCATGAATTCTTATTGAAGGTGTAGCATTTGATCCTGTGGAACAATGCCATTTCCATTTGATAAAAATGTTAAGCTCAATCATTGTTTATATCTTGAAAAGCTCTAAAGCTGGACCGATTATGTGACAATCGAATTGTAAGCATTTACAATAAATTTGTTTTGTTACATAGATTATAAGAAAGGACAAGTTAAATGAAATAAACACACACACACACACACACACACAAAACAATGATTTTCAGTAACTTTTGCCATACCCTCTAGTTAATCGGTTTATTTTTCAAAGTTTATGAAGTTATGGCCCTACAAAAAACATGTTAAAAGTAGAAATTTGATATCCTTTTACTTTCTTCGCTTTTAGTGTTTGACAAATGTAGCAGAAAGTCCTATCATTCGTATCAACGAATGAAATCAGTTAGGGCTTTCTGCCTGAGGTAGAAAGACCTATTGGGTTTGTTATGTTTTTTCTTATTAGGCTTTCTGCTTTTCGCAGAAAGCCCATTGGGTTTGTTCTGTCTTTTATTATTATTATTCTTTTTTTCCAACCCTTTTCATGTTGTTATTTCATTAAGTTGCTGAAGGTCAAAGGACAAAGAAATTCTATCAACAGACACGTGAAGCAATGGTATTTTGGAATATATTATTTTTATCTTCACATGACGTCACATGACGTCAGAACTAAAAATAGCTACCAAAGTTTGTACGCGCTGTAAAAGCCGTCATTTATGGAGGATTGTCATGGAATTTTCACAGAAGTTATATATTAAGACCTCATTGTGCAGGATTCTATAGGTTTCCCAAGATTCGAAAGAACTAAGGTTCTTTAAACGAATCCAAGATTCGAACCAAGGACGTCAAATTTTAAATACGTATAAAATCGTTTCTAGATGAGATAGAAATTTGATATTTAGCGAGCTTATACGTCTCTGTGTTTCCTTTGCATTTTGTAAAGATGAACGTCATATGACGTCATCAAATTGTAGAGAATTTCCGATTCTTGAATGTCAATTACTCATGTTGCAAGATTCATAGACAATGAAAATTTAATGTCCTTGTAGGTAATCTTTGAACATTAAGATTTAATGAGTAAAATTTTCATATGACGTCACATGACATCAAAACTTAAAAAAGCTACCAAAGTTCATCTGCGCTGCACAGCCGTCATTTATGGCCCGGATTGGCATGGAATTTTCACAGAAGTTATATATTACGACTTCATTGTGCAGGATTATATAGGTTTGCCAAAATTCGAAAAACACCAGGTTGTCATGGTTTGCAGTGCAGAAAGCCCTATCTTTTGTTCAAAACAAAAAGAAGTCTAGTTATTATTTATTATTCTACTTTTTTCTTCCTTTTGGGGTTCAAATTAGAAAAAGGTTATCGACAAGGCAGCAGCATGAAATTTCAACAGTATGCACAGTGACTTTGGCGCTTTTGATTGCAGAATATTTTTTCTTCATGTGATGTCACGTGACCTCAGGGTTAAAAAAGCTACCAAAGCTTGTCGCGCTCTACAGCCGTCATTTCTTGACCAATTGACTTGATTTTTTCACAGAATGTATGGATTGGGATTTAGTTGTGCAGGATTATATACATTTTGCAACATTCAAAAAGACCAAGGATCTATGGTAAACCAAGTTTCGAACTTTGGACCTGAAAATTTTTTTAAAGTGTTACCGGGGCTCAATAAATGAGAAGAAAACCGGTTGCAGGTTCAGTTGTTTTAATAGATTACTAATGATAATAATAATAATAGCAATAACCTAAAATAGAGAAAACATAATTATAATTCTTTAAAATAAATAATATAACATATCATTTCAATCATTTTCAATATTAATACATTCATCTCAATCTAAATTAAAAATAACAGAATGACTTTACTTACCGGGCGGCTTTACTGACAAATTAAATTTAAATAATACAGAATGCTCTTTTTAAAAGAACTACTAAATAAGTGTTGCTTAGACAAAGTCAGGGCCCAGAGTGAAGTAAGAAGGGTTAGCCAAAAGGAAGAAAGGAACGTTACAGTTGGTTAATTTTCCCAGCAGCCACCAGACTAGCACTCACAACCTGACACGCATGCTTTCAGTCAAACCTTAAACAAACACACTCACACAGGGACAAAGACTGAACACTCATGCCAACATCAGTGACAAACACAATAAAAACATACAAGAACATCTTGCTTGCCTACTTGAAATATACTCATAAATATTGCATGGGTAACATACTCCCTCCCCAGGGAGAAATGTCTCCTGGCATTTTACAAATAAAAACAGCACCTCATGTTTAATATAGGTCTACAAATCAAACAATGCATTGATTTAGTATATCAAACAGAATGTTAACCTGAAACAAAATATACAGATGACAGCTTATCCCTATCAGGATACACCACCTGCAATAAACTCAAAACTACTGCACAGTGCAAAGGTCAGAGTCCCACACACTAACTTAAATAAACACAGACGTCAGTGTGTACATAAGCAGGCAATATTCTTTTCACATATAGAGGTCATTTTTCCAGGCCACGACACCGATCTGTCAAATGTAAATAAACAAACAGAGTGACCAGGAAGTTAAATAAAAAAAACATGGTAAAACCCACACAGTCTGGTGACTCCAACATCTCTGAACCTGTTTTTTTTTTTTTTTAAATTTTAGGTAAAAACGAGACAATACCACATTCTTAGTATACAGAATATTACAAAACTAAACATACATAATTATATTCCCTATTCCTGTATCTAAACAGAAAAAACTATACAAGCATTATAGCATCAAAGACTTTTATTCCATAATTCTACATTTAAATAGAAATGTATCTGCATTTAAACAGACATATAAAGAGCTTTCATGCTGAAATAGTAATAATGTATTAATCTGGGCCACATTATAAATAAGTTAACAGCATTTAGCTTGGAATAAATTGGCAACTGTAAGTTTGGGAATATAAAAACACAGATACAATGAGAATATAATACCATGTACATATAAAATTCAGGCAAAAACTCATACTTGAAATTCAGGTAAAAGTCAGTACTTTCAAAAAAGAATACGGGACAAAACTCAGACAAAATGACAAAACATCGGTAAGAGAAAGCAGACAAAATTCAAAATGGTAGAGAAAAGTCAGACAAAATTCAAACAATGTGAGAGAAAAGTCAGACAATACTCAGTCACATCATTGTCAGAAACTGGTTTTACAGTAACTCTAGAGGAAACATCCATTGACCGAGTCGGTTCAGTGGCTTCCTGATCCTTGTTAAAGCGACGTTGCTCAAACCACGTCTTGGACTGGAGAAGTGGAGTGTCAGGTTCGAGCTCAGGCGATGGCTGAATTAAAGGCTCAGGAGAGGGTGGAAATCTGTACCAAGAACTGAGTGTCTACAGAATCTATTCACTAATGGAAAGAATTTCCATAGACCGGGTAGCTGTGAGCTACTGGACTGAGGTCACGTGACCCCTCTGGGGATTCCCAAAAACCCCTGAGGGAACTACAACTAGAGTCAGAGTCGACCCGGTTCCTCTCCTAGCTAAATCACCGTTCTTGCCACCCAAAACGGGCTTTGAAGCACCTTCAGGTGCTGGATCATGAGGCAGGACATTAAATTGCAACACATGTTCCCGGTGTAAGGTTCGAACTTACCCTGCCCATTCCTCACGTTGTACATTGTAGGATGGAATGTCCGATTGGAAATGGAAACAATGACATTTTGGGCGTTCTTCCCATCGGGTCGGCCACTTATGTTTCCCTTTATGCCAACTGAGAGTACTAGAACACATCACCCACTTCCAATCGTGATGCCCTAGCACGCGGTCGTAGTACAGCTTTCCCTTGCCCTGTTTAGCCGACTCAGCAGCAGCAACTTTTGAATATGCATAACTTAATCTTGTCCTAAGCTTTTCAGTTAGGACTGATGATCAAGCCGATCAGTCTTGATCGGTCCCCAAGTATGCATCAACTGCTAGCCGAGGATGCAGCCAAACATGAGGAAATGTGGGGAAAAGCCTGTAGCATCACTCCTTGTAGCATTGTAGGCCTGCACAAGAGGAGCAATGTAGGACTTCCAGTCAAGCTTCTGTTCAGTCTCCATAGTGCCAGCATCTTCAAAAGTGTCTGATTAAAACGTTCAGACGGGTTAGACTGCGCATGATATGGCGTCGTGCGAGTCTTTGCAATGCCAGCAAGTTTGCAAAGCTCAGCAATAACCCTGCTTTCAAAGTTTCCCGCCTTGGTCACTATGGAGCTTTTCGGGAAAAGAGTAATAGCGAAAGAAGTGGTCGTAAAGAGCCCTAGCAGTGGTTTGCGCGGTCTGGTTTCTGCAGGGAACAGCCTGTGATACCTGGTAAAACAGTCTGTTATCACCAGGATATGCTCGAAACCACCTTAGATGTTTCCAGGGTTAAAAAATCTGTGCAAACCAACTCCATAGGTCTCGATGTTTTGATATTGACCAATTCTGCTGTTTGTATAGGGGCTTTCCCGCGATTACAAAAGCTCACAGGCTTCCACCTTTGCATTTACGTCTTTCTCAAGACCAGGCCAATAGAACGTTGCCTTGCCAACCACAGTGTCTTTTCCTTGCCAGGATGCCCAACATCCTCATGTACCCCCTTTAGAGCAAGTTTTCTGTAAGACACTGGCAGAACCAGTTGTCTGCAAGGCTGGCCATCTTGCGTAGTGTTCGGTACAGGACACCGTCTTGAATGATAAGACGTTTCCATTCCCTAAGAAATCGCTGTTACCTGCCAAGGCTCACGCCTGAGTTCCTCCTCCCTGGGGCGGAAACCATACGAAGAAGGCCTGAGACCCTGGACAACACTTTGTCCTGTGCTTGTTCCACTTTCCAAATCAACCTTCTGGAAGCCGTCGTACTGATCCCTTACATCCTCGGCCGAAGGAGGCAAACAACCAGCAGACACGCACATGGCTAAAGGTGCATCAACAGTAACAGCTGTGCAAATAGCTTGTACTGCTTCTGGAAATACTATAGGGATGCGAGGGCAGACCATCAGCATCTGCATTCAACTTGCCCCCCCTATACCGGATGGAAAAGTTGAAGTTTGCCAAAGCTGCTACCCAACGTGACTCGTGGCATCAAGCTTGGCTGTGGTAAGCACATATGTAAGTGGGTTGTTGTCCGTGACTACCTCAAAGGTGTTACCCCAAAGGTAGTCATTGAACTTTTCTGTGACAGCCCACTTCAAAGCAAGAAACTCCAGCTTGTGAGCCCGGATATTTCTTCTCACTAGGTCTCAAATACGGCTCGCATAGGCGACTACTCGCTCTAAGCCACCATCATCTTTTTGATATAAGATTGCACCTAGCCCAGTACCGGAACTGTCTGTGTGCAGGACGAATGGCTTAGTGTAGTCTGCAAAGGTAGGACTGGGCTTCGGTCAAGCTTTCAACAATGGCATTGAAAGCTGCCTGCTGGTCTTTACCCCAGAACCATTTTGTCGGAATTTTTTTTTTCCTGGACCCTTCTTACCATTAAGGCAGTGACCCTTAAGCAAAGCATTAAGGGGGTCAACTAATGCTGCATAATCACGTACAAAAACGACGGTAGTAACCTGCGAAGCCAAGGAACTGACGTAATTCCTTAAACATTCTTAGGCACAGGCCACTTCTTAATGGCAGAAGTTTTCTCAGGATCTGTGTGTATCCCAGAGCTGAGATGTATGTCCGAGATACGACACAGAAGGCATGAATAACTCACACTTAGAAGGTTTTAATTTTGAGACCATGCTCCAGACAGTTTGGAAAACACAGTTTCCAACCTCCTGATATGCTCCTAAAAGTTCCTGGAAAAGATGAGGATGTCGTCGATAAAGACGAGACACTCACGTAAGTGTAGCTCTCCCATTGTGCGCTCAGCTAAAACGCTGGAATGTTGCACAAGCATTTGTCACCCCGAAACCCATACGGGTCCATTCATAGAAACCCAAGTTTCCGACTGAGAAAGCTGTAAAAGGGATGCTACTTTTTTCCCATCTTTACATTCCAGTAACCCGATCTGAGATCAAGCTTTGAAAACATTGTTGAACCAACTAGTGAGTCAACAATATCCTCAATCTCGGGAAGCATATAGGCATCCTTCCTCGTGCGAGAATTTAATAATCTCCAGTCAATCCCAAAAGCGTAGACTACCATCTCGCTTCCTAACAAGAACTACATTGCTAGAAAAAGGGACTGTCCGATTCCCTAATAACACCAGCATCAAGCATCTGCTTGATGGGGTTGGCGGACCTCCTCATACATGCCTGGGGGAATTTTTCTGTAGGCTGTTTAAATGGTCTGTCATCCTCCAACACAATCTTGTGCTGAAGAAGATCAGTACACCCAATGTCTGAAAACCCCCGGTGGAAAATGTATGTTTCCAGTTGCCTAAAACCTGGTGCACCCTAAGGACTGATCAGGCGTGAGGTTGTCGGTATTAATCTTTACCCCCAATCCACTACTTCAGCATCCTTGGACTGACTACTGGGCAAATCTGAAGCCAAATGTCTACAACCTCAACCTCAGTCAGTTGACAAACAGTTGACTTGGGTTGAATTGTTATTGGCTTTGCGGTCATATTACAGACCTTGACAGCAATTCTGGCAAAAGATCCAGACTGCTTCAGTTTTACAGCCGTGGGCAGGACTAAATAACCTGGATTGCCTGTTTCTGGATTTTCAGTGACAACCTGCGCAATACCATGGTCAACGTTTCTGACAACACATGTCAGTGTCGATGTCTGGTTCGGAGCAAGTTTAAATGACTTCTTGCATATAATCTAGCCCGAAAAGGACTGAATGTCAAACTGTTGACAGCAGTTTCCCATTCAGTTGGCAAGATGAATATTCTGTCTGATTCTTAAAATCTAATGACATTGGTTTCAATGATAAACAGGACATGACTTGGAGAATTCATACTGGTGTTACTAAAAAGGGTACTCAAATTTAAAATCTGAAAATGGGGACTGATAAAGAACACTCAATATAGCCAATGTACTGGAGCTTTGCACCATTTAGCTAAAGAAATATCCAAACCTAAGTTCTCAATGGTAAGATTTCATGTATCTCCCGGCAAAGAACGTGCAGAACCTTCATTTATGACAGAAATCATAGACCCGTGTCTATTAAGCAATCAAGTCTTTGCCATTTATAAAAACGGACGTTTGGTTTTGAATCCCCAACTAGTCTTGTAAATAAATCACTGTTTGGACCAAAAATGAATCACCCGCCTCAATCTGGCCCTCAACTGAGGGGTTACTCTTTTGACTGACCTCGGTAACCTGAAGAGGAACTGTGAGAGGAACACGACCCCTAGCCCTACCAGTGGCCAGACTGAAATCTTGGCCCCCGCCAACCACTCTACTACCATTGTAGCGGGTTTGGATGACTGGTTACCAAAATGTGAGTTACCATTACCACTGTTACCAGAACAAGGAGTATCAGGGTTGCCATGTGAGGATTGGGTACCAGACTTATACAACCGTCTCAAAATTTCATCTAAAATTACCCTCATACTTGGCTTCTAGGCGAGTCTCAACCTTAGTATATCTCAGCCTTAAGGGACTTTTCCATCCTCTCAAGTCTATCTTCTAGACTGAACTGTGCACCAACAGGTGTAGCATGAACTTTCTTGTAGAAAATACCCTCAGCATGCAAGGAAATCTCCTTATCAACAACCCTGATCTCTCTTAAAAGAGAATTAAAATCTAAGATGTATCATATTTGTACCGTGTCTGGGACTTAAGCTTATCACTGGCAAGGGATGTCCAAAACTTATGTCTTAACAAGTCATTCTTGGACTCTCGAGTAATATGTTTATTGTCAATTGCAGTTTGTAAGAGAGTCTCAAGCCTACAAGCAAATGCTGAAACAGATTCATTTTGTTGCTGTTTTGGATTATTTAACTCTTGCTTTATGTTTCCATGAGTAGATACATCTCCAAACATGGCATCAAGTTTATCCAAAATTTTCAGTAACTTCAGCCAAACTCACCTAATGGATTACTAATCTCCTGGCAAGTACCACGGATAGACCTGCGGAATTGCCTTAAAGACTATGTTCAGTTTGATCGGGGTCATTTAAAACAACTTTCACCTCTTACCTCCATTCTGTAAAACAACACTTCCTTTTGGAACGGGTTTCACCCCTAAAAAGGCTGGCAATTTTGGTACAAATGAGACTTTTAAAAAACCCCTTGGTTCCCCCGCATGCTGTTCTGCTGAAACAAAAGTGTTATCCAGGGCCCCTTTGGTGTCATTTTACAACATCACCAACAGTATCTGTCAATGAGGGACAGCATTGCTTGCTTTGACTCGTCATGCTAACAAAATAAATACCAAAAATCTGAACTGAAAAACAAAACACTGATAAGCACAAATAAAAAAAGGTAACACATGCATGAAATTCACTGGCCAATATGCTCTGAACAAATAAAAAAGAAAAAATTTAAAAAAAATCCAGAAAAAAATAACATGATATAAAGTCACTTTTCTTTGATAATGATCACAGTCATTTGCTGAAAGGCATTAAAAGATAATCAAACATTTAAAAGTGTACACATGACAGACAATACACTTGAAAAAATAAAAGCAATCAAATCAATCATTCCTCTCTGAACAAAAAAACAAAATAATCTTTCCTCTCTGAACTTTTTCCCAAAAGTCTCACAAGAGTCATAAAAGGGTTTTGCTAGACATAGGTTTAGAATGCAATCTAAAACAGGGTGTAGGAAATATACAAAAATGACCTGATCTTAATCATATTTTACAAAAGCAAAGAAAAACAGAATAATTTTGAAATCAAAAATCCTACCAAAAATAAGCTAAACCATGAAAAATACCTTTAAACTGAAAATTAAAAACCTTCAATAATGATATCCACCGCCCGATTTACAAAATGCTACAAGTCAACCCCTAAAAAACAGTATAGGTTTAGAAAATAAAAAAATTTTTGATCAAAATCACATATACATGAAACCTTAAATATTCTATCAAAACCATTAAATCATTTGGAACAAAAAATTTCAGAATGACAGAAAAATGAAACGATTTAACACAGTAAAAAAGAGTTATCCTTCCTAAACCAAAGGAACCAATCAAAATCTCTGTAGGCAAAATTACACAAAAAAATATTGAAAGAGAAAAATGAAACAATCAATAAATGATTATAAATATTCCAAAATATCTATGAAAAATGCAGAAATAAAAATTTTTAAATTTTTAAATTATGAATAAAGAGAAAAAAAATTTTAAATCACATTTCAAAAAGAATTTCCCAAAATATAATAGATTAAAAGGGGTTTGAAGGTCGAACAGACTAAAAAAATTAAATGAAAATTTCCCCTAAAAAATAGCAATGGGTTTCCCAAAAATTTTGGAGTAAGTGTAAACTAGAAAAAATTAAAAATTTTTTTGGTTTTAAATAATCTTTCCGGGAAGGGATTTACATAATTTAAAGGTAAGGACCTATTTTAAAGACAAAATAAGTAAAATTTCTTTGCAAAAAATATCAATTGAAATGTACATTTTAGAGGGCTAATTTTTCTTAAGTAGTCAATAAGGGATTGCTTTCACACAAAAAAAAAAAAATAATGTCAAATCAACAGGAAGAAAAGAAAATAAATGTTACTTTTTCATCCGCTGGCTCCTTTCAGTGCAGTCGTCCAAAAGGTCCATCCAATCCAAATTGAATCCCAAACGAAAACCTTGCGCGAAGCACACAATCACTGTAGATCCTTGATCACAGAGGAAAAAAAAAAAAAACACAAACACACAGCGCTGTGAAATCACAAATGCTAGCTAGCACAAAACACAAATAAAAAACTAGTTTCAAACCCGAATGGCCTCCAATCTCCATGTAGACCCACAAGATCACAATAGGCTCGGCCCCCATCTCTATCGGCCTTATCCCTCCGTTCTCGATCGTCTGCAGCTCATCTTGTCAACCGCCGGTTTTTTAAAAAAGCCGGGATCGCCACTGTTACCGGGGTCAATAAAATGGAAAAAGATACCCGATTGCAGGTTCAGTTGTTTTAAAAGATTACTAATGAAATAATAATTTAAAAGCAAAAACCTGAAATAGAGAAAACATATTATAAAATTTTTTCAAATAAATAATATAACATTCATTTTTATCATTCAATATTAAACATTTATCTCAATCTAAATATAAAAAAACAGAATGACTTTATTACCGGGGGGGCTTTACTGACAAAATTAAATTTAAATAAATACAGGGAAAGCTTTTAAAAAAAACTACTAAAAAGTGTTGCTTAGACAAAAGTCAGACCCAAGGGGAAAATAAGAAAGGGGTAAACCAAAAGGAAGAAAGGAACGTTACAGTTGGTTAATTTTCCCAGCAGCCCCCGAATAGCACTCCAACCTGACACGCATGCTTTCAGTCAAAAATTAAACAAAACACACTCACACAGGGACAAAGAATGAACACTCAAGCCAAAATCAGTGACAAGCACAATTTAAAAAAATACAAGAACTCTTTCTTGCCTTTCTTGAAATATAATCATAAAATTGCATGGGTAAAAATAAGTATTACGAAGCTTTCAGATAAGCTAGAAACTTCAAAATTTGGACAGAACTGTGTCTTATCAATTTCTTACAGCTCTGAAAAGACAGACGTCGTTTGACGTAAAATGAAGTCATGACGCCGTTAAAAAAACTCTTATCCAAATGTTTGGGTTTTTGTAGCAGCATGCCTTAACTTTTGACCCATTTGGCATAAAATTTTCACTGAAAAGTTTCAACATTGCATCTCATTTACCTCGTTTCTTCCGTTTTCGGAAACTCGTAAAAAGGGCCCAAAGGTCATATGTCAGTTGTTGGGGGGTTTTTTTTCGGCAAGGTGTATCTCAAAAGGAGAAAAAAAATTTCTACCTGGAAATTGTGAATAAAATCTGTAGTGATTTGAAAGACCTTTCAGGTGATATTTAGTTTTGGAAGATGGGGGTTAAATTTGGGTTTGGGATTTTGGGACAGACGACTGAAAGTGTACTTTTGACGAAAATTAAAAACGCTGTAGTTTCATGAACTTTGGGGTCAAAAATTATGATTTCTTCAAAATTTAAACACTTGTTAAAGTGAATTTGATGTATACTGCAAGGATTAATTGTTTGGTAAAGTGTTTTATGACGTCATGCAAAAATTAAGAAAGATTTTTAAAAAAATCTTTATAATCGGCAAGCATTGTATGAAGTTGAAATTTGCTGAACTGCCGAACATACGGTGTGAAAAAAAGTTTTTGAAAATTTCAAGTGATTCCGTAAAACAAACTGGAAGGGTTTTTCATGTTTTTGGGAAATAAGGGCTTGTATACGAAAATCTAGCCATTTGAAGTAAGAGAAGAAGGCGGTTATTGGTTTTGGTTACCGGACGTTCCTACGCGGGAAAAGAGTGCCCGTTTTTTGAAAGGTGAATTGCGGTGCGTTTTGAGAGAATGAGGTGCATTTTAGGATGCAATGGTTTTACACCAGGACCGATAAGCATATTGCCTTTGTTATAACGGTTTCTTCAAACTTTTATTTGGCTTTCTGCCCAGGTAGAAAGACCTATTGGGTTTTTTAAAGTTTTTCTTATTAGGACTTTCTGCCTACTGGCAGAAAAGTCCTTTTGGGGTTTTGTACTGTTTTTTATTAGGACTTTCTGCCTACAGGCGAAAGTCATATTGGGTTTGACTGTTTTTTTCTTTCTTATTATTCTTTTTTTTTTTCTTTTGTTTTGTGTTATTCGAGTTTTTTCCAATGGCCCAAAACAATGAAAATTTTTTGGCGTATATTTAAAACCATGAGCTTTCGAATGCAATGAATTTTATTTTAAATATGACGTAGAAACGTAAGATTTGAGTCGGGTTTGAAAAAGTTTGTACGCGGTCTACACCCAAATTATTTTTGGACCGATTTTCTTTAAAATTTCACAGAATGTTTTATGTTAGGCTCTAGTTGTGGCATCCGGTGTCTTTTTTTTCCCAAAAATTCGGTAGGCAAGGGTTTTATGGCGAATCCAAGATTCGAATAATGACGTCAAATTTCTTTTTGGGGTAAAAAAATCCTTCCAGAAGAGCTAGAAAGCTGATAATTTGGACTGAATATTAGTCTCAGTTTCTTCTATACAATCTAAAATTTTTGAAAGCCATATGACTTCACATGAGTCATAATGCTTTAAAAATTTTCGTTTTAAAAATTTTAACGTTTTAAGCCTGTAGGCTTTTTTTTTGTATGATTTGCTTGAAATTTTGTTGAAGATGCGTATTAGATTCAATGGACCAGGGACTTCCATTTCGGAAAAAACCAAAAGGTAAGGTCAAATATCAATTATGTGTTTTTCTTCGGCCTTAAAATATCTCAAAAAGGTAAATTATCTATCGAGCACTATGCGTATAATGTGTAGTGTTAGAAAGAACACGAAAAATTAAAAAAAAAAAAATGATATTTCAGAAATTAAAAGATTTAAGTTTAAATTTCTTAATTTTGAAAAAACCCATAAAACTAGGGCCCAAATATGCTACAATGGAATTGTCGTGATTTTCAGGCCATTTATTTTGGTACCTAGAATTTTCTAAACTTGGTCAAGTTATAGGAAAGCAATATCACAAAGTTCATGCATGAGAAGTCCATACGTAAAAAAAAAAAAAAAAGTAGGGAATTTAATATATATTCTTTCTAACGTATTAATCTTTATATTTTTCAATGTTAGCAGAAAGTTATCATTTGTATCAACGAATGAAATTAGTTATTATTATTATTATTCTTTTCTTCTTCCTTACAAACGCTTTTTTTTATTGTTGCAATAGTGCTAGGACAATGAGATTTTTTTTTGGCTTATTAGTCACGTGAGGAAATATTGATTTCAATGATTTTCGCACCCTTTGACGTCACATGCGTCACAGCTAATAATAGTGAAAAATGGTGTTCGCGCTCTACAGCCGTCATTTATGGTCGGATTTTCTTCAAATTTCACAGATGGTACATCTTAAACTTAAGGTGTGCATATCCTGTTAGCTAACCGAAATTCCGAAAGACCGAAGTTCGTGGCTGAAATAAAATTCGAACATAGGAACGAAAATTTTATTTTAGGATTAAAATGTTCAGGAAAGAGATAGAAAGTTGAAACTTACACAGTTTGCAGTTCTGCAGAATTTCTACATATGTTATAAGTTTGGACGTCATATGACGTCATTTGACGTCATAAGCTACTTCGTAATTTTCATTTTAGGGCAATTATTTCGAAAGATGAAAGTTGTTCAGAAAAATGAAAATTTCAGTGTTATGACAGTAAAATATGCGCTTTTGAACAAACATCTTCAGCACCCTATGATGTCATGTGACGTCACAGCTAAAAATAATGAAAATTGGTGTTCGCGCTCTACGCCGCCATTTATGGTCGGATTTTTCTTCAAATTTTCACGATGGTACATCTTTAAACTCAGGTGGCATACCCCTTCACTTACCGGGAAAATTTCCCAAAGCCCAAGTTCTGTGACTGAAATAAAATTCAACATGGACCCCAAAATTTTTTTTTGGATTAAAATCTTCAGGAGAGATAGAAAGTTGAAAATTCACAGTTTGCAGTTTTGCAGAATTTCTAATTTGTTAAAGTTTGGGGTTAATGCTCACTGACGTATAACTACTTCGTAATTTTCATTTTTGGGCAAAATTTCGACATGATGAAAGTTGTTTAGAAAAATGAAAAATTTTGAGTTATGACAGTAAAATATGCCTTCTGAACAAAAACATCTCAGCACCCTATGAGTCATGTGCGTCCAGCTAAAAAAAAAAGAAATTGGGTTCGCGCTCTACAGCCGCCATTTATGGCGGATTTTCTTCAAAATTTTTACAGATGGTACATTTGAAACTCAGGTGTGCATATCGTCAGCTTACCGAAATTCCCAAAAGACCGAAGTTCTGTGACTGAAAAAAGATTCGAACATAGGCCGAAAAATTTCATTTTGGTTAAAGACTTCAGAATGAGATAGAAAGTTGAACTTACACAGTTTGCAGTTCTGCAAATTCCTACTATATCTTGAGTCGTGACGTCCATACGTTAGTGACGCCTAAGCATACTTTTTAATTTTCATTTTAGGGCAATGTTTTTGACATGTTCCATTGTTCAAAATAATGAAAATTTCAGGTTATGACAATAAAGTAGCCCTTTTAAAAAAAATCTTCAGCCCCCGATGACGCAGTGACGTCAGAGCTAAAAATATGAAAAAGGTTTTTCACGCTCTACAGCCCCATTTTTGGTCGGATTTTCTTCAAATTTTCCCGAGGGTACATCTTAAAAATAAGGTTGCATATCCTGTCAGCAACCGAAATTCCCGAAAAACCGAAGTTCTGTGGCTGAAATAAGATTCAAACATAGGACCGAAAATTTCATTTAGGCTTAAAGAGTTTCAGAATGAGATGAAAGTTGAAACTTACACAGTTTGCGTTCTGCCGATTTCTTATTTTTTTGAGTCGTGACGTCATATACGTCATTTTGACGTCTAAGCATATTCTTAATTTTTATATTAGGGCAATGATTTCGACATGATGCCAGTTGTTCAAATAAAAAAATTTCAGAGTTATGAAAGTAAAGATGCACTTTTGAACAAAAGAATTTTCAGCCCCCTTTTGAGTCATGTGACGTCAGAGCTAAAATATAAAAATCGTGTTCACGCTCTAAAGCCGCCATTTTGGTGGGGATTTTTTTTAAAATTTCCAGATTGTACTCTTGAAAACTAAGGGTGCATACCTGCCAGCTAACCGAAATTCCGAAATACCGAAGTTCGTGGCTGTAATAAGTTTCGAACATAGGACCGAAAATTTTTTTTTTGGATTAAAGAGCTTCAGAATGAATAGAAAGTTGAAATTTTAACAGTTTGCGTTCTTCTTTTCTTAAAAATTTTGGTCGTGGAAAAATGTCGTCATTTGACGTCAAAAGCATACTTTTTAAATTTTTATTTTAGGGCAATGATTTCGACTGATGAAAGTTGTTCAGAATAATAAAAATTTCAGGTTATGACAGAAAAGTATGCGCTTTTGAGCAACACCTTTTTCGCCCCCTAGAGTCACCTGACGTCAGAGCTAAAATAATAAAAATTTTTATTCGCGCTCTACAGCCCCCTTTTATGATCAGATTTTCTTCAAATTTTTACAATGGTACATCTTGAACTAAGGTGTGAATATTTGTCAGTACCTTAATTCCAAAAAACCGAAGTTTTGTGGCTGAAGTAATATTCAACATAGGACCAAAAATTTCTTTTTGGGGTTAAAGAATTTGGGGGAGAGATAGAAAGTTGAAACTTACACATTTTTGCAGTTCTGCATAATTTTCTTAATATATTTTGAGTCGTGACGTCATATGACGTCATAAATATACTACTCACTACTACTATTTTTTTTTCTTGTAACTAAAACGTTATTTTTCAGGGAAATAATGTCAATTGTTCAGCTAAAACATGAAATACTACCAGGGGTGATCATTATATGAAATTCTATCTCCGCTTTTTGCATTAACACGGGTTGCAGAAAGTCCTACTTCGTTTAACGAATGACATCTAGTTATTATTATTATTATTTTGGGCTCCAATGACAAAAATATATTTTATACTGACTGTTTCCACGCGGTGTCAACAAACACTATTTATTTGAATTAAAAAATTCTAAATCTCCCAAATGTAAATGCTGAAACAGGACTGCCCTTTTTTTACAAAAACCTTTTTTTTATGGAGCTAATTTCCCCCCGTTTTTTCCCCCCTTTTGAACACCCCCAAAACATCCCTTACTTTTCTAACATTCATAGACCGACCAAGTTGGCGTATGCTTCTCTCGCTCTCGCTCTCTCTCTCTATTCTCTCTGATGGGTGTGTGTGCATGCTTGCATGTTATGAAACACATTCAAATAAGATTTATCTATCTCTCTCTCTCTCTCTCTCTCTCTCATTTACATATTTTTTATCGGGGGTGTCGTGCCGAGCCGTTACAGTCATGGACTACAAATCTTCTTATTTACAATTTATTTTTTATCAAAAATTTTGGTAACGTAATAAAACCATTTGGTTAAACCTAATCAGCTTTCATCTATCCCTCAAAGTTCAGTAATGCACAGAAGGAACTTTTGTATGCCAAAACTTGTTTTAAAGGGGATTTTTATACATGTACTTATTTGTTTTGCTATTCAATTCAACAGTGAGTGTGGGGGGAATAATAATCATGTAAATTTATAACACAATTTATCCTCTCTCTCTCTCTCGGGGAGCAAATAAAGGTGTGCATTTTTTTGTTTTTTTATTTGGTAACCACGCTGGATAGTTTTTAAATTTATATAGCGGTCCAGCTAATTGGGAAAGGAAGACCCGAGTACACGGGGTGTCTCTTGATATTTAAAACATACATTCATGGCCTTTTAAAATTGAAAGTTATAAAACCCCACCAAAAAGAGCAAAGTAGCAGAGCCTGCATCTAATTATAGAACAAGGAAACCACTGAGTCTTTCTGTCAAATTTTCTCTGTTTTTTTATTCGGGTCATGTATTTAAATTCTCTATAAATTCACAATTCTTGACAGATTTTAAAAATTTTTTTTTGTTGACGAGGTAATACATTTTTTTTTCCCAAATGTGAAAAATATATCACATTTTTAAACTTTAAAGGCTTTAAAATAAATTCAAAGTAAGACCAAAAATTGCAAACTGCCACCAAACCCCCAAAAAAAACCCGATCTGAAAAAACAAAAATTCTTCAAAAATACTCTTTAGAGCTTTTGATTTTACCCATATTCTTTCGATAAAATATGTTTAGTTTTTGAGATATTTAAGGTCAAAGAAAAAAAAAAAATTTAATCGCAAATGACCTTGACCTTTGCTTTTTTTGAAATTTTGAAACTGTGAAGCCCCTTAAAAACAAACAAACAACAGTGAAAATTTCAAAAAGTTTGTTCAAAAATAATGGCGAATCATCAAAAAACTTTTAAAAAACCCTTTTCTCGAAAAATTTTTTTCCTCCAATTTTAGTGCACTTTGGCGTTTATTGAAAGCCATTTTATACATTTTCTGAAATCGCCACCCCATATCTTTTGTGCGAAAAGATTTTCGGAATAAATTTTAAAAAAAAAAACAGAAGAGCGTATCTAATCTCTAACAAAAATGGGTGTTTTTCGGGGACACACACAATTTTGCCAGATTTTTTCAAAGATTCAAACATTAAACCCTTCTAACCAAATTTTAAAAAGATATGGATATTGCCACTCATCGTATTTAATAGGGCAGTTGACAGAGAAAAAAAAAAGCAAAAAACTGCATAAAAAAAAATGTCAAAGACAGATTTATCAGAATTTAAAGTTTTGATGCTAAAGCCACCTAGCGGCAAAACTTAGTAATGTTAAAATGAAAAAAAAAACTTAATGGTTACAATTTCAGTTTACATATGAGTATGCATGGAAAATTTTCATATTTGTGCTTTTCTAATCATGCCGAAACACGGTAAAAAAAGTGCAAAGAAAAATACAATGGAAACAAATTAAAAAAAAAAAGAAAAAAAAAACACAAGAAGAACAAAGGTTTTCGCGGCTGCGTTGAGTCCCGAAAACCAAAATTTAAATAACGAAAACAAAGGGCCCCATGCCACGTAAATTAACCAAAAGTAATTTAAACCCTAAATAAGGTCGTAACAAAAAAATAGGAATGTGTTTTAATGAACGCTTGTAATAAACACATTTTCCCCCTTTTCCCCCCCTCTCTCTCTCTCTTTTCTCTCTCTCTCTGTATTCCTAAGTTTACAAAATATACTCAAATTTTTTGGGATTTTCTCAAAAGGGAATTAAAATAACACACCTCTTTTTTTATCTAGTCGGTATATTTTGATTTTATTTCATTTATTTAAATAGATTTATTTAAATTAATATCTTATATTAAATATGATTCGAATCCGGACCTTCCCTTACAGAGGGTACGTAATGAAAGCATATTAATTGATTATATATAGTCTACAGTCCTTTTTTTGTTGGTTTACCGCCCACCCAAATATTTCAGTCATTTGGAGACTGTCTACTTGAGAAGTATATGCTCCACCTGCAGTACCGCTGTAAAATGTGGCAGAACCCCACCCCGTCACATTTCCTGACACCGGGGCCCAAACCCGTCCTGCAACACCCCTATATGCAGCACGATTGTGTATACTGTATTTATAGGGAAAATTTCAAAAGATGAAAAATCCAGCCAAGAAGGTTCAAATATCTCCGAATTAATTAACTCACTTGCGGATTTAAACAGAATTGCAAACAACCCTAGCAAAAATTCTAAAAAATTTGAGCTAGGAAATGTAAAGGTTTTATTTTTTTTCTTTTTTTATACCCGGGATATATTTAATTCCATTTTATACTTCAATATCAAAGTGTGTTTGTTTTTTTTAGGGTTTGACATCCCCCGAAAGATTTCGTCTTTTGAGACTATGTCTATTTGAGGGGACAGAGCGCTGCCGCACTGCGTATTCAGTTACTTACCAACCACTTTTAACTACCCTTATATGTGAACACCAAAAAGGGGCTATAAAATACATTTTAATGGCTTTTATTTCGCCCCCCGGGGTGAAACCAAAGACCCCCCACCTGATTTCGGGGGGGGATCTTAATCACTGCCCACCGTAAATAAAATTACATCTTGATTACATGAAATATATCAAATCGTTGGAGGGGGGGGGGGGTCATCATTAAACATGTATAAAGAAAAAGGAAAAAATGGGTTCCCCGGATTCAACCTAATTGTAAGGTCGCCGGTTTTGGGCCCCAAACTGCGCTGCCAAGGGTGACATATCAGATTATTTCGCGTGCGGGGCCCTATTGGTTTTCTACGACATCTAATTTTGAAGAAACAGACCTATATTTA
>CM037783.1:11174946-11224946 GCA_021229015.1 Solen grandis
AAGCAAATTGTTGACGACGGGCGACGGACACAGGGTGATCTTACTAGCTCACCTTGAGCTTGTTGTGCTCTGGTGAGCTAAAAAACAGAGTGGATACATTTTTTGCACACACATAGGCGTAACACTATATGCCATCACCATTTCATGGCAGGAGTATAATAAGGCTTTGCACATATTTATATATATGCTTATTTATATGATTTTTAGCATGTGTTCATGTATCTGTAATGCATGTAATTTCAAATGCTAACAATATATCTGTATACAGAGAGTAATCAATAAGAATAATAAACTTACATAATGTTTTGGTTTGGCTCCTTCTCTATTCCATTTCTCCTATTTAAACAAATGTTTCAATTAATCTTACTTTCACAAAATCAGACTCTTAATTGTCAAAGATCATCGACAATCTTTTTTTATGATACAAAATTAAACACATGGCTAATGAACCAAAAAGTTTTTTTTAAATGATAAATCATGTCTCAATGAAACAAAGCCCTTCAAGCTTTTAATTTTGTTTTCATTGACTGTGACCCCACAGAAATACCAAATATAGCCATTCTGAACACGTTTGGCAACTTTCATGTTCATGACAGATACATAAATGGTCCAAATTGCATAAAAAAATCATTTCTAAACAAGGTTTAGTTTTATTTAAGTTAAGGTCCAATTTGATTAATGTTATAAGTAAGTAAGTAAGTAAGTAAATATTTTATTATTGTGACATGTGCATTAAATACAATATCAAACAAGTAATATAATATACATATTTTAAATATAGCACCCGGCCCAGTGGACCTATATGTCACCAAAAAAGGTAAATTCGTAAATATTATTAAGTTCAACTTTAGATAGCCATAAAAATGTGAAATGGCATATTAAATGTTGTTATGTTAAGATCAGTTATACATTAATGATCGTCTATATAAATAAGATCTTACAATAAGTTATAGTTTATTTATAGTTTTAACTACCACTAAATTGACTCAAACTTGATTCAACAAATTATGAACAAGAACTATCACTGAAGGTGATGAAATACCCCACCATGTGGCTTTTTCATAGAACAAAACAGTGAACTAACACCATGGGCTCAGCGTGTCAAAAGATTTTTAAAGTCAACTCAGGGGCCATAATGCTTTAAGATAAAGCTAAAGATAAAAGTCATTCAGTGCTGCCAAGATTTCTTAAGATACTTTTGTGAAACAGCATTAGTAGACAAACAGCCAACATTCCTTTTTGGAAAGGGGTCATAACTCTTTGAAAAAAAAATGTGCCTTTCACTGGTAATGAAACTTCAACCAATGAATTCATGTGCAAATTTTCAATGTTGCACCTCAAAGTATTATTCAAAATATTAACTATTTGTATGACATGAATTGATGTGATGGATGTGCCTCCAGTTCACTTTGTAAAGCACCGGTAAAATCAGTTTTGATAAAATCTCAGAAACATGTTCAAGCTTTTCAGATTCTGATTCTGGCTAATATAGCCTACAGAGGTTTATAAAATACACTTTGTACATTCTTTTCAATATATAACTAAGATTTTTAAACAGAGATAGGAAACTCCTGTAAAAGCCTGTGGAAAATATTGCGTAGGCACACATCAGGTAACTTAAATATGAAAACTTTCGAAAAAGTATTGAAAAATCACAGAGGAACATTTAACAATATAATGAACTTACCATTTCCTTCATACATGGAATTTTCAGTTTGATTTATTTTCAAATTCTTTAAAATTGTGATTAAAATTCAGTCAGAGTCGCAGAAAAATAACAAATATAATTCTTTTTAGCGAGTACTTTTCTATTTTACATATATCTTTTAATTACTTCACTTTATATATATATATATATATATATATATATATATATATATATATATATATATATATATATATATATATATATGTAAGATATCATTTTTATGGTAATGTAATGTCCTATTGAAATAAATATTTTAATTTCATATACCTTTCAAAAAAAGATGATATTTGAAAATGTGATTTTACAAGATTGGACAATTTGTAACATACTTTAAGAGAATAAGACCAGTTGCAAGTCTTTGTTTAAAAGGTACTTGTATATAATGTGCCAAATAAAGAACATATTAAATTTTATAAAATAATTTTTTAATCTTATTCAGATTTGTGTGAACCCTGTCAAGGTGTATCATCATAGCAAAGGAAACTAGAACTGCCATTCTCGTGGCGCAAATATTACTCCCCCCCCCCCCATGCCGCTTTGTCACAGGGATTCTCATACAAGTTGCATGTAGGTCAGAGACATGGTCACAGCACTTTCCCTCAATGAAATCTATCCACATATAAAATTTCTTCTTGGTACCTTTTCATACTTTTTGATTTACAGTCCGGACAAATATTAAGAATGAAAATTTACAAAGGGCAATAACTCCAAAATTACGTGACAGAGAGTTGTGATTCTTTGTCACTGCACTCCCCCTCAATGAAATCTACCCATGTATGAAGTTTCATCTTGAAACCTTTCATACCTTTTGATTTACGGCCTGGACAAAAATTAAGTATGAAAGTTTACAAAGGGCAAAAACTCCAAACTTACATGTCAGAGAGTTTTGGTTCTTAGTCACTGTACTCCCCTTGAATGAGATCTATCCACATATGAAATTTCATCTTGATAGCTTTTACAATTTTTGAGTTATGGTCCAAACAAACAAAACCCGACAGACGGCCGGACAAGCTGAATCCAGTATACCCCGCTTACAACTTTGTTGTGCGGGGGTATAAAAATAATGAATTTACATCAGCTCTTTGTACCTGTTCATTGTTTGGCAGCATCCTGTCATCACTTCTGTCAGCTGGTGTTTCTGAAATAAAAGAATAGTGATTTGAAGTAAATGTACGTTTGGTGCCAGTAGTAGTGTTCAGTGACTAGGGATCCTAAGGTTGGAAGTTCAAGTCCCACTGAGGAATAGAACTTTTTACGACCTTCCCAAATGCAAGTAAAACTAACAACTGTTGAGAGGGATAATTGCTTTCCAACTGACGTAAAAGACATCAGCCTAAACTTAATTGAAGCATACGAATCTAGAACTATGAATACCTCCTGCAGACTTCTTTGTCACAGAAAAGAAAGCATAGACTGGTCATATCACCATAGAGTCTTAGGATAATTATAAAATAAGGGGAGATAATAAAATATCACGTGAAGTTATGGTTCTTGGACAGGGCACCTTATCTGTTCACTACCTATCTATACTCAAGACAAATCCCAAGTTAATCCCTTTGATAGTTTTCAAGCTATACCCTAGTGAAAAATTTATTATCACTAAAAAAAAAAAAAAAGTGCCATAACTCTGACTTGACAATTAGAGTTTACCGTCGCTTCGACAGTATTTCAGTCATATACTGACGTCCAGCTAATTACAGGTGGAGGAAGACCCCGAATGCACGGAGGCATCCATGTAGAATCACCGACTTACCGCAAGCTAGCTAGAAGGCTTTCTCTTATGAAAATCCGAATGACCCTGCCGGGATTTGGACCCAGCCATAACTCTGCAATAAGATATTCCAATTGAACATGCTGATGATATGCACTATGAGACTATGAGACTTGGTATTGATTCGTCCTTTCATCCAAGTTTCATCAAATTCAAATCAGATGGTTTGGATATATAGTGCGGACAAGAATGTATGCACATTATACAGTGCACTCTGAGAATACCAAACACTTCAAGACTAGAGCTTTTGTTTGGTTTTCTCAGAAGTTAGGTTTTACCCAAGTTTAAATAGAACTAAACAAATTGAACTTATAGAACTGTATAACTGACACTAGCATGACTCAAACACATCAAAAATTTGCTCATTATTAATCCATTATTAATTATAAAATATATAAGATGTGAAACTTATAAAATTATACACGTGTGTATTATATTCTTTTCTTTTACGTGTCACAGTTTTCTTTACATCCCTCAATATATGTTTGCTTATTCCTCAGAATTTCACTCACTAAAGATTTTCCAATAGAAAATCTTTCTGCAAAATGGTTTAAAGTTTGTTTTGGATTTTTTCACTTTCCTTAATGAGCTGAATCTTAGATTGTGGTCAATTCATTCCTACAACGTTTAGACGCAGGAGCGCATTTGGGTGCTGACATATGCCTTTTCCAATGAACAAAAGTGGAATGATTTATTGAAGTTTATTTGAGCTTAGAGAACTAATTACCTTTTTACTCGGACACTTTTCATTCTTTTTACTGCACACGTCTATTAATAGTTATTAAACCATTATTTGCCTATATGCAGTTTAACTGCACAATTACAAAACGTGATAACCTCGACATGGTATTAGCACTTTAGAAAACAACATTGCTCCCAGGTGGTTATACATGTTTGGTATTGTTAGATATTCTCAGAGTGCACTGTATAAACATATTGCTAAAATACAAATAGCTACAACTCATTGATGAATCAAAACGTACCGATACTATGCACAACAAGACTTAATACTGATAAATCCGGTAAAGTGTCATCAAATTCAAACCAGGGGTTTTGGAGATGAAGTGTTGGGAAGACTTCATCAAAAATGCAAAAAGGCCAGAGCTCTGTAATATCAAATTCACTTGACCCAAACGTGCTGACAACATGCACAATTAGACTTTATACTGATCAATAATGTGAAGTTTCATAAAATTCAAGCTAGGAGTAGTGAGGATGAAGAATTGACAAGATTGTGTCTACAGACAGACATATGGACGCACAAGCTGATACCTCCCCTTTACCTCAACTCTGAATATTAATTAATACATTGTATCTGTCACACACTAAACATTTGATTTGATATTTTAATTTATTAAGTATTACCAAACTAACTTGCTATGAAAGCAAATAAACATGAACAATGTCTGGCTTACACAGATTTTGTCATGATTAACTATTTTTTATCTAAACCAATACACAGAAATATTTTAAATTTTTACCCATTACTAATGGGTTGATAACTAATATGGCTATGTCAACTTCTCACGAGCTACATCACTGTTTACTTACTGGATAATCTGATGAATTGATTTAATATTTCTGTAAAAACTGGACAGATCTATTTTTATGCTAAGAACAAGCAAAATTATTTCTCAAGTTAACCAACTGTAAAAACAAGAGGGTCATGAAGGCGCTGAAATTGCTCACCTGAGAACCAGATATAGGTTGGAGGAAAATAAGCAGTAAATATCTTAAGATTTACTGGAAAATTGGCTCTGCTGCCTGGCAGCTATGATTTTCAACAAATCCTAATTACTTTAACAATCTTGGTAAAAAATTACCAAAGGAACATCTATGCCAAAGAACTAATAAATCAAGCCAGTACTTTTGGACAAGAAGATTTTTCAAATCTGTTCAATATACATATAAATAAAACAGGCTCTGTCCTATGCAGCCATGTTTTTCAACGGATCCAAATAAATTTAACAATCTTGGTAGAAAGTGACCCTAGGAATACCTTGCCAAAAACTTTAAAATCCAGCCAGTACTTTCGGACAAGAAGATTTTTCAAATTTATACTATATGCATGTTAGAAAAATGGGCTCCGTCCCCATTGTGCCCATGTTTTTCAAAGGATCCAAATAATCTTTACAAACTCGGTAAAGAGTGACCCAAGGTGCATCTTTGCCAGAAAAAAAAACAAATAATAAAACCCATTCAGTACTTTTGGGGGATTTTTAAACATTTCCCCGCTTTTATTTGCCGTGGCAATCAGATTTTGGCATGGAAATTAATTATCTGAACAACTTTTGAAGAAGACCACAAAAGGGACTTTTCAGTAAAGTTTAATGATAATTTGCCTCGTAGCTTAGACGGAGATGATGTTTTAAGTTAAATGTTGATGACAGACAACCGGCTAAAGGTGAGCTAAAATTCCCTTGATTTGGTTGTGGGTTGTCTGTTTTTCAAATGAGTGTTTGCTTTTTTGCGATACAGGCTTATCTGTCTGCTGTCCATGTGGCTGTTGACCTGTCTGCTGTCCAGGTGGCTGCTGTCCAGGTGACTGCTGACCTGCCTGCAGTCCAAGTGATTTCTGACCTGTCTGCCATCTAGGTGGCTGCTGTCCAGGTGGCTGCTGACCTTCCTGCAGTCCAGGTGGCTGCTGACCTGTCTGCTGTCCAGGTGGCTGCTGTCCAGGTGACTGCTCACCTGCCTGCAGTCAAAGTGGTTTCTGAACTGTCTGCTGTCCAAGTGGCTGCTGACCTGTCTGCTGTCAAGGTGACTGCTGTCCACGTGACTGCTGACCTTTCTGCTGTCAAGGTGGCTGCTGACCATGTGGCATTGACCTGTCTGCTGTCTAGGTGGCCGCTGTCCGGTTTGCGGTCCAGGTGGCTGTTGACATGTCTGCGGTCCAGGTGGCTGTTGACCTGTCTGCTGTCCAGGTGGCTGTTGACCATGTGGCATTGACCTGTCTGCTGTCCAGGTGGCCGCTGTCCTGTTTGCGGTCCAGGTGGCTGTTGACATGTCTGCTTTCCAGGTGGCTGTTGACCTGTCTGCTGTCCAGGTGGCTGTGACCATGTGGCATTGACCTGTCTGCTGCGTGTCCTGTTTGCGGTCCAGGTGGCTGTTGACATGTCTGCGGTCCAGGTGGCTGTTGACCTGTCTGCTGTCCAGGAACCCTGTCCATTTTGTAGGTGGCTGTCCTGGTTTGAAGCCGGGGTCCGTCCAGGTGCGCTTATCTGCCTGTTGTTCAGGTGGCTGCTTTTTCCCCAACCAGATGGCTGCTGACATGCATGCTGTCTAGATGGCAGTCCAGGTTGTTGCTCATCTCTTCCATTTTGTTGAAGGGGTTTCTCTTTCATGTCAGCTAAGAGTTTATTATAAATCTTTTTTGGAAACAGTATTCATGTATATAATCTCAAAAGCTTTGACTGTTATGAACAAAAGGTGTGTTTATTCATAACACATTTTAACCGAACACTATCATTCTGGTGACTCAAGAAGCATAGGAAACTGACCTTTGTAACAAAGGTACTTTACTTTATATTTATTTACACATTTAGTGACTTCTTCTATCTAATAGATATTAAGGATTTCTTTAGCAATCTCCTGGGTCACAAAAAGTCAGAAACATAAGAAACTAATCTTTGTAACAAAGGTATTTATTTTATATTTATTAACACATCAGTGACTTCTATCTGTTTGATATTAAGGATTTTTTAACAAGCTCCTGAGTCACAAAAAGTCAGAAAAATAGCCTTAACCAAGGACCAAAGCAGCCATAGATCGCTCATTTTTAATACAGCTTTTCGGCCGCTTAAGATCCACAGCTTCAGCCATATTTAAGATCCTAATCCAACCTTTTACATAACAACATTGCTTTCGCAAATATAGCACTGGGTTAAGCGATCATTCGTGGAAAACAAATATAAATTCTGACAAATGGTATTAACTTCATTTGTTATTGGATCAGCTTTGTTTCAGCAATTTTAGTAGTAGAGTGTCATGAGCAGATATTTAGTGCAAAATGAAATTACATTCTGACCGAGAGGGATTTTGAAATTGTCTTTTAAGATTGTATAAGCATTCTAGCACACTGGGAGCCTCACTTTTAAAGGGATAAGCTTTATTCTAGCTATAACGGTACAGAGACATGAGATGGTCAGTTACGCAAAATGAAATAAATACTTCCCTTTAGATAACTCTAAATCTTTTATATAGATTATATAATGAAACTAGCTGACCCCCTTGCAATAAAAAATAAGACCCCGTGATGCACAAATGCCAGCAACTGCTGTGGACATTGAACATAATGTCTTTTAGTATTCTAAATGAAATTATACGGTGAAACCTCCGTATACCCGACATTATCCTGATATTTGAAATAGTCCGGTTTAAAGAGAGTTGTTGTAAATGAATAACTAATATGAAATCATTGTGGTTGGCCTTTAAGCAAAAGAAGACCATTCAGTAAATCTGAAGAAACATTTGAAAACTAGCTTTACTCCCTGGTCACCAGTTTTAAGGAAGTTATTTTTAAAAGAATATATTTACTGTCAATGCGTCTAGAGATATACGTGCATCTAATTCCTTTTAGTCTTTTTGAGAACAAACCTATTATCTTGGCCAAGTAGCCCACATTGTAACTGCAATATGTATGTATAACGAATTACCATCATCACCTGTAGTTTCTTGTTTGGGTTGGCCGTCCCTTCTTCCAGGCACCAAATCCAGCCTTAAATCTTTAATCTGATCATTTCTCTGTTGGTCGTGTGATTTCTTAGAACCTCCACCTTGCTCGTCCATACTAAAATCAAGGAGAAAAAAACAATATAAAACTCATATGCATATGCCACCAGTATCTCACATTTTTGCCTTGATAATATTATTATTATTTTGTGATTGTTTTAACTCAAATCACAATGCTTCAAACGATAGTTTTCATAAAAAAATCAAATATACAAACAAACAATCTCAATGAAAAATAAAATATTCTATGTAAAATCAAAATTTATTCTTGAAATAAATATTTCTCTATTTCTCATTCATTTCTGTAACATTTGTCAAGATTGTGGCTAACTATGAATTAACCATTTTATTATGATTGAACAATATCTGCTTACATGACAAACTGAAAATCTTGGTAACTTTGCATAGGTAATAGTCATGAAATAGCTTCCTCATCGACAATAGTTAATACCATATGAAAATATAATGCCAGTTAGCAGACTTGCTTTTTGGTGATGATTTAGGTCCTATCTCTATTTGTTAACAAGTGGGCCAAGATGGCCCTAAAGACGCCCACCTGAAAAAATTGCCTTCATTGCCTGTACAAGTTACTAAATTATAGCATAGTTGTACTGTCAGAATACATAATCTATGACATCATTTCAGTTCAATGAACAAAACAGTGCCTGTGGTTAAAATTTGAAGTCATACTTGACTGAGAGATAGTATGGCTTTAACACACAAATTTAAACATTAAAAGGGACATAACTCCTGAATTGTAGCCTCTAGTGTGTAAACAAGATTTTTCTAAGATTTAACCTACTGACCTACTTTTTGATCCAACCTGACCCATTTTCAAAGGGGTTCAAGATATCATCAAGACAAACATTCTGACCAAGTTTGAGGAAGATTGGATTAAAATTGTAGCCTCTAGTGTGTAAACAAGATTTTTCTAAGATTTAACCTACTGACCTACTTTTTGATCCAACCTGACCCATTTTCGAAAGGGTTCAAGATATCATCAAGACAAACATTCTGACCAAGTTTGAGGAAGATTGGATCAAAAGTGTGGCCTCTAGTGTGTAAACATCAAAATTGTTGATGGACGACGCACGACGGACGACGGACAATCAAGTTTCCCAAAAGCTCACCCAGAGCTATGCTCAGGTGAGCTAAAAAAGGAGCAAACACTATATGAAAATGCGATTCAATGCCATAAATATGGAGTTATATGTGACATATCTGGAACTTTCTCACTTGTCACTTTGGAGTGACTTTGTTTATAGGCTAATTATCATGCAAAGATGTGTAGCAAGTTACATTTTAACAAGGTTTGGTTATGATGGTTCAATATTTGAAATAGTTGAAGTGTAGAAAAGTGATTCATATTACTTTGCATTTCATCGGTCATTGCTATACAAGTGCTTAAATTGTATGGATAGTATGGATTGCCCTAAGCGAGATGATTTGCCAGTTAAGATTGTGACCAAGTTTGGTAAGGGTAAAGATGTCTGCCATAGCAAGAAACCGGAGAAAGACATTACTCTCCAATCTGTTGCATGTGTATCCATTAACACATTGGTGTTTTGTATTTAAGTTCATTTGCGGAATCCTATGACAGTTTTAATCTATAAAACGTCATTAAAGCACTCATATAATTATAACTGTACCTGAAATACATTTGTATGTTTACACGGATCTCCTGGTTTATAGCATGATAAATGTGTGGATGATCTACCCAGTACATTACAATACATAAGAGCTACGTGGGATCTGCAAAGTGTTCGGTCATTGGGACTGGATTTCTGGAAAGCAGTTCTTTTTTTTTAAAAAAAAACTAAAAAGAAATCCAGTATTACCCAAACACATTGTAAAAAAATTTTTCACTTTGTTTTGCAATGCAGATAGACAATTTTTAAAAGAAATTGCATAAATTCAGATCTAATATAAGTTGAATTGTTAACAAAATGCATGATAATAAGGCTTTAACATCATCGCAGTTTAAAGAGAAGGCATTGTCATTAAAAAGTTTTGCTTCTGAACATCAATTTTTAAGCGCCCCTTATTGTTACATTGTTTTACTTTCTTCAACACAATATTTCATATGTCATATGGAGGCATTCCGAGTTTATGTTATTAGACGAGTGAGGCACTTGTGCCTTGCTTTTTTAGACTTAGAGAAAACACGGTTTAGCATTTTCTTGGTATGGTGGTGCTTACGTCAATAAACGAGAGTATAATCAGCAATTATCTGTGGCCCAAAGCTTGTGTTTTGTTACTTATTAACCTAATGGTATGACAATATTTTCCCCGAATCTGGTTATCCTTTTACAGTAGCATTGTATTATTAATAATAGAGGGCTTAAGCCTACCAAGATAGGTGCAATCTTTGTAAGACAATTTCCATACTTTAAAAAATTTAACCCATTTCACACACGAAGTATGTACATGGAGGAAATTAATACACCATGCATGTATACTTATTTTCGATAAGTAGATAACCAAAAAAATAAGAAAACAGTATTTATATATCACCATTTTTCCAGACAGTCAAACTCAAACTCGGGCTCTGTATTTTAGTAAATTATAACTGCACAAATGGGGGAAAACAAATAAACCTTACACCGGCTGCACAATTGCAAATGCTGGTAAACATACCTGTAAAGTTGAGTTATGCCTCGCGTTATCCATTTAGAATGGTTTAAAGCAAGATGAATGGGTTGAACATCTTACCTGTTCCTCTTTGTCATTTCTCCCTTAAATTCAGAAACAAGATGCTGAACTTCCAGTTTTGTAGTTTTCACCTCCTCTGTCGTTTTACCAATCATTTGAATGGAACCAACCTCTATTGTTTTTTCAGGTTGTTGGAGATAAAACATTTTTCCTATAAAAAAAAACATTTTTTCCGTTTTACTGAAATCGAAACTATATCAAAAATAACTTAACATGGTCACAAACAAAATTTGAAATGTCTTACTGCAATATGTAAATTAAACAAGAGGGCTAAAATGACCTGAGAAACATTGCCCTCATTGCTTATTATAGTATTATTAGTCATACTGATTTCATAAATCTTGCAGAAAAAACATCAAGATCATCTTAATTCCACACAAAAACTGCACCTGCCATCCAGATAATGAAGGTCATATCTCTAATAAGTCTATATGATATCAAATTACTCCAGGCCTTATGTTCTCGAAAATACTTTCCTTTGTAAGCCTATGCACTATCAAGTGACCCCTAGGGAGGGGTCACTTTTGACTCAAGGGCCATGATTTGAACAAACTTAGTAGACGGGGCCAAGTTTGACCCCAGGGCCATGATTTGAACAAACTTGGTAGAGATTCCCTAGGCCATGTTGGACATCAAATATCTAAATTCCAGGCCTTGTGGTTTCTGACAAAAAGGTTTTTCTTGTTTTTCCTTTATAAGTCAATGTAAAATCAAGTGACCCCTGGGGCGGGGCCATTTTAGACCTCAAAGCCATGATTTGAACAAACTTGGTAGATAGAGGTTCACTAGGCCATGTTACACACCAAATATCTAAGTTCTATGCCATGGGTTTAAGAGAAGAAGATTTTTTTAAGATTTTACTTTTAAAATTTATTTTAAGCTCCTGTGACCCAGATATGCAATGGACCGGAACCATTTGAACATCTTTAGTAGAGGTTCACACAATGTAAATCTCAGGCAATTTTTAAGCCATCAATCATAAATGTTCACTTGAGCACTACGTGCTCAGGTGAGCTTATATCAGAAGGGCATGCAATTTTACAATCATTGTTTTCCTGGCAGTATGAAATGATTATTTATTTTTCTAGAAATTATTTCTTTTTTTTAAGATAAATTACCCAATCTACATAAAAGGCATAATACAGTTATGTCTGCATTGTGCCATCATTTCTAGTGTAGTGTAATCACCTTAAAGGGGGGTTAGAAGAACAAATTTAATATGTGACATTAGGTAGAGCACTGAATACTTTTACATATATTACATAATGTAAGGAGTCGACAGTCTAACTGAAATGATCGTCTTTATGCACGCACAAGGAAAATGTTCAATGATTTTATTGCTGTGACAAAACTGAATAAAAATGGATAAAAGTGTTCAATTCTTTTTGGACTTCAAATGAATAAATAAGATAAGTACAGAAAAAATATCTTTCATGGAAAAACATATTAAGGATGTATAAAAGTATATTGCATTTTAACAAAAAATCTGTTTTTATATACAGAAAAACCTTAAACAAGACATCTACCCAGTGGTCAATTTAACGGTCAGAAATGACACTGAGCTAGCCATTAAGGTATACGCACACTTATTAGCCATAATTCATTTCTTGTCACTGGATGGTAATATTTGAATATTTCCACGAAACTTTGTCACTCTGAAGCGTCCAAAAACAAAAGAAAAAATTTTCACCGAGAACTTTCCAAGTTACCAAGTTTTATTACATTAGGGGGAGATATACAATTTCTGTGAATATGAAACAAGAAATATCTTTAAAAAAGATATTCGGCGTAGGATGAAAGAAAAACGAGATTTCCAGTTTTCTAGAACATTCCGAGGAAAAGCGCGCGAAAGACCGACGCACAACAAATTTAGTACGCTCTAGAAATAGTTCAGTATTTTTTCTATGAAATATACTTATTTATAGACGGTAATACAAACTTTTTTATCTGTAAATAGGCTTGTTTGATATTTGTTCATATCATAATTGCATATGACAATTATGATATGAAAGCGTTATTAGTTGTTTTGGTTTTGGCGAATTAATTTTCAATGAGAGCATCTCGGCAGGCTGGAAGAATTCAATATACATAGTAATTAAGGGGTTTCATCTCATAACACGGTGGATTCTTTTTTGTTGTTTTAAATCATTTTCACAAAGTAGCATTCCTCAATTGATGGAAAAGGATTGTATTTAACTTACTGAAATCACTTTCATGTTTACATCAAAAAGAAAAGTAATAACACCAAGCTGAATGATATATACAAGCTGCACCCCTTATTTACAGTAATTTTATAGTCCATAACGATGCGTTAACCAATAACAGGAGTCCTTTTATTCAGCTTAGAATTATTTACCGCTGTTAGCGTACATTTGATTGGTTTAAGATGCGAGTTGAAATCGAAATTATACAGCTACGCCGAAAAATGACTTTATTTTCGAGAAAAAAAGCTCACGGTATCAAGATATATTTTAAACTTTACCGTTGAGAAAAGGAGAAAGGGAGATAACTCATAGCAACAAAATTAACAACGGGAGGTATCAATGTCATAACATGCCAATATGCCCCTAAGAGTTTATAAGGTGCCCCATTTTATACATAGCAATTGAGATATATGAATAGACGAAATTAACGTAAAACATATACTGGGAATGTATCAGTCCACAACTTTATGAAAACTTAATGAGTATAAAAGATCTAAACTCCCCCCTCAGTTCCCCTTCAGTTTACACATTCCAGGGATGCAGACAGGCTGTGCATTCGATAGGGAGCTCAGTAGTCTGCTGCACGATCTAAAAAAAGATAAACTCGTCGAACTGACACAAACAACGGAGTCAGACATCGCATCTTACAGAGACGCATCATTTGATCGTGCGAAGACACTAGAGAGATGTTAAAACGGGAAGCTAATTAATCGTAGAACGTCCAGACGAAACCCGACCTTCTCCAGATTGGCACATAATTATTTCATATTGCAACAGTTTATTGAAAGAGTTGCAAGTGAAATACACTCCATACCTTGCAAATCACCTTAAAGAAGAAATCATTACACTAAAAGAGAAATTAATTTCTCCTTTATTGCAAATGGAATGAAAATAAATAATGGTTTATTCCATAATTCACAGGAAATTAAAAGGATCACAGAGCACATTGACCCTATGTTAAGTACATAAACCAATGAGAAAGAAGTACACAATCAGCAGAAACCGGAAACTCCTGCTCAGAAAAAATAACCCAAGTCAAAATATAACAAATTCAAATAAAGAAATACTGAACAATTCAGAATTTACACACATGGCATTTGACAGAGGAAATTAGCAGACAAAAACATGGAGAGGTTTAGAATAAAGTTAAACAGAAACAAAATCAAGTACAGAGGCACCAAATTGCCTCTACATCGAAATAAAAATATTGTTTTCTTTCAAAGGAAACATAAAGAGCGTCCGGACTCAACAGAATATGGTCTCGATGGGTATATGTAAACTATTTAAGTGCGTATTCTAACAGAATTCTAACTCTTCGATCACTCCAAATATTTCATGGACATGATTGACGGAAAATTCACACATGTTACTGTTTGATTCCTGTTATGACACATACGGCACTCTCAAATATGGTAAATGGGTGGTGTTTCAGTTCTGTATAACAAGAGTTAAGCATTTTTGTTAGACTAGTGGACGAAATATTTAATGAGAGAATAAAAGGTAGAGAATAAATATGTGAAAATAATGCAAACTAATTTTACTGTGTGTATATATGCCTTCTTCAAATTATTATTATGATTGTTACGAAATTGTATTAATACACTATATTCAGCATGCATCTCATACTCCGAGAACGGGACAGTGACATTAATTGCGAATATGAATGATGAAATTATCTTTATATATATATATTCATCTTTCTAGGATATATTTTATCACATTTTTTAAGAAAATCAATATGCTATCAATGTCAACATAAGTTATAAAAAGGAGCCCAACTTCACCTACAAAAACAGAATAGACCACGTTTTGATATTTCTTTTGATAGGAAATATCGAAATTCTAAACGACGATATCTTTCGCACTTCGGATCTCATTCAGATACATAGTGATTGACATAAGAAAAAATGACAATAAAGATGCATGGAATAAAGGAACAAATGAACATATTTTAATTCATCGAATATACCTTTTCAATGATTTAGGAAAATACCAACTGGCTGATCTCGATTCAATGTACATTGTTTTAGTTTGTAGAACACCTCTCCAACTTTTCGAAACGATGACAAAATTATTTTTCACACTGGTTGTGTAATAAATTGTTTGAGAGGCAACGTTCTTAGTGTACTTATGATCCACATGCACGCTGCTTAAAGACTTTATTACACATGTATAAGTCACTATTGAAAATCATACCAATCAGAAAAATAGCCTTAACCAAGGACCAAAGCAGCCATAGATCGCTCATTTTTAATACAGCTTTTCGGCCGCTTAAGATCCACAGCTTCAGCCATATTTAAGATCCTAATCCAACCTTTTACATAACAACATTGCTTTCGCAAATATAGCACTGGGTTAAGCAATCATTCGTGGAAAACAAATATAAATTCTGACAAATGGTATCAACTTCATTTGTTATTGGATCAGCTTTGTTTCAGCACTTTTAGTAGTAGTGTGTCATGAGCAGATATTTAGTGCAAAATGAAATTACATTCTGACCGAGAGGGATTTTGAAATTGTCTTTTAAGATTGTATAAGCATTCTAGCACACTGGGAGCCTCACTTTTAAAGGGATAAGCTTTATTCTAGCTATAACGGTACAGAGACATGAGATGGTCAGTTACGCAAAATGAAATAAATACTTCCCTTTAGATAACTCTAAATCTTTTATATAGATTATATAATGAAACTAGCTGACCCCCTTGCAATAAAAAATAAGACCCCGTGATGCACAAATGCCAGCAACTGCTGTGGACATTGAACATAATGTCTTTTAGTATTCTAAATGAAATTATACGGTGAAACCTCCGTATACCCGACATTATCCTGATATTTGAAATAGTCCGGTTTAAAGAGAGTTGTTGTAAATGAATAACTAATATGAAATCATTGTGGTTGGCCTTTAAGCAAAAGAAGACCATTCAGTAAATCTGAAGAAACATTTGAAAACTAGCTTTACTCCCTGGTCACCAGTTTTAAGGAAGTTATTTTTAAAAGAATATATTTACTGTCAATGCGTCTAGAGATATACGTGCATCTAATTCCTTTTAGTCTTTTTGAGAACAAACCTATTATCTTGGCCAAGTAGCCCACATTGTAACTGCAATATGTATGTATAACGAATTACCATCATCACCTGTAGTTTCTTGTTTGGGTTGGCCGTCCCTTCTTCCAGGCACCAAATCCAGCCTTAAATCTTTAATCTGATCATTTCTCTGTTGGTCGTGTGATTTCTTAGAACCTCCACCTTGCTCGTCCATACTAAAATCAAGGAGAAAAAAACAATATAAAACTCATATGCATATGCCACCAGTATCTCACATTTTTGCCTTGATAATATTATTATTATTTTGTGATTGTTTTAACTCAAATCACAATGCTTCAAACGATAGTTTTCATAAAAAAATCAAATATACAAACAAACAATCTCAATGAAAAATAAAATATTCTATGTAAAATCAAAATTTATTCTTGAAATAAATATTTCTCTATTTCTCATTCATTTCTGTAACATTTGTCAAGATTGTGGCTAACTATGAATTGTAGCCAACCATTTTATTATGATTGAACAATATCTGCTTACATGACAAACTGAAAATCTTGGTAACTTTGCATAGGTAATAGTCATGAAATAGCTTCCTCATCGACAATAGTTAATACCATATGAAAATATAATGCCAGTTAGCAGACTTGCTTTTTGGTGATGATTTAGGTCCTATCTCTATTTGTTAACAAGTGGGCCAAGATGGCCCTAAAGACGCTCACCTGAAAAAATTGCCTTCATTGCCTGTACAAGTTACTAAATTATAGCATAGTTGTACTGTCAGAATACATAATCTATGACATCATTTCAGTTCAATGAACAAAACAGTGCCTGTGGTTAAAATTTGAAGTCATACTTGACTGAGAGATAGTATGGCTTTAACACACAAATTTAAACATTAAAAGGGACATAACTCCTGAACTGTGGCCTTTAGTGTGTAAACAAGATTTTTCTAAGATTTGACCTACTGACCTACTTTTTGATCCAACCTGACCCATTTTCAAAGGGGTTCAAGATATCATCAAGACAAACATTCTGACCAAGTTTGAGGAAGATTGGATCAAAAGTGTGGCCTCTAGTGTGTAAACATCAAAATTGTTGATGGACGACGCACGACGGACGACGGACAATCAAGTTTCCCAAAAGCTCACCCAGAGCTATGCTCAGGTGAGCTAAAAAAGGAGCAAACACTATATGAAAATGCGATTCAATGCCATAAATATGGAGTTATATGTGACATATCTGGAACTTTCTCACTTGTCACTTTGGAGTGACTTTGATTTATAGGCTAATTATCATGCAAAGATGTGTAGCAAGTTACATTTTAACAAGGTTTGGTTATGATGGTTCAATATTTGAAATAGTTGAAGTGTAGAAAAGTGATTCATATTACTTTGCATTTCATCGGTCATTGCTATACAAGTGCTTTAATTGTATGGATAGTATGGATTGCCCTAAGCGAGATGATTTGCCAGTTAAGATTGTGACCAAGTTTGGTAAGGGTAAAGATGTCTGCCATAGCAAGAAACCGGAGAAAGACATTACTCTCCAATCTGTTGCATGTGTATCCATTAACACATTGGTGTTTTGTATTTAAGTTCATTTGCGGAATCCTATGACAGTTTTAATCTATAAAACGTCATTAAAGCACTCATATAATTATAACTGTACCTGAAATACATTTGTATGTTTACACGGATCTCCTGGTTTATAGCATGATAAATGTGTGGATGATCTACCCAGTACATTACAATACATAAGAGCTACGTGGGATCTGCAAAGTGTTCGGTCATTGGGACTGGATTTCTGGAAAGCAGTTCTTTTTTTAAAAAAAAAACTAAAAAGAAATCCAGTATTACCCAAACACATTGTAAAAAATTTTTTCACTTTGTTTTGCAATGCAGATAGACAATTTTTAAAAGAAATTGCATAAATTCAGATCTAATATAAGTTGAATTGTTAACAAAATGCATGATAATAAGGCTTTAACATCATCGCAGTTTAAAGAGAAGGCATTGTCATTAAAAAGTTTTGCTTCTGAACATCCATTTTTAAGCGCCCCTTATTGTTACATTGTTTTACTTTCTTCAACACAATATTTCATATGTCATATGGAGGCATTCCGAGTTTATGTTATTAGACGAGTGAGGCACTTGTGCCTTGCTTTTTTAGACTTAGAGAAAACACGGTTTAGCATTTTCTTGGTATGGTGTTGCTTACGTCAATAAACGAGAGTATAATCAGCAATTATCTGTGGCCCAAAGCTTGTGTTTTGTTACTTATTAACCTAATGGTATGACAATATTTTCCCCGAATCTGGTTATCCTTTTACAGTAGCATTGTATTATTAATAATAGAGGGCTTAAGCCTACCAAGATAGGTGCAATCTTTGTAAGACAATTTCCATACTTTAAAAAATTTAACCCATTTCACACACGAAGTATGTACATGGAGGAAATTAATACACCATGCATGTATACTTATTTTTGATAAGTAGATAACCAAAAAAATAAGAAAACAGTATTTATATATCACCATTTTTCCAGACAGTCAAACTCAAACTCGGGCTCTGTATTTTAGTAAATTATAACTGCACAAATGGGGGAAAACAAATAAACCTTACACCGGCTGCACAATTGCAAATGCTGGTAAACATACCTGTAAAGTTGAGTTATGCCTCGCGTTATCCATTTAGAATGGTTTAAAGCAAGATGAATGGGTTGAACATCTTACCTGTTCCTCTTTGTCATTTCTCCCTTAAATTCAGAAACAAGATGCTGAACTTCCAGTTTTGTAGTTTTCACCTCCTCTGTCGTTTTACCAATCATTTGAATGGAACCAACCTCTATTGTTTTTTCAGGTTGTTGGAGATAAAACATTTTTCCTATAAAAAAAAACATTTTTTCCGTTTTACTGAAATCGAAACTATATCAAAAATAACTTAACATGGTCACAAACAAAATTTGAAATGTCTTACTGCAATATGTAAATTAAACAAGAGTGCTAAAATGACCTGAGAAACATTGCCCTCATTGCTTATTATAGTATTATTAGTCATACTGATTTCATAAATCTTGCAGAAAAAAACATCAAGATCATCTTAATTCCACACAAAAACTGCACCTGCCATCCAGATAATGAAGGTCATATCTCTAATAAGTCTATATGATATCAAATTACTCCAGGCCTTATGTTCTCGAAAATACTTTCCTTTATAAGCCTATGCACTATCAAGTGACCCCTAGGGAGGGGTCACTTTTGACTCAAGGGCCATGATTTGAACAAACTTAGTAGACGGGGCCAAGTTTGACCCCAGGGCCATGATTTGAACAAACTTGGTAGAGATTCCCTAGGCCATGTTGGACATCAAATATCTAAATTCCAGGCCTTGTGGTTTCTGACAAAAAGGTTTTTCTTGTTTTTCCTTTATAAGTCAATGTAAAATCAAGTGACCCCTGGGGCGGTGCCATTTTAGACCTCAAAGCCATGATTTGAACAAACTTGGTAGATAGAGGTTCACTAGGCCATGTTACACACCAAATATCTAAGTTCTATGCCATGGGTTTAAGAGAAGAAGATTTTTTTAAGATTTCACTTTTAAAATTTATTTTAAGCTCCTGTGACCCAGATATGCAATGGACCGGAACCATTTGAACATCTTTAGTAGAGGTTCACACAATGTAAATCTCAGGCAATTTTTAAGCCATCAATCATAAATGTTCACATGAGCACTACGTGCTCAGGTGAGCTTATATCAGAAGGGCATGCAATTTTACAATCATTGTTTTCCTGGCAGTATGAAATGATTATTTATTTTTTTAGAAATTATTTCTTTTTTTTTAAGGTAAATTACCCAATCTACATAAAAGGCATAATACAGTTATGTCTGCATTGTGCCATCATTTCTAGTGTAGTGTAATCACCTTAAAGGGGGGTTAGAAGAACAAATTTAATATGTGACATTAGGTAGAGCACTGAATACTTTTACATATATTACATAATGTAAGGTTTCGACAGTCTAACTGAAATGATCGTCTTTATGCACGCACAAGGAAAATGTTCAATGATTTTATTGCTGTGACAAAACTGAATAAAAATGGATAAAAGTGTTCAATTCTTTTTGGACTTCAAATGAATAAATAAGATAAGTACAGAAAAAATATCTTTCATGGAAAAACATATTAAGGATGTATAAAAGTATATTGCATTTTAACAAAAAATCTGTTTTTTATATACAGAAAAACCTTAAACAAGACATCTACCCAGTGGTCAATTTAACGGTCAGAAATGACACTGAGCTAGCCATTAAGGTATACGCACACTTATTAGCCATAATTCATTTCTTGTCACTGGATGGTAATATTTGAATATTTCCACGAAACTTTGTCACTCTGAAGCGTCCAAAAACAAAAGAAAAAATTTTCACCGAGAACTTTCCAAGTTACCAAGTTTTATTACATTAGGGGGAGATATACAATTTCTGTGAATATGAAACAAGAAATATCTTTAAAAAAGATATTCGGCGTAGGATGAAAGAAAAACGAGATTTCCAGTTTTCTAGAACATTCCGAGGAAAAGCGCGCGAAAGACCGACGCACAATAAATTTAGTACGCTCTAGAAATAGTTCAGTATTTTTTCTATGAAATATACTTATTTATAGACGGTAATACAAACTTTTTTATCTGTAAATAGGCTTGTTTGATATTTGTTCATATCATAATTGCATATGACAATTATGATATGAAAGCGTTATTAGTTGTTTTGGTTTTGGCGAATTAATTTTCAATGAGAGCATCTCGGCAGGCTGGAAGAATTCAATATACATAGTAATTAAGGGGTTTCATCTCATAACACGGTGGATTCTTTTTTGTTGTTTTAAATCATTTTCACAAAGTAGCATTCCTCAATTGATGGAAAAGGATTGTATTTAACTTACTGAAATCACTTTCATGTTTACATCAAAAAGAAAAGTAATAACACCAAGCTGAATGATATATACAAGCTGCACCCCTTATTTACAGTAATTTTATAGTCCATAACGATGCGTTAACCAATAACAGGAGTCCTTTTATTCAGCTTAGAATTATTTACCGCTGTTAGCATACATTTGATTGGTTTAAGATGCGAGTTGAAATCGAAATTATACAGCTACGCCGAAAAATGACTTTATTTTCGAGAAAAAAAGCTCACGGTATCAAGATATATTTTAAACTTTACCGTTGAGAAAAGGAGAAAGGGAGATAACTCATAGCAACAAAATTAACAACGGGAGGTATCAATGTCATAACATGCCAATATGCCCCTAAGAGTTTATAAGGTGCCCCATTTTATACATAGCAATTGAGATATATGAATAGACGAAATTAACGTAAAACATATACTGGGAATGTATCAGTCCACAACTTTATGAAAACTTAATGAGTATAAAAGATCTAAACTCCCCCCTCAGTTCCCCTTCAGTTTACACATTCCAGGGATGCAGACAGGCTGTGCATTCGATAGGGAGCTCAGTAGTCTGCTGCACGATCTAAAAAAAGATAAACTCGTCGAACTGACACAAACAACGGAGTCAGACATCGCATCTTACAGAGACGCATCATTTGATCGTGCGAAGACACTAGAGAGATGTTAAAACGGGAAGCTAATTAATCGTAGAACGTCCAGACGAAACCCGACCTTCTCCAGATTGGCACATAATTATTTCATATTGCAACAGTTTATTGAAAGAGTTGCAAGTGAAATACACTCCATACCTTGCAAATCACCTTAAAGAAGAAATCATTACACTAAAAGAGAAATTAATTTCTCCTTTATTGCAAATGGAATGAAAATAAATAATGGTTTATTCCATAATTCACAGGAAATTAAAAGGATCACAGAGCACATTGACCCTATGTTAAGTACATAAACCAATGAGAAAGAAGTACACAATCAGCAGAAACCGGAAACTCCTGCTCAGAAAAAATAACCCAAGTCAAAATATAACAAATTCAAATAAAGAAATACTGAACAATTCAGAATTTACACACATGGCATTTGACAGAAAAAATTAAATAGAGACAAATAACAAAAAAAAGGAAGCACATTAGCACGACAAAAACATGGAGAGGTTTAGAATAAAGTTAAACAGAAACAAAATCAAGTACAGAGGCACCAAATTGCCTCTACATCGAAATAAAAATATTGTTTTCTTTCAAAGGAAACATAAAGAGCATCCGGACTCAACAGAATATGGTCTCGATGGGTATATGTAAACTATTTAAGGGCGTATTCTAACGGAATTCTAACTCTTCGATCACTCCAAATATTTCATGGACATGATTGACGGAAAATTCACACATGTTACTGTTTGATTCCTGTTATGACACATACGGCACTCTCAAATATGGTAAATGGGTGGTGTTTCAGTTCTGTATAACAAGAGTTAAGCATTTTTGTTAGACTAGTGGACGAAATATTTAATGAGAGAATAAAAGGTAGAGAATAAATATGTGAAAATAATGCAAACTAATTTTACTGTGTGTATATATGCCTTCTTCAAATTATTATTATGATTGTTACGAAATTGTATTAATACACTATATTCAGCATGCATCTCATACTCCGAGAACGGGACAGTGACATTAATTGCGAATATGAATGATGAAATTATCTTTATATATATATATTCATCTTTCTAGGATATATTTTATCACATTTTTTAAGAAAATCAATATGCTATCAATGTCAACATAAGTTATAAAAAGGAGCCCAACTTCACCTACAAAAACAGAATAGACCACGTTTTGATATTTCTTTTGATAGGAAATATCGAAATTCTAAACGACGATATCTTTCGCACTTCGGATCTCATTCAGATACATAGTGATTGACATAAGAAAAAATGACAATAAAGATGCATGGAATAAAGGAACAAATGAACATATTTTAATTCATCGAATATACCTTTTCAATGATTTAGGAAAATACCAACTGGCTGATCTCGATTCAATGTACATTGTTTTAGTTTGTAGAACACCTCTCCAACTTTTCGAAACGATGACAAAATTATTTTTCACACTGGTTGTGTAATAAATTGTTTGAGAGGCAACGTTCTTAGTGTACTTATGATCCACATGTACGCTGCTTAAAGACTTTATTACACATGTATAAGTCACTATTGAAAATCATACCAATCAGAAAAATAGCCTTAACCAAGGACCAAACAGCCATAGATCGCTCATTTTTAATACAGCTTTTCGGCCGCTTAAGATCCACAGCTTCAGCCATATTTAAGATCCTAATCCAACCTTTTACATAACAACATTGCTTTCGCAAATATAGCACTGGGTTAAGCGATCATTCGTGGAAAACAAATATAAATTCGGACAAATGGTATCAACTTCATTTGTTATTGGATCAGCTTTGTTTCAGCACTTTTAGTAGTAGTGTGTCATGAGCAGATATTTAGTGCAAAATGAAATTACATTCTGACCGAGAGGGATTTTGAAATTGTCTTTTAAGATTGTATAAGCATTCTAGCACACTGGGAGCCTCACTTTTAAAGGGATAAGCTTTATTCTAGCTATAACGGTACAGAGACATGAGATGGTCAGTTATGCAAAATGAAATAAATACTTCCCTTTAGATAACTCTAAATCTTTTATATAGATTATATAATGAAACTAGCTGACCCCCTTGCAATAAAAAATAAGACCCCGTGATGCACAAATGCCAGCAACTGCTGTGGACATTGAACATAATGTCTTTTAGTATTCTAAATGAAATTATACGGTGAAACCTCCGTATACCCGACATTATCCTGATATTTGAAATAGTCCGGTTTAAAGAGAGTTGTTGTAAATGAATAACTAATATGAAATCATTGTGGTTGGCCTTTAAGCAAAAGAAGACCATTCAGTAAATCTGAAGAAACATTTGAAAACTAGCTTTACTCCCTGGTCACCAGTTTTAAGGAAGTTATTTTTAAAAGAATATATTTACTGTCAATGCGTCTAGAGATATACGTGCATCTAATTCCTTTTAGTCTTTTTGAGAACAAACCTATTATCTTGGCCAAGTAGCCCACATTGTAACTGCAATATGTATGTATAACGAATTACCATCATCACCTGTAGTTTCTTGTTTGGGTTGGCCGTCCCTTCTTCCAGGCACCAAATCCAGCCTTAAATCTTTAATCTGATCATTTCTCTGTTGGTCGTGTGATTTCTTAGAACCTCCACCTTGCTCGTCCATACTAAAATCAAGGAGAAAAAAACAATATAAAACTCATATGCATATGCCACCAGTATCTCACATTTTTGCCTTGATAATATTATTATTATTTTGTGATTGTTTTAACTCAAATCACAATGCTTCAAACGATAGTTTTCATAAAAAAATCAAATATACAAACAAACAATCTCAATGAAAAATAAAATATTCTATGTAAAATCAAAATTTATTCTTGAAATAAATATTTCTCTATTTCTCATTCATTTCTGTAACATTTGTCAAGATTGTGGCTAACTATGAATTGTAGCCAACCATTTTATTATGATTGAACAATATCTGCTTACATGACAAACTGAAAATCTTGGTAACTTTGCATAGGTAATAGTCATGAAATAGCTTCCTCATCGACAATAGTTAATACCATATGAAAATATAATGCCAGTTAGCAGACTTGCTTTTTGGTGATGATTTAGGTCCTATCTCTATTTGTTAACAAGTGGGCCAAGATGGCCCTAAAGACGCTCACCTGAAAAAATTGCCTTCATTGCCTGTACAAGTTACTAAATTATAGCATAGTTGTACTGTCAGAATACATAATCTATGACATCATTTCAGTTCAATGAACAAAACAGTGCCTGTGGTTAAAATTTGAAGTCATACTTGACTGAGAGATAGTATGGCTTTAACACACAAATTTAAACATTAAAAGGGACATAACTCCTGAACTGTGGCCTTTAGTGTGTAAACAAGATTTTTCTAAGATTTGACCTATTGACCTACTTTTCAGTCCGGCCCATCCCATTTTCGAACTGGTTCGAGATATCATCAAGACAAACATTCTGACCAAGTTTGAGGAAGATTGGATTAAAATTGTAGCCTCTAGTGTGTAAACAAGATTTTTCTAAGATTTAACCTACTGACCTACTTTTTGATCCAACCTGACCTATTTTCAAAGGGGTTCAAGATATCATCAAGACAAACATTCTGACCAAGTTTGAAGAAGATTTGATCAAAATTGTGGCCTCTAAAGTGTAAACAAGATTTTTCTAAGATTTGACCTACTGACCTACTTTTTGATCCAACCTGACCCATTTTCGAAAGGGTTCAAGATATCATCAAGACAAACATTCTGACCAAGTTTGAGGAAGATTGGATCAAAAGTGTGGCCTCTAGTGTGTAAACATCAAAATTGTTGATGGACGACGCACGACGGACGACGGACAATCAAGTATCCCAAAAGCTCACCCAGAGCTATGCTCAGGTGAGCTAAAAAAGGAGCAAACACTATATGAAAATGCGATTCAATGCCATAAATATGGAGTTATATGTGACATATCTGGAACTTTCTCACTTGTCACTTTGGAGTGACTTTGATTTATAGGCTAATTATCATGCAAAGATGTGTAGCAAGTTACATTTTAACAAGGTTTGGTTATGATGGTTCAATATTTGAAATAGTTGAAGTGTAGAAAAGTGATTCATATTACTTTGCATTTCATCGGTCATTGCTATACAAGTGCTTTAATTGTATGGATAGTATGGATTGCCCTAAGCGAGATGATTTGCCAGTTAAGATTGTGACCAAGTTTGGTAAGGGTAAAGATGTCTGCCATAGCAAGAAACCGGAGAAAGACATTACTCTCCAATCTGTTGCATGTGTATCCATTAACACATTGGTGTTTTGTATTTAAGTTCATTTGCGGAATCCTATGACAGTTTTAATCTATAAAACGTCATTAAAGCACTCATATAATTATAACTGTACCTGAAATACATTTGTATGTTTACACGGATCTCCTGGTTTATAGCATGATAAATGTGTGGATGATCTACCCAGTACATTACAATACATAAGAGCTACGTGGGATCTGCAAAGTGTTCGGTCATTGGGACTGGATTTCTGGAAAGCAGTTCTTTTTTTAAAAAAAAAACTAAAAAGAAATCCAGTATTACCCAAACACATTGTAAAAATTTTTTTCACTTTGTTTTGCAATGCAGATAGACAATTTTTAAAAGAAATTGCATAAATTCAGATCTAATATAAGTTGAATTGTTAACAAAATGCATGATAATAAGGCTTTAACATCATCGCAGTCTGAAGAGAAGGCATTGTCATTAAAAAGTTTTGCTTCTGAACATCCATTTTTAAGCGCCCCTTATTGTTACATTGTTTTACTTTCTTCAACACAATATTTCATATGTCATATGGAGGCATTCCGTGTCTGTGTTATTAGACGAGTGAGGCACTTGTGCCTTGCTTTTTTAGAATTAGAGAAAACACGGTTTAGCATTTTTTTGGTATGGTGGTGCTTACGTCAATAAACGAGAGTATAATCAGCAATTATCGGTGGCCCAAAGCTTGTGTTTTGTTACTTATTAACCTCATGGTATGACAATATTTTCCCCGAATCTGGTTATCCTTTTACAGTAGCATTGTATTATTAATAATAGAGGGCTTAAGCCTACCAAGATAGGTGCAATCTTTGTAAGACAATTTCCATACTTTAAAAAATTTAACCCATTTCACACACGCAGTATGTACATGGAGGAAATTAATACACCATGCATGTATACTTATTTTCGATAAGTAGATAACCAAAAAAATAAGAAAAACAGTATTTATACATCACCATTTTTCCAGACAGTCAAACTCAAACTCGGGCTCTGTATTTTAGTAAATTATAATTGCACATATGGGGAAAAACAAACAAACCTTACACCGGCTGCACAATTGCAAATGCTGGTAAACATACCTGTAAAGTTGAGTTATGCCTCGCTTTATCCATTTAGAATGGTTTAAAGCAAGGTGAATGGGTTGAACATCTTACCTGTTCCTCTTTGTCATTTCTCCCTTAAATTCAGAAACAAGTCGCTGAACTTCCAGTTTTGTAGTTTTCACCTCCTCTGCCGTTTTACCAATCATTTGAATGGAACCAACCTCTATTGTTTTTCCAGGTTGTTGGAGATAAAACATTTTTCCTATAAAAGAACCATTTTTCCGTTTTACTGAAATCGAAACTATATCAAAAATAACTTAAAATGGTCACAAACAAAATTTGAAATGTCTTACTGCAATATGTAAATTAAACAAGAGGGCTAAAATGACCTGAGAAACATTGCCCTCATTGCTTATTATAGTATTATTAGTCATACTGATTTCATAAATCTTGCAGAAAAAACATCAAGATCATCTTAATTCCACACAAAAACTGCACCTGCCATCCAGATAATGAAGGTCATATCTCTAATAAGTCTATATGATATCAAATTACTCCAGGCCTTATGTTCTCGAAAATATTTTCCTTTATAAGCCTATGAACTATCAAGTGACCTCTAGGGCGTGGCCATTTTTGACTCAAGGGCCATGATTTGAAGAAACTTAGTAGATGGGGCCAAGTTTGACTCCAAGGCCATGATTTGAACAAACTTGGTAGAGGTTCACTAGGTCATGTTGGACATCAAATATCTAAATTCCAGGCCTTGTGGTTTCTGACAAAAAAGTTTTTCTTGTTTTTCCTTTATAAGTCAATGTAAAATCAAGTGACCCCTGGGGCGGGGCCATTTTAGACCTCAAAGCCACGATTTGAACAAACTTGGTAGATAGAGGTTCACTAGGCCATGTTACACACCAAATATCTAAGTTCTATGCCATGGGTTAAAAAAAAGAAGATTTTTTAAGATTTCACTTTTAAAATTTATTTTAAGCTCCTGTGACCCAGATATGCAATGGACTGGGGCCATTTGAACATCTTTGGTAGAGGTTCACACAATGAAAATCTCAGGCAAGTTTTAAGCCATCAATCATAAATGTTCACATGAGCACTACGTGCTCAGGTGAGCTTATATCGGAAGGGCATGCAATTTTACAATCATTGTTTTCCTGGCAGTATGAAATGATTATTTATTTTTCTAGATAAATTACCCAATCTACATAAAAGGCATAATACAGTTATGTCTGCATTGTGTCATCATTTCTAATGTAATCACCTTAAAGGAGGGTTAGAAGAACAAATTTAATATGTGACATTAGGTAGAGCACTGAATACTTTTACATATATTACATAATGTTAGGAGTCGACAGTCTAACTGAAATGATCGTCTTTATGCACGCACAAGGAAAATGTTCAATGATTTTGTGCTGTGACAAAACTGAATAAAATGGATAATAGTGTTCAATTCTTTTTGGACTTCAAATGAATAAATCAAATCAAATGAATAAATAAGATAAGTACAGAAAAAATATCTATCATGGAAAAAGATATTAAGGATGTATAAAAGTATTATATTGCATTTTAACAAAAAAAATCTCTGTTTTTATATACAGAAAAACCTTAAACTAGACATCTACCCAGTGGTCAATTTAACGGTCAGAAATGACACTGAGCTAGCCATTAAGGTATACGCACACTTAAAGCCATATTTCATTTCTTGTCACTGGATGGTAATATTTCCACGAAACTTTGTCACTCTGAAGCGTCCAAAAACAAAAGAAAAATTTTCACCGAGAATTTTACCAAGTTACAAAGTTTTATTACATTGGGGGAGATATACAATTTCTGTAAATATGAAAAAATGACTTTATTTTCGAGAAAAAAATGCTCACGGTATCAAGATATATTTTAAACTTTACCGTAGAGAAAAGGAGAAAGGGAGATAACTCATAGCAACAAAATTAACAACGGGAGGTATCAATGTCATAACATGCCAATATGCCCCTAAGAGTTTCTAAGGTGCCCCATTTTATACATAGCAATTGAGATATATGAATAGGCCAAATCAATATAAATTAACGTAAAACATATACTGGGAATGTATCAGTCCACAACTTTATGAAAACTTAATGAGTATAAAAGATCTAAACTCCCCCCTCAGTTCCCCTTCAGTTTACACATACATTCCAGGGACGCAGACAGGCTGTGCATTCGATAGGGAGCTAAGTAGTCTGTTGCACGATCTAAAAAAAGATAAACTCGTCGAACTGACACAAACAACGGAGTCAGACATCGCATCTTACAGAGACGCATCATTTGATCGTGCGAAGACACTTAGAGAGATGTTAAAACGGGAAGCTAATTAATCGAAGAACGTCCAGACGAAACCCGACCTTCTCAAGATTGGCACATAATTATTTCATATTGCAACAGTTTATTGAAGGAGTTGCAAGTGAAATACACTCCATACCTTGCAAATCACCTTAAAGAAGAAATCATTACACTAAAAGAGAAATTAATTTCTGCTTTATTGCAAATGGAATGAAAATAAATAATGGTTTATTCCATAATTCACAGGAAATTAAAAGGATCACAGAGCACATTGACCCTATGTACAGTACATAAACCAATGAGAAAGAAGTACACAATCAGCAGAAACCGGAAACTCCTGCTCAGAAAAAATAACCCAAGTCAAAATATAACAAATTCAAATACCGAACCCACCCACCTGGCGTGCTTCCGAAGAGACAAACTATACGATATGCTACAGTAGTAAAATATTCTACAAAATATCCCAAGAAAATAACTAAAATAAAGAAATACTGAACAATTCAGAATTTACACACATGGCATTTGACAGAAAAAATTAAATAATTCACAGGAAATTAAAAGGATCACAGAGCACATTGACCCTATGTTAAGTACATAAACCAATGAGAAAGAAGTACACAATCAACAGAAACCGGAAACTCCTGCTCAGAAAAAATAACCCAAGTCAAAATATAACAAATTCAAATAAAGAAATACTGAACAATTCAGAATTTACACACATGGCATTTGACAGAAAAAATTAAATAGAGACAAATAACAAAAAAAAGGAAGCACATTAGCACGACAAAAACATGGAGAGGTTTAGAATAAAGTTAAACAGAAACAAAATCAAGTACAGAGGCACCAAATTGCCTCTACATCGAAATAAAAATATTGTTTTCTTTCAAAGGAAACATAAAGAGCGTCCGGACTCAACAGAATATGGTCTCGATGGGTATATGTAAACTATTTAAGGGCGTATTCTAACAGAATTCTAACTCTTCGATCACTCCAAATATTTCATGGACATGATTGACGGAAAATTCACACATGTTACTGTTTGGTTCCTGTTATGACACATACGGCACTCTCAAATATGGTAAATGGGTGATGTTTCAGTTCTGTATAACAAGAGTTAAGCATTTTTGTTAGACAGTGGACGAAATATTTAATGAGAGAATAAAAGGTAGAGAATAAATATGTGAAAATAATGCAAACTAATTTTACTGTGTGTATATATGCCTTCTTCAAATTATTATTATGATTGTTACGAAATTGTATTAATACACTATATTCAGCATGCATCTCATACTCCGAGAACGGGACAGTGACATTAATTGCGAATATGAATGGTGAAATTATCTTTATATATATATATTCATCTTTCTAGGATATATTTTATCACATATTTAAGAAAATCAATATGCTATCAATGTCAACATAAGTTATAAAAAGGAGCCCAACTTCACCTACAAAAACAGAATAGACCACGTTTTGATATTTCTGTTGATAGGAAATATCGAAATTCTAAACGACGATATCTTTCGCACTTCGGATCTCATTCAGATACATAGTGATTGACATAAAGGCACCAATTAAATCAACCAAATTTAAGAAAAAATGACAATAAAGATGCATGGAATAAAGGAACAAATGAACATATTTTAATTCATCGAATATACCTTTTCAATGATTTAGGAAAATACCAACTGGCTGATCTCGATTCAATGTACATTGTTTTAGTTTGTAGAACACCTCTCCAACTTTTCGAAACGATGACAAAATTATTTTTCACACTGGTTGTGTAAACAATTTTTTGAGAGGCAACGTTCTTAGTGTACTTATGATCCACATGTACGCTGCTTAAAGACTTTATTACACATGTATAAGTCACTATTGAAAATCATACCTTTCAAAATGGACAACAAAACGTCTGAGCAGAATGTGAATTGTAAAACTAGAGCACAGCTCGGTTATTGGTTGTCAGATATTCATGTCAATTTGCAGAATGTTATGAAGGAGGGATGCATTTGAAAATGGACCCTGGCTAGGTAGGCCGGTTTCCATTGTCACGGAAAATAATGTTTTTAACGTCAAAAATTATCTAATAAAGATACGCAATATACAGTGCAAGAGTTAAAAGGCATAAATGGAAATGAATCTTTTTTTTTTCTTTTTTTAACAACTTTTTTTTTAAGATATTGCGAGAACAACTTGGGCTTCGTAAAGTCTGCGCCCGCTGGGCCCCTACTTGCTAACAGATGAGCAGAAACAAACTAAGACTGGCATCACAGCCAATAAGTATGCATTCATATTTCATTCACTATGCCCTTTGTCTTCAACACATACATAAATATAAGTACCATGCAGCTTTCAGGAAGAAAGTAGAGCGATATAGAATTTATGTGGAGGCAGACGGGAATACATTTAAAGGCTGAAATAAACCAACTTAAAATATTTTAAACAGTACTGGGGAAAAAGGAAAGAACAGTCCTACTCTTTAAATCCAAAAACGGTCCTCGTACAATTGTATTGTAAGATTAATTTTAAATGTGTCTGACGAAACATTGCCAAAGACAAAGAACAACCGACATATGAAACCATACTTGTCACGTAAGGTTAAGACGTTTCACAAGGAACAGTGCGAGGCTCGCAACAGCTCAGTGGTAGAGTGTCTACTTTGCGTCCGGGAGGTCTTGGGTTCGAATCCCAGCCGGGGCACTTCTTCCGGTGACCGCGTCAAACCAAAGACGTAAAAAAAGATACCAGATGACCTTTGCCTGGCACTCGGCAAAATGGGGTCGCTGTGGGAACTCGGAATACTCAGTACTGGTTCTACCCGTGTAACAGCGCTATACACCGGGCACGTAAAAGAACCAAAGGGTCTTTTCGCAAAATGAGCTAGGGTATCGCATCCGGACTCGCTTGTATCCAACTTCTATCTCTTCCGCTGTTGTCTCTTCAGCAAAAAACGGGACCCACACGTGGGAAATATTTGACCATAAGGTCTAAAGTATGGCCATTATAATCAGAAAATGATTGCTAGCCATTACAATAAAAGATAGAAAGAACAGACGGCAAATCACGAGAGCGTCGAAAAAAGCATTTACACATAGTCAATGACATGCAATAATTAATATAGAAAAGAAATTCGCACTGGATCAAAATAACGCGGCAGAATGCGAAATCGCATGTTTTGGAATCTAGTAAAAAACGTAAGATGCGAACATTGTGCAAACTTATACAATTTGAGCATGGTCCTCCTTGTGATCTCAAGGTCATTACGCAGAAACATGTCTTATGTTTAATGAAAGTATACACAAGTTCAGATAAACTTATCCCAAATAAGAATTTAAGAACTATATAAAAAAGAGAAAAATCAATTCATATAGATATTGAAAATCATTGCAAAATACAAATCATTAAAACAGATGTAAATGAGCTTCATGTATGAACAAATGTTCTGACATTAAATACCGAGGAACCTTCCTCGACTGACAATATCTAAAATGAACATCTAAAACTGGAGAAGTAGCCTTTTCTAAGCTCTAGCAAAACTTTTCAATGGGCAGATCTCATTGTCACTGCAAATTGGTTATGAGCATACCAATATATAAACAAAATCTGTTAAATTGGACCCCATAGCTACAGATTGAGTTAACTCTTTTTTCTCATATATAATTTTAAAAAAAAATAAAAAAATACTACTGAACAATTTACTTAATAACTGTATAACAGGGTGCAACATACTTTTCTATATGTATGTGCCATGCTTTGCAGCTTGATCCTGAATGCACAGATATACATACCTATCAATGCATGTGACTTGAAACTTTGTATTCCAGAGCTGTCAGGCACAATAATGAATGCTCTCCGAAGATAGCGATCATTTTTCTTTTCAGATTGAAGCAAAATAGTCGCAAATATACACACTTGTTCACCGACAGAAACATTCGACTCTATGAAATATATAGAAAAAATCATTAGGCGATCATTTGTGCCAAATTAAATTGAAAATTGACTTTTGATTATAGTGAAATATTCTATTTAAATTTTACAATGTAAGAGGCCGATTCCATGGGGGTCACTTTTCAAGGAATTATGTTGTTTCAAAAATTATGGCAAATGGCCGTGATATGATAAATTATGTAATGAAGTTAAATTCTTGCAATTGGTTTTAGAAAAGTTTTCTGTTTAGCCTATATAGTTTAAGCATCCGTACCTCTCACCCCTAGGGACCCCCTTTATCTAAAAATCAACTTTGTTGGAGCAATTACGGAAGAGGACCTGAGTGGTCATTTGAGCAAAAGAGAATAACATTCTGTCCAAAAGGAGAATCGTCTTTAGAGAAGCTGATTTAAGAGAAAAGTCTTTATAAAATCATTACAATTATTTACTTTGCAACGGCAATCTGAGATTTTCATGGCTGAGTTGTATCTTTGCATATTTTGTGAAAGATCATCCAAGGATCCTCTCTGCCAAGATAGTGTTTGAACAAATTACAGACAAATCATTATGCACGTCGCATGGTGGCGACAGAAGAGACTGGTTTGACACAAGAGCTCACCCTTGAGCACATTGTGCTCAGGTTATATAAAAAAAATCTGAATTACATGCAAAAGGCTGCTAGAAAAAGTGTTAACAACATACTCACCCAATATATTCAAAGATATTTCACAGACTCTTAATTCTTGACATTTTTTCATCCAAGGATCCTCTCTGCCAAGATATTGTTTGAGCAAATTACAGACGCATCATGAGGCACGTCCCATGGCGACGACGAAAGAGACTGGTTTGACACAAGAGCTCACTGTGCTCAGGTGAAATATAAACAAAAATCCGAGTAACATGCAAAAGGTTGCTAGAAAAAGTGTTAACAACATACTCACCTGATATATTCAAAGATATTTCACAGACTCTTAATTCTTGGCACTTTTTCACAAGAGTCTTAACTGCATTTTCAAGCCTGCTACGACCAAGGAAAGGAACTTCTATAGTTAAGATGTCATTCCATGTTTTTGGATGATCTTTGGCTGGTTTTTGTTTCATTTCGAAATCGATACATGCACCTAAATTAAAATTGGTTGAAAAAAATTGTTGTTTTTTGTCAAACATCAAGAAGCTGTTTAACACACCTTCAAATAATATATTGTCAACATGTTTTGTGTAATAAGTACTTCATAAAAAAAACAAGAGCTGTCAGAGGACAGCACGCTCGACTATTCAAAATGCTTGTTGGTAAATCAAATGAAATCTATTTAAATTCTTGCCCTTCACATTCCCTGTACATAATAATAGTCAAAAATGATATACCTTGATAGTCTGATACCCATTAATATATTTATGATGTCTAAAATCAATCCCATGCCTAGTTACTGAGACATAAGCACAATAACACTGTGCATGCAAAACTTAAACCAAAAATCCAAGTTAGAAAAGGGCCATAATTTGCATCAGTCCAAAAGTTATCCTCCTGTTTTCTGATGCCCTTGAAGACACTCCTTAACTTTCTAGTCAATTCCACAAGCAATTTCTGAGATATAAGCTTGATATTAGCTTGAATGCAAATATTTAACCAAATTCTAAGTTAAAAGGGGGTCATAATTTTTAAATTTATTTCATCAAAAGTTATCTACCTTGATAGTATGATACTCCTAAACATATTAAAGATATTTCAAATATAAGCATGAAAGTACCTTGCATGCAAAATTTAACCAAAATTTCTAATTTAAAAAGGGCTATAATTTGTAACTTCCAAAGTTATCTACCTGAAAGTATGATACCCTAATATTAAAGATTTTCAAATCAATCATGCCTGGATACTGAGATATAAGCATGAGAGTATCTTGCATGCAAAATTTTAACCAAAATTTCTAAGTTAAAAAGGGGCCATAATTTGTAATATATTCCATCATCAGTCAAGAGTTATCTACCTTGGTTGTCTGATGCCCCTGAACATATTTATAAACTTTCAAGTCAATACCATAAATGGTTATTGAGATATGAGGTTGATAGTAACTTGCATGCAAAAACTTTAACCAAAAGCTGCAACGCCAACGCCGACGCCGACGCCAGGGTGACTACAATAGCTCTCATATTCTTCGAATAGTCGAGCTAATAAAACACTGCGGCAATTTCTGTTCCCACAATAAAATGTCTTCCTTTACTTTTCCTAAATATTTTTCTCACCAAAATGTCTTTATGGTTGGCGTTTAGGAATCACTTGAAGTAATTATCATTAAAAACATTTGTTCGTTAGCAGGAATTTAGACTGGTGAAGTTGTTGGTATGCCATAAGTGACCATAATCTTGATTCTACATACAAATATCTGGATGCTGTTCTCAAAATAGACATTTTATATCAGAATGATTAGTAAATGCATTATAACTGACCAGAAGGAATATCATAATACTTGGCAACTTTCTCATATGATGCTTGCCGCCGAAATACCTATATTGAATCCAAATTCTCGTTTATTAAAAATCAACAATCTTTTAACTTTTGTTCCTTTAAATTGAAAGAGAATCTGCAGGATGTGGTTTTGATATATAAATTAAATATATGTCAAGTGTTTTTAAAATGCAGTTATCTTAATATCATCAGAAAAAACTTAAAATTTCCAAAACTATACTACAGGAGTTTTATTGATAACATTTCCTGCCAAATCATTCATTCTTGTTGATACAGTATAACGTAAAATATAGTTAAGCAAAGATAAGATTAAATTCACGGAGATTTTTCACAAAATAAATTCGTTATAAGAAGTCAGTAATAACAAGAGGGCCATGATGGCACTGAATCGCTCACCTGAGAAACATTGCCCTCAATGCCAATTATTGTATTACGAGTCATAGTGAATACATAATATATGCAGAAGTACAGCAATATCATCTGAATTCAACACAAAAACTGTACCTGCCATCCAAGCTTTGAAGGTCATTGCTCTAATAAGGCTATATAAAATCAAGTGACCCCTTGGACGGAGCAAATTTTGACATCAGGGCCATGATTTGATCAAAACTGATATATTTTTAATAGGCCATGTTACTCACCAAATATCTAAACTCAAAGCTTTGTGGTTTCTGATAAGAATATGTTTCTAGTTTAATTTTCCCTAAATAAGTCTATGTAAAATCAAGTGACCCCTGGGGCGCGGCAAATTTTGACCCCAGGGCCATGGTTTGAACAAACTTGATTGATTTCTACTAGGCCATGTTACACACCAAAAATCTAAACTCAAGGCCTTGTGGTTTCTGACAAGGAGATTTTTCTAGTTTTCTTATATAAGTCTATGTAAATCAAGTGACCCCTGATGCGGGGCCAATTTTGACCCCAGTGTCATGATGTGAACAAACTTGGTAATGATCCATAAGACAATGCCACACACTAGATATCTAAACTCCAGGCCTTGTGATTTCTGAGAAGAAGCTTTTTCTAGTTTTTCTTATATAAGTCTATATAAAATCAAGTGACCCCTGGGGCAAGGCCAATTTCGACCCTAGGGTCATGATTTTCACAAACTTTGTAATGGCCCATAAGACAATACCACACACTTAATATCTAAACTCCAGGCATTGTGGTTTCTGACAAGGAGATTTTCCTAGTTTTTCTTATATAAGTCTACGTAAAAATCAAGTGACCCCTTGGGCAGGGCCAATTTCGACCCTAGGGTTATGATTTGAACAAACTTGGTAATGGCCCATTAGACAATGCCACACACCAAATATCTAAACTCCAGGCCTTGTGGTTTCTGACAAGAAGTTTCTTTTCCTAGTTTTTCTTATATAAGTCTATGTAAAATTAATTGACCCATGGGGCGGGACCAATTTCGACCCCAGGGCCATGATTTGAACAAACTTGGTAATTGTCCTTTAGACAATGACGCACACCAAATATCTAGGCTCTAGGCTTTGCGGTTTCGGAGAATTTTTTTAAAGACTTCACTTTAAAAATATATTTTTAGCTCCTGTGACCCAGATATGCAATGGACCGGAACCATTTGAACAACTGTGGTAGAGCTTCATGCAAGGAACATCACAGGCAATTTTCATCAAATTTGGCCCAGTGGGTTTAGAGGAGATGTCATTTGAAATAATTGTAGACGATGGACGAAGGATGGACGACGGACAGCCATTTATCCTAAAAGATCACGTTAGCACTACGTGCTCAGGTGAGCTAACAATGAAATGACTGGATATAACTGCCAACTGCATTCATGAGTATGACGAATGTCATTATGACCCAAACATAGAGCATTCTCTCTTCGAAAGTTTTGGTCGAAAATTCTCTCGCTAAATATATATTTCCACATGATGTACTACAAGAATATAATTTTTCACTGAAATCTATATAAAGGTTAATAAAGAGGAGCTATAATAGTCACTTTGCCATTGACACTCAGATACATTTATGTTCACTCCTCTTCGGAACGACGGCCGGTATCCAGTTAGTAGCTTGAAATTCATATGTACATTTAGGAGGTGTAGGGCTTAAGACAAAATGACAAAATAACGACACATTTCAATCGTTGGATGAACTCTTTTTACAGCGTGTTTAAGAACATATTAAATCGGAAGTCTGAGGTGTTCAACGGTTTTTCGGTCTTTGACCAAAACATACCTACTTGAAATATGATTTGTCGAAAAGAAAAGAAAAACAGGATATTCTGCATATTAATTTGTGAAATTAATTCAATTTTAAGACGTAGTCCATTTTAAGCATGATATATTGATCTAATAAAAAAAACTTTAATATACTTAAGAATTTTTAGCTCCCACCTTTTGCTTCTCATTACATACACGGGTTAAATAATTGAACTTTTGCTGCACCCCTGAAAAGGTTTCATATGATACCAAAGTGCCTTTTTTATATCATATTTTGATAAAACGGCATAAAATTAAAGCCATATGACTAATCAAAGTTCACAAAATGACTGCTACATTGTTATGTGTGTGAACCTTAAATGGCTTCATGTTATCGTAAATGATTCAATGGAATTTGGGAAGGCTAAATACAAAAGTTTAGTTTTTGTTTCAGCACCTGAAATTATCATCAGAGAAGGTAACAATATTGCTTATAATAAAACTATATATATTAAAAACTTTTCACAAGCCTCCAAAAAGAGCGACTGCTAAAATTGCAGCCAGTGGTTGCCTAACCAAGTATTGAAAATTTCAAGTAAATTTTTAATTACTGTATGAGTTATAATAGTTAAGAACAATCAAAGAAATTATTTCAGACAGTTGAAAGAAGCGACAATTATTTTGTGAACTATTTTTTTTTTGCCATTGACAGTACCTCGACTAATGTGACAGTCGACCACGTGTGAGGGAAGATTTCCTGGTTCATCGGTCCTGCCGATTAATATTTCAATGTGAGGCACTGACTCTTTGACCAGACATATCCTCTGAAATCTGTCCGCTAAAACATAGACACATAGGGGGATTTTGTGAACAAATATCCCATATAGCACTTTTGGTAAATGAAGGGCCACAAATCATTAGAAATGATTTTACTTGAATACATTTTCTGCATTCATTTGAATCTAACCTCGTATCATAATTTCATATTTATTTTGGTTTTCAATAAGCTAGAATAAATGTAATCAGAGACAATATTTCTACAACCTTGATTTACTTTGGAGTAGAGAATTTTCTGTTTTGCATGATAATAACAACTTTTCTGTCTGGAAAAAATAACTCTTATGACGGTAATAAAAGGATTACCCGGTTGTAGTGGACCGAGAAATGGCTTGTGTAGATGTGAGAAGTACGGAGTGTCTAATGGATGTGAGGGACTGATCTTTCTTTCAATACAAGTAATTATGACTTATAGCACTAAGTGACATAACCAATGGGCTCAAGATGTGAACTTTCACTTACGCACTTACGAGCGCACACATATTCACAAATGTTAGTAACTTTTTCCCGTAATATGTTTTAAGTGATCATATTTTATAGTACACTGTCTCATAAGATCATTAAAGCATGATACCTATTGTAGATATCCCTTAAAAACATGCAAAGTACTTTAAATTAATGCGTGTTCATTATGCTCAGTAATGAAAAAGAAAAAAAAGGAATAACTATTATCGTCCAACTACCATCCAAGTAAAGGAAAAATAAACATTAAAATTTTAACATTCATATACATGTACAAGTTTTGAACACTCCTGAATTATAATGTCTACTCATTTCTTAATTTTAAAACAATCTAATTTTTGCAATCACAAAATTAATATTAGCTTTATAACCAGTAACAGACATAACTTTTTAAAAACACTTAACAATATGTGACATGTTTAATTAAATTTTCTTTATATGATTTATAATAAAAACAATTTTAAAGAGAATAAGGGAAAGCAATCGAAATAAGTTATTTTCTTCGCATTAAATACCATTTCCATGTTTTAACAATTTAAAAATAAACAAAAAGGAAAGGCATTTAGAAAAAGGCAAAATTTTACACGATGTTAACTTCAATATTAAAGTGTTTTTTTTTGTTTTTTGGTTTTTTTTACTTGCATGCTATAAAGACTATAACTGGTTTTGCATACGTAGGTTTAGCTCTTAAATTATGCAAATCATTTTTTGTCATTTTAGCTTTTTCATTAAATAAATGGGCCTTAATATTTATTTATCGTTAAACTGAACACAATTGCTATCATCCGAAGCTAATACCCCAATATCAAGCACAATCAATCTTAGACAGGTGATTATAATATAAATCATGTCTTAAATGTTCCATCAATTTGATGACCTAAAAAAAAATGCTTGATTAAACAAAGCAAAATGGTGCGTTTGTATCGACCCATTATTAATCAAATTTTGATATGGAAATGACATCCTAATGAAAATTAGTTAATGCTAAACTTAAAATGAAAAATACAATTTCACCTAAAGCATATGGTTATTTTAGCTAAAAGTAACAGTTTTTTTTTTATTCACAAGAAGATCTCAGGGTAAGTGTAAATATATATCACAGATGTACAGGTTTGTAATAAAATAAAAACTTTTTCACACCAACCTATATGGGATATTTAAAAATAATAAATAAATCCAAGCCTATTCAGTGACAGAAATTTGTCAGCAAACAAAAGTTATTTAGAAAAGGGATAGCAGCATGTATGAATAAAAGCACTTGATTTAGATCTTGAAATAAAATACTCATGAAAAGCAAAGTATAATGGAGATGTTATATCACCAATTTCCCATGGATTAAGTCCTACAATTTTTTAAGGCAAGCTAAAACTCACCTGATCTTAGCGATACAAATGATTTACCAAGGTCCTCAACACACTGTTTGGATCTTCGCCACTCCTCACTCAAAAAAGCCTAGATAAATAAAATATTACCACTAAAATGATGACAGTAATGTGTTGTTGTTTTTTGACTTAAACTTTTTTTATACAAAACTAAAATGACTCTTTGTTAATATTTCACTGTTTCATAGATAATTATCTTTAAAACTGTCTAGTTTATTATTTTCAATTGCAAACCAGATTATGTTATTTAACTACAATAAAATTGAAAAATTAAACAAAGTGGTATTTTGTTGTGTTTTTTTTTTTTTGTTGTTGTTTTTTTTTGTTTTATGTATTCATCTAGTTCTCTTGAACGCCATTGTTAAAAATACAATTCTCAAACTACTAAACAAACAAGAAAGGTTGTGAATTGCTAATCTGAGGTAAATCTGGAGTCAATTTATTTGAACAAACTCGAATTTCTGCAAAAACATTTCAAATTCAGCAAGAAGAATCTGAAGTTTTCACTACATACATACGGAGAATTGCCTTCGCCGACTGCTAGTCATGCTTTAGGGATATCACAATTTGAGCAGAATGATACTTAAGAGACATCTGTGTCAAACATTTTGAAATCTGCCCAGGACATTTTGAGACAAGAGCTGTCAGGGGACAGCATGCCCGACTATATAAAATGCTTGTTGGTAAATCAAATGAAATCTATTTCAATTCTTGCCCTTCACATACCCTGTACATAATAATAGTCAAAATTGATATACCTTGATAGTCTGATACCCCTTAATATTTTTATGATGTCTAAAATCAATCCCATGCCTAGTTACTGAGACATAAGCACAATAACACTGTTTATGCAAAACTTTAACAAAAAATCCAAGTTAGAAAAGGGCCATAATTTGCATAAAATTCAGTCCAAAAGTTATCATCCTTAGTTTTCTGATGCCCCTGAAGACACTCTTTAACTTTCTAGTCAATTCCACAAGCAATTTCTGAGATATATGCTGGATTGAAGCTTGAATGCAAAAATTTAACCAAAATTCTAAGTTAAAAGGGGGTCATAATTTTTAATATATTCCATCAAATGTTATCTTCCTTTATAGTATGATACTTCTAAACATATTAAAGATGTTTCAAATCAATCGCATGCCTTGATACTGAGATATTAGCATAAAAGTAACTTGCATGCAAAACTTCAACCAAAATTTCTAGGTTAAAAAGGGCAATAATTTGTAACATATTCTATCAAGAGTTATCTACCATGAAAGTATGATACCCCTGAACATATTAAAGATGTTTCAAATCAATTGCATGTCTGGATACTGAGATATAAGCATGAGAGTACCCTGCATGCAAAACTTTAACCAAAATTTCTAAGTTAAAAAGGGGCCATTATTTGTAATATATTCTATCAAGAGTTATCTACCCTAGTTGTCTGATGCCCCTAAACATATTCAAAAACTTTCAAGTCAATACCATGAATGCTTATTGAGATACAAACTAGATAGTATAGCTTGCATGCAAAACTTTAACCAAATTTTCTATTGCATGCAAAATTTTAACTAAAATTTCTAAGTTAAAAAGGGGCCATAATTCATATTAAATTCAGCCAAGAGTTATCTACCTTGGTTGTCTAATGCCCTTGAACATAATTAAAAGCTATTAAATCAATACCGAAAATGGTTTTTGAGATATAAGGTTGATAGTAACTTGCGTGCAAAACTTTAACCAAAAGCTGCAACGCCAACGCCAGGGCGACTACAATAGCTCTCATATTCTTCGAATAGTCGAGCTAAAAATGGGCTTTTAATAGTTATACATTAATATATAAATATAAAAATACGAAATATTGGCCCTGCTTTTTTATGGATTTGAATTATTAGGGCAATCTTTGTGGGGTAGAACCAAAGGAAAACCAAATAAGTGCAAATATATATTTAAATTCTATCCAACAGGTTTTTAGATTCTTACCATTGGCAACCATTTCATTTTCTTAAGTAAAACATTAAAAGAAATATTCCAAATGAACATTTTTGTAAATATTTATGAAAATTAGATCAACAGTTTAGTTCTCGTTTGAATAACTTATTGAGGATGATAGACCGTTAGACGGAGGTCGGTCACGATGACCCACTGCAATCACTTGATGTTTAACAGAGCTAATTTCAGCCTTTCGAAATGGTTTATTTTTTACGTGGAAAAGCTAAGAAAGTCTTATGATCCTCCCGACAAAACATACATATTTTTCTTATGCACACAGGTCTTCAAGTAATTTGTTTTTATTTTGAGGGGTAATCTATATTTCAGCAATTTTTGTTCAGGAGCATGATATTTAAGGGGTCAATGAAATGTTGATCAATAGTTTAAGCAATGGGACGACTTAATGCTTAAAGCACATCCAACCTTTGGACTAATTTTAGTGGGGTTATGGTTGCTTAAACATTCATATAAGTGGCAGTGGGATTTTTCTTTGGGTCTACTAAAAATGATTTCTTGTGTAATGTTTAAAAGAAGAAACAGTTTTTACATATTTATATGAGAAACATAATGTGCAGTTTTCTGATGTTTTCGGTTGATAACCTGCAGCCATATTCATTTAAGAAACTTAGGTGGGTTCACTAAAATTAACCCATACTAAGTTTTATCAGCCATCTGAAACTGACACAGGCAGATTCTTCTAGCTCAAGTAACTTGCAGCTAGTTTAAAACCAGCCACTACAGGACTCATATTTAGAGCTGGGTAAAATATTCTGAAATACTACCTCACATGTTTCCTTATCTTTTTCATTCACCATTAAAATGATTTTTCGTATATGCCCATTGATTCTTTCATGTATGAACTCTTCTGCAGCATCAAAAATGATTCGAGCAGTGTCACGTCTTGGATATTCAAGATTTCTAATTCCAAGGGCTGGGAAAGCTATTTCTGTACAATCTGTGTACAGTTCTGCCTCGTATAAACATCTCCTGACAAACAGCCATAAGACCTGTAACAGGAAAAATGTTTTTTCTTTTTGTTTATTTGTTTTCAGTGAAAGTATATAATTATAAAAGAGTAAGGTAATAATAACATGATTATGGTCTGACTAGAAATTAGTTAACCGCAAAGGATTCCGATTAGAGAAACTGTTTTCGGATATAACAGTTTTTCTTTTTCATTCTGTATAAAAACGATGACGGAGAATTTGGCTTTAGAGATTCATATTTAACGTAATGTGTGTCCCAAAGTAAAGAGATTATATCTCTTCATCATCTTAAAGATCTTAATAGCGACAATAAAGAGGACTACGAATGCTCTGGATCACTCATCTGATGAATATGTTTAATTCAACTCTTGTTTCTGTTGCCATGTAGTGCTCGTGTGAGCTAGATTAGCACACTTAAAAAAATATGGAAAGTGATATTTGAGAAAACAGCCTGACAGTAAAAATAAAAATTAAAATGATTGATTGGTACTTTATCATATGTTTTTGCAGACAGTAAGTATAATTTATAAGAGGTTTTATGTATTCGTCTAGTTCTCTTAAGCTTGAACCACACCTTTTCAAATGATAAACTGTTGAAGGGTGGTAGTACTCCATGAAAAACATATTTAACATTTGAATGGTAGTTCCTTTTGTTGGGGCCAGTCTCTGCTATCTCAAAATACTTGATTCCATTTGGATACAAGTCTTTACATTCATCTTGAAGTTCTTTCAATACACCCGCGTCTAAATCAGTGCTTTCTGGTGGAGTGTTTACGAGTATATCCGCCTAAAAATACAACATGTTTTATTGTAGAAACCGAATATAAATAACGAATTAAAGATTAAGTCTAAAGCTAAAAATTACAACACTCTTTGCTCATATGACAATAACATACTTTATTTGCATGACTAGACATACATCCTAAACAATATCTTTTTCACAACCTTAACATATAAGACTTAGTTTAACGATATAAGATATATAGGACTGTTCGATGTGTTTTTGAGAATGTTACATATGTTATATTTACAGATGCAATAAATAGTCTTAATCAATTGACTTATCTAAATGATCAGATCTTTTGAAAGACACACACGACTCAATAAAGATCCACATGACAAACTAGTATACAGTATGTTTATGCATCTCACCTACTAATATATCAAATTCTACTTTTAAATACTTGTGTAAATTGTAGTAGGTGATGGAGCAATCCAAATTAAAAACCTTTCTACACCAAAACTTCTTACAAGATCCAATGAACTGGTTTACAATCCCTGCAATCGTAGCATTATAAAGCTGCCTTTTACATTAGTTTTCTACAAAGAAATGGAAACTGTTTATGGTTTTTATTGGTCAAACTATACTTAGTAATAATTATATAACCTACCCTGACCTTTGGAATGGATCCTGTGCACACGACAACTTTGAGAAGGTCTTCTACATCTTCTAAAATACAAGTTTTTCAATTTTGCAGCAATTAAACATTAGCTAATAAAAACAAATATTTCAACAAGTAATAATTATAACGGTGAACTGGTACTAAGTCTGCCAAACAAAGTTTCTCCTTAGACAATTGTACACGAATGTTTTCTTTGAGAATTAAGGTCATAAACAAATTTTAGGGGGGAGCTGACCCCTAAGTGATCCATGTGAACATCAAAGAAGTACCATTCAATCCATCTGATCATGAGAAACAAGGATATATATGGTTTATAGGTGATGAGGATCTCAATGTTTTTTTTAAATAAAGGTCAAAAGTAAAACTGACGGGGTGGGGCCAGACCCCTTTGTGACCCCAAGGGACACTTAAGAAGTACCGTTCAATCTGTCTCATCATGAGGAATAAGAATATATATGGTTTGTCTGAGGGGATCTGAACATTTTTTGAGATATAAGGTCATAAGTAAAATTGAGGGGGTGTGGCCTGACCCCTGAGTGAACTCGGGGGAACCAAAGCAGTACCATTCATTCTGTCTCATATAAGAAACAAAAATATATATGGATTAGGGGTGGGGATCTGAACATTTTTTGAGATATAAGGTCATATGTAAAATTCAGGGGGTGGGGCCTGACCCCTTGGTGACCCATGTGAATGTAAAAGAAGTACCATTTAATCCATCTCTTCATGAGGAATAAGAATATATGGTTTGGGGGTAAGGATCTAAACAGTTTTTGAGATATAAGGTCAAAAGTAAATTTGTGGGGGTTGGGCCTGACCCCTGGGTGACCTTGAGGGAAACCAAAGTAGTACTATTCATTTTTTCTAATTATGAGGAACAAAAATATGCAACGCAGGGTTGGAAGTTTGAGTTATTTAACCAAAATACATTTTTATGCAAAAAAACCCAGGGACCCCCCATTTACAAAAATTAGGGAGGCACCACTACTCATTGAGGACTATTAGTGTGTAAAGTTTTGTAAAGATAGGTCGAGCAGCTTCCTAGATATGGCCAGTGCAATGTTGCCGGCGTGATAAAAAAAAAGAAGAAGAATAAGAAACAGAATAAAAACAATAAGTCTCCAAACTTCATTTGGGAGACTTAACAAGAAGGCCAAGATGACACTGAAATAGCTCACCTGAGAAAAATTGCCCTTACTGCCTGTGCATGTTACTAAAGTATAGTTAAGTCAAGTTGAGTTCAAGATCATTTTAATTTCACACAAAACATGTATTTGTGTCCCAAAATAAATTTAAACTCAAAATTATGCAATGCAATACCAAGTCATTGTTTATTTCTTTTTAAACATTCCTATCCTACTTTGACGCCATGTTTTTTTAATCAACTGAAGAGAACCAGATACCATTAACCTTCTGTTGAATAGTGCAGTAAGTTATCCAAAAACTTAGAAAAAGTAAAAATGCAACCCTGACACTTAAAATTAATTACGCAATGCAACTCTGTATGTAACACGCGTTATTATATTGAGTAACTAAACTGGAAATGGGAACGAATACCTTATTTGATAACCGAGAATTGGGATGGCATTGCAAACATATATTCAAATTTTAGGATCAAATTTAGAATACTAAATCTAAGCTAGTTTATAACGCCTAATGTAACAGTACTGTATACGGTTTTAAGTACATCCTACAGTGTGGTGTTTGCCTATTCGATGACATTGGTTTGCTTGTTTTAGCTTTTGTCTGGCATAAAATGAGCCTTATATTATAAATCTTTTGGAATACTCTCCACACCGTATCTTCCATGTGTGTTTGTACAACTAATAGACTTGTGAATATCCTCTTTAAATATGCACACAGTCTAAGATAACCATTGCCACCAATCAGCTTTATTGGTAGTTCACGTCCAAATTGAAATTTTTCATACTGGCCAAGAATTATCACCATAATCAATCACGTAGGCAAGGTTGGCTTCGCTAATTAGCTGTTGAGAAATCTGGTCTTTCTTAACAACCATATCTCAATTTATATTTTTGAGACAAAATGACCAGTGTCCAGTGTCCTATAGATGTATGCCCACGTGACACTTTCACACCAAGCAATTTCCAAATAATGAAGGAAAAGAATATAGAATGAAATGATACAATACATACAATTATTTTTTAGCTAAAATATTATTCCGAGTACTCTATTTCATTAATACTGTTTGATTGTTCAAAACAAATGCGAATATTTGTTACCATCTCTAAACTGAACTATACTTTACTTTATTCATTCACTATGGGTGCTCAAATTGACCTACCTTTTTCAAACTCAACATTGTGATCCTTTTTTCCAAATCCTTTGGAACTGTTTAAAGCTTTATTTATACACTCAATCACATCTTTCTCTGTCTGTTCTGTGCAACTAATAAAAAACTCTCTCAAGGTTGCTTCCTCGGTATGTTTGAAATAACGAATGGCTGCTCTAACAATGCCCTCTGCAATATCTGCAGGTAATAAATAGGGAAAACCAGTGACAGTTTGCACTAAAACATCCTTATACGTATCGTTTTCTTGAAAGAGTTCTACTAATGCACTTACAAGTTTGTCCAATGTGATAAAATTATGTCCATCTGCAACAACCAGGCCAGTAATATCTTTACAAGCAAAACCTTTTAGCTGACCTATGTGTTCAATTGCTCCTGTTGTCCATATCTTTTCTCTATCTTTGTATTTTCCTGCTGAAATCACTTCCAAATCTGCTTTTGATACTGAAAGAAAATATTTATAGAAAATAAAAGAAGGTACCATTTTTAGCTAAATAACTAGAAATTATGTTCATTGAATACCTATTTTCTAACCTTATTTTCACTATGTAAGGGGCCATAACTTTGCTATGCCACAATTATATGTGCTACAACCTTCAGTGAAAATATCATTTAAATTCGTTTACACACAATCAGTTAAAATAACATAGTATGTTATAGCTTGACGCAAAGGGTGGTACTGCAGGTATACCTTCTTCGGGGATTTGGTGTTCTATATGAATCCAATATTCCCCGAAGTGGCTTTTACAAAAATAGCGACTTCCCGTGCAATGAGCCCCACACTTGCCAATTAAAAAATATGTGTCAGGAAGACCTCACCAACATAAACAAGGGAGAATATTTATGTACCGATCATCTGTGAATGGGCAGTTTAAAAGACAAGTAAACATGTAACGAGTTTCACGATTTGCCAAATTCCCCAAGCTAATCGTTACCCGATGTTGCCAAAGTGACTGAATTTGTTTTCATCAGAGCAATTTTTTTCACTTTTTTCTTTTTGATTAAATGCAAAATATATCAAAATTTCATTTTAGATTTGTTTCAAATAACAATTCTAATTGATAAGTGACGAACCTTTTCCGGATACTTTTTGAACACGCCTCGTATATATTATCAAACAAGAGGGCCATGATGGCCCTGAATCGCTCACCTGATTAAAAATGAGCAACAGATGTAGGGTTTTTCATATGGACCTACTTTTTGACCCCACATGACCCAACTTCGAACTTGTCCAAGATATTATTTTTTAATTTCCCAAAATCAAACTTGTCTAAGATTTTATGGAGAAAAACATTCTGACCAAGTTTCATGAAGATTGAGCCAAAAATGTGTCATCTAGAGTGTTAACAAGTTTTTTTCTCTAAGATTTGACCTCATGACCTTCTTTTTGACCCCACATGACCCCAAAGTCAACCTTGTCTAAGATTTTATGGAGAAAAACATTCTGACCATGTTTCATAAAGATTGGGCCAAAAATGTGGCTTCTAAAGTGGTAACAAGGTTTTACTAAGATTTGACCTCGTGACCTACTTTTTACCCCACATGACCCAAAGTCGAACTTATCCAAGATTTAATGGAGAAAAACATTCTGACCAAGTTTCATAAAGATTGAGCCAAAAATGTGCCATCTAGAGTGTTAACAATGTTTTTCTAAAGTTTTGACCTCATGACCTACTTTTTGACCCCGCATTACCCAAATTCGAACTTGTCCAAGATTTTATGAAAACAAACATTCTGACCAAGTTTCATGAAGAGTGGGCCAAAAATGTGTCCTCTAGAGTGTTAACAAGATTTCTAAGATTTGACCTCGTGACCTACTTTTTGACCCCACATGATCCAATTTCGAACTTGTCCAAGATTTTATAGAGAAAAACATTCTGACCAAGTTTCATGAAGATTGGCCTAAAAATATGGCCTCTAGAGTGTTAACAAGCCAAATTGTTGACGACGCACGTCGCACGCCGGACGCCAGACAAAGGGCGATCACAAAATCTCACCTTGAGCACGTTGTGCTCAGATGAGCTAAAAAGAAAGGACCGTTGTTCTATGATAAATCATCTCTATCAAATTTGATGATATGAACAACTACACTTGATAGTGATCAATCCAGTAAAGTTTCACCCAATACGAACAGACTTTTTGGTGCTTTTCTAAGACCGTATGTGAAATTTATCATGTAGCATACAACTTATCTACGGCGTGATTTCGAGTGAGGTAGCATTGTATGTCTCAGGATAACAAGCCTTAAATACACTGACTTAATTACTCTCGGTGTGACATTAAACCCAATAAAATATATAAGAACGTCCGGTCACGACAGCCCACTCTGAGCCTAAATTCTCTGATGCGCTGAAAAGCAACTTTACGCTCCCTTATTATAATCAAAGCTAAACTTGACTTGACTATTTGGGTTAACCGTCGCTTCGACAGTACTTCAGTCATATAGCGATGTCCAGCTAATTAACTTGACGCCAAAACAGGAATATCTCCGCCCCGAATGTTTGTCGGAGGTTGTTGAACAAAGGTAACAACTGAACGCAAGGTTCACGTGCAATTGTTTGTCGGAGGTTTGTACAGCTTTTCACTGGTTAACCCGATATGCATATTCATTTCGGGGCGTTTTGGCGTCATGTTTATTACAGGTGGAGGAAGACCCC
>CM037783.1:11225046-11275046 GCA_021229015.1 Solen grandis
TTGAAAATACCGGTACATTGATTGAAGTGGGTTCATTTGCTGAATGTCATTAATTTCAGTACATTGTTGTTTATTTCATACAAAAAAAATATTTATTTCTCTTAAGTTTTGATAAGCTTAATTGTATTTGAAATGATTGAAATAAAAACATTATTAGTTGCTTTTATTTGAAAACATCCAAATGACAGCCTCCACCGTAGCAAGTGTTGGAAAAAGATAAAATTGCAAGACTGATTTGAAATATTTTAATTATCATGATTTTTCAAATCTTTGATACGCGGCCACTCGCGTAAACCAAGTTTGAAATATCAAGTTTGACGATGAGTTCCTGAGTTAACCGTGACAAACAGACCGGATGTGTCGAACTGATAAGTGTTACGCTTAATCACCTCGAATGGCGGAGGCATAAAAATAAAAACGTCATTTTCAGAATTTTTCATAAATCCCAGAGTGGGTCCCACCCCCTTCAAGCCACCTCTTGAACGGCCAATGTTTAAATAGCAGTGGCAATCAAAATAATTCATTATTTATTTGGATATATAAATTAAAATTAATTTATGAACGGCGGTAAAAAAATAAAACTAAAATGCTTATAAACATATTCATTACGTCACATGTGACTACCTAAACGTATCATTATTTTTTGTAGGAATTTTTGCATATATTACCACAAGGTAGTCATGCCGTGGTTAGATTTGGTTGGCAGACCTTCTGATTTCTTTATAAACCCAGAATATTTCCGGACATTTGACTTAGCATGACCAGGGTACGGGAAAATGTCAAAAAATCATCTTGTTTTATTCTTATGCCATTCCGGCGCTTATATCATTTACACTTCGACCGCTTACACCAGCAAAACGGAAAAGAGTTAAACAACAAAAATAAGTGGAACAATCGACTAGAACTCGCAAAAATATGTGATGCATTCCTAGCGACCATCGATAGATCGGATTCACTATCGATTGTCGCCGACTTAGGACTCGAAGCGACGATTTTTCGATAGTAGGCGACTATCGGGGAAACACTAATAGTCCCTTCCGGTATAAACACCGGTAAGGCTCTAAAAACAGTAACAGTCTAGATAACTGTTTCATTTTGGAATAACTGAATGAGTAAAGGAAATGGGTCAAAACCATGGCAGTGACATAACCTCTCAACCTATCCCAGCCCTCCACCACACACATTCCAAGAAGATTTAACAAACCTTTCCATTTCTCTGCTCTTCCTGACTTTCCTTTCATGTTCCTGTAAGGTCTCTCGTATAAATTTTCTTTCCTGTTGCTCCCTCTCCAGGGCCTCCAAGGTTGTTTCCCCGGTAACAGGGTCACGAGGTTCAATCAGCTGATGAGAGAGCTGTTCCTCCTTTATTCTCTTCTCTTCCTTCTCCTTTTTCAGTCTGAATAAACAATGGACAGAATAAAAAGTGTAATAAACCCATATATGTGTTGTATATTGATTGTGCAACATACATTGATTTTTCTTTATTGCATATCAGCAAAATAAACCACTTGTGATATGACTTAACTTCTCCATATACCAGTAGGTAAAAATTCATCATCATATATATATATATAAAACATATTCAGATAACACAATGGAAATAAATTTATTTGGGAAATCTTGAAAACAGTTCACACTGGCGAAAAATTAATTACAGAATTGATACTGTTTATTATTATCTATAAGAGTAGTTTCATTATTCCAGGGATTAACAAGAGCCAAGACTTTGGGAGATTTGATCTACTTTTATTTAATCAAATTTCATTAAAATTGCTAAATGAGAGAACACCCCATGCAAACATGTAAACCAGTTATACACACGGTTAAATTAATAGATCATGGACAAGTTCTTTCATATTTTGGCCAAATGTGATGATACTTCTCAAGATTTTCTCAGACAATATTATACTTGCTATATTTCAGATCCAAGTTTAGTAACCACAATATACTGTAATATGTGGAAATAAGATCACAAAACATGGATTTGGTGTCCAGTGTAAAACCATGTTATACCACTCAGATTTCCTTTCATAGCTGACCTACATTGTGTTAAAAAATTAAATCTTTAATTACAGTATATTTGTGCCTCCCAAACTTTTTCTACAAAACCATATCAAAGTGCCTATTCTAAAAACTTTCACCTTTCCCTTTGATACCATAGCTGCTCACCTCTGTATCCGTTTTCTGTGTTCTTGCCGTCTCAGATTTTCTTTCACCTGTTCTCGTTCAATGTCCATAAACAACCGTCTATACATAGCCTGTTGACTTTTGGCCCTTCGTTCTCCTCCTCTGACTGAACACCTTCGTAAATGTTTGGCACACGGACAGATGGGGCATTACGTAGGATGTCACTCCCGCAGAAACTGTTTGCTGCAATACAAATATTCAAGGAATAGAAAGAAAGAAAATCCCATAAAAGTTGCTGAAAACATGAAAATGCTTAGACCTTCAAGTATAAGTTTACGACCCTTTCATTAGCACCATTTCATACTGGCTACCAATATATTGGTCATTTTCTTGTTAGTTTTCATACAGAAGTATGGCCTTTTTTTTTTTTTTATATATATTCACCAGTTAACCATAATTCATTGTTCAACTTGGGTTTAATGTCTTACAGGCTATATGTTAGTCATTAAGGGATTAAAACTAAAGAAGTCAATATATAGTGCTGCCTCAATGTGATCTTGGGCTAAAGAAATGTGGCATGATACCACACTCCAGACACATTATCCTGACACTGGGCTAACCAGTGCTGGAACTACCCTTATGCTAAACTCCAAGCAAGGAAGATATTCCACTAACATTTTTAAACAACATTGATATAATATGGACAGGGACTGATCCCACAACTTCCTTTAATTAATCAAGTAGTGGGACCAGTCACAAGGAATAATGAGAGGATATATCAACCACAACTACCATATAACACAAACAATGATATTAACCGACAGCTAATTTTCAACCAAAGTTTACATGACTGACTACAGAAGCAGTAGAAGTGTTACTTATGAGGGTGTGGTCACCTGACTGTGAGCGCTTCTGTATTCTCTCCTCCCTCGTGTCTGGACCCTCGCTGTCCGCCAGGTTAAAATGGACATTCTTCACTGTCTCATGACCAGTCTTCTCCTCCTCATACAGCTCTTCAATATTCTCTTTGTCATCTTCCACAGCTGTGATAATAAAGTGAAATCTGTGCTAAAAGACCACCCATGGGATGAGCAAAATATGGCCCAAAGTCCTTGAGAAATACTAAATTACAACCTCAGTTTAAAACTCAAATGCCATACTCAGATCCCTATTTAAACTAATGACTATTCTTTGAGCTTGAGCATGAAAATCATAAGCAATATGAACATTGGGCCAAGTTTTCATTATATATATGGTATACGCACTCAGTAGGTACCACATAAAACCTGATCTGCAGAAAACCACAGTTAAACCTTACCAAATTTAATTATAAAATCCTCATTTCCAGACCACTGAGGAGCAGCGAACAGCATAAAACCTGATCAGCCTGTGAGTTACTCGCAGGCTGATCTGGTTTTATGCTGTTCGCATAGGTCTTTTCATGGTTTCCTCTATGAGGGAAAGGGTTAATTCAGGTTAAAATCAAAAGAAAATATGTTTTAAGGAATTAATATGAGCCTTATAAGCAGTTGGTTTTTGATACAGCTTTCCTGTAACTATTTTTCATATATCTCATGTATGAAGGGATTTTTTTTTGTATTTTGTATGAAAACTTAATCCAGGAGGTGGTCAATATGATTAAAACTTAAGTTTTTAATTTAGAATGGACTCAATATGGTTTTACTGTCAATATAATTAGTGGTTTAACACAGCCTTGTTTATATAACATATTATATTATATACATTGTAGCCAGTTAACTGGTTGTTGGGTCCATTTCAAACATGCATGAAAAAAAAGGCAATCAAAATAAAATTTTATGCATTTCTTTAAAGAAGTATTCCAATATGATACAATCACAGAAGAAGGAAGACTGACCTTTGTTGTTTACCACCTTGACCTTTTCAATAAGGTCATCATCCAGGATGTCAAATTCCTCCCCATCTACTGTGTACCTTGATGATGGATGCTAACAAAATTAAACATAAGAGATATCATTACTGGATACAACATGGGAAATTATAAATAAATTGAAGGATGAATGATGAAATAAACACTTATACTCAAGAATAAATGATGAAATAAGCACTTTAGACCGATTCTCAGGGGTAAACTTATGAAATAAGCATTTATTCTCAAGGATAAATTATCATCAAGGATTAATGATGAAACAAGCACTTATCCTAATGTATGTGATATTAAAATAAAGCAAAGACAGTTTAACAGTAAAATGATGAGTGCCTTAATATACATATAACACACCACTTAATTTTATACCAAACTTAAGGTAATCTATCCTGATCCACCATTAAATTGTGATCATGGTCCACCAAGTGATCATGAAGGTTTTTTAGTAAATGCAAGCCTCTATAGACTTTGAGCAAAAACATGTTACTCTAAGTTAATTGGATACTTGCATCTACACTGAAGTCTTTTTAAGCATCTGAAGTATCATGATTATGATATAATGATGAATGGATTACCTTAATAAATAATATCACATCCAGAGCACTCAAACATGTCAGGGAATCTACTGTCCAAAACTATACCAATACAGTAGTCAGTGTAGTGTGTGCAGTGCCATGCAGATAGACAGCACTTGTCAGTACTGACAAGTTAAATCCAAGTGCCTATCACCACATGCCCTCATTCAAATCAGAGACTTATAAACAGAGATTGGCAGCTTATTCTTTGCCCATACTGACCTTATGAAGTCACGCGCGGCCAATGAGACCCAAACAAGATTGGAAATTAAGTATACATTTATGGTAAGTTCCAATGGATATTAAAAGTAATATCAGTAAGCAATCATTCTACATGTTTGCCTTTAAAGATTTGTGTTACTAACACCAGTCAAAAACCCTTACCAGCAAAAATCACAGGTTAATCCTGCATGTACACGAGGCTATCATCTATCTCAACATTTTTCATGTTGCACTTATACATATTAGACCAGTTATCTATCCATCTTTCTTCATTCCCCCCATCCCTCTCTCTCGCTTAATTATAATAAACTTAAAAAAGTACTCTAATCATGCATCCGCCCCCTTCTTCTTTTATCTGAACTCACTTTAGCTAAAATCAGCAGATTTACTTTAAGTTTTTGGAAAATAATTGTTGTGTTATAAGACTCCCCCAAGCCCCACAGAAATGTTCAGTACCCGTGATATAGGTTAGCATGCTCTCGTTAACTAACAGGGCACGCAATAAAGTGTGTTATGTTTGAAAGCTGCTAATCTCTGTTTGTAAGTCTCTGTTCAAATCTATAACAGTAACCAAAAACAACAGTCATAATCATCTAGCGGTTATCACTTCTTTGGCAAAAATCAGTCCAATAGAGTTACTGGTGATAGTCTAGTTTCTATTTTGAGATTGGCCGAGTAACCTATATCATTCTGGTACCTATTTTATACCCATGCTGAGGTCATTGCAAAATGTTGGAAACCAGATCAAACACTATAAGTTCTAGCACAATTTAGTACATATAAAACAGGAAAATTAAATCAAGGTAGGACAGAAATTCTCCATAACTGGAGAACAATAGTCTGTCATGGAGGAATACATGGTAACAGTCTATTCCATAGTTGCTGGCTGAGTTGTCAGTCAGATAGAGTGAATAGAAATAATTTTCAGAGATTAAACAAGAGGGCCAAGATGGCCCTTGGTCGCTCACCTGAGAAAGATGATTGCTTAAGAAATAAAGATGCTTGAGTGTAAAAGTGAAATCTGGCTTTTTTTTATGGTGAAATGGGCATAACTCCTAAATTTACAGGTCAATATCAGTTATAATTGAACCCGATTGTGAGATTATGGGCATAAACATTGTCTTAAAGTTTAAAAATGATTGTTAAAAAAATGAAGTTGGTAGAGAATAAACAAAGTGAAATCTTGCATTTTTTGTATTAAAAGGGGCATAACTCCTGACCTAAATGACCTATCTCAGTCACAATTGAACTCAATCGAGACATTATGGCATTAACAATGTCATAAAGTTTGAAGATGATTGCTAAAAAAAGGAAGATGCTAGAGTGCAAACAACGTGAAATATGGCTTTTTTTATATTAAAAGGGGCATAACTCCTGAACTCCTGACCTAATTGACGGATCTAAGCCATAATCGAACTCAATCGAGACCTTATGGTCATAAGCATTGTCATAAAGTTTGAAGATGATTGCTCAAAAGATGAAGATGCTAGAGTGTAAACAAAGTGATTTCTGGCATTTTTTTAATATTAAAAGGGGCATAACTTCTGAACTAATTGACGGATCTCAGCATTAATCGAACTCAATCGAGACCTTATGGTCATAAACATTGTAATAAAGTTTGAAGATGATTGCTAAAAAGATGAAGATGCTAGAGTGTAAACAACGTGAAATCTGGCATTTTTTTATATTAAAAGGGGCTTAACTCCTGACCTAAGCAACTGATCTCAGTCATAATCAAACTCAATCGAGACATTATGGTCATAAGCATTGCCATAAAGTTTGAAGATGATTGCTCAAAAAGATGAAGATGCTAGAGTGTAAACAACGTGAAATCTGGCATTTTTTTATATTAAAAGGGGCTTAACTCCTGACCTAAGATGATCTCAGCATAATCGAACTCAATCGAGACCTTAGGTCATAAGCATTGCCATAAAGTTTGAAGTGGATTGCTCAAAAGATGAAGATGCTAGAGTGTAAACAACTTGAAATATGGCATTTTTTTAATATTAAAAGGGGCATAACTCCTGACGTAATGGTACGATATCAGCCATAATCGAACTTGGCCGTGATTTTATGGTTATAAACATTGATATAAAGTTTGAAGATATTGCTCAAAATGAAGATGCTAGAGTGCAAACAATGTGAAATCTGGCTTTTTTGAATTTTAAAAGGGACATAACTCCTGACCTAATGTTCCGATATCAGCCATAATCGAACTTGGCCGAGATTTTATGGTTATAAACATTGTTTTAAAGTTTGAAGATAATTGCTCATAAAATGAAGATGCTAGAGTGCAAACGAACAAATTGTGGACGACGGACGACGGACAGACGGACGGACGACGGACATTCATCGATCCTAAAAGCTCATCCTGAGCACACGTGCTCAGGTGAGCTAAAAATATATACCTTTTGACAGATATCATTACTGTTAAAATATTAAAGGTTGTATTTTGAAACATTCATTACAAAGCATACAGGTGTTAAAGTCCAAAGTGGAACAGTTGGGAATCTAAACAAATACAAGAGCTTCAAAGGACAGCACGCTAGACTATTAGAAAATCAAATGGTATCTATTTCAATTCTTGGCCTTCACATACTCTGCATATAATAATAGTCAACAAGAGCTGCCAGGGAGACAGTGCGCTTGACTGTTCTCAGTGCTTTATAGTATAAAAAAAGCCATGCTGAATCTTTCAAGGGCCATATATCTGTTCAAATACATGATAGTGTCTGCTCTGTTCTACTTATTGCATTTATGTTGCTGAACAAGTATACAAAGTATCAAACCCAACATATTTATGGGTGTATATTTATATGGTCACAAAGGGGAATGATTCCGATAAAATCCATGCTAGAGTTATGGGTCTTGGTCAGTGAGCTACAATTATGACCCCAAATATTTGTAAAGTTTCAAGTGAATACCTTAAGTGTTTGTGGAGATAGAATAAGATATAAAAACTTGCACGCAAAACCTTAACCTTGAGTGTTATGCTGACGCTGACACCAGGGTAAGTGGGATAGCTCTCACTATTCTTGGAATAGTCATGCTAAAAATGATATACCTTGATAGTCTGTTACCCCTAAATATGTTTATGAAGACTAAAATCAATTCCATGCCTAGTTACTGACTAGTTACTGAGACATAAGCATAATAACATTGTGCATGCAAAACTTTAACCAAAATATCCTAGTTAGAAAAGGGCCATATTTTGCATTAAATTCAGTCAAAGAGTTATCCTCCTTGGCTTTCTGGTGCCCCTGAACACACTCAAACTTTCAAGTCAATACCATAAACGATTTCTGAGATATAAGCTGGAAAGTAGCTTGCATGTAAAACTTTAACCAAAAGCTGTAACGCCAGCACTAATGCCAATGCAGGGTGACTGCAACAGCTCCCATATTCTTTGAATAGTCAAGCTAAAAAGTGGGTCAGTTGGGAATGAACCTATCATATATCATGATGATTAGACAATCACATTAATCATTATGCAAGATTAGATCAAAAGAAAGGCTTTATATACAAGACATTGTATAAACATGCATAGCTGTTTTTATTGTAATGGACATGTCCAATTACAACAATGCAGAAAATAATTAAGCTGCATCTTTAGCCATTTAAAGGGGATTTATTTTCATTTACAACTAGGACATGTATTCACAAACAAATCCTTTATGAAAACTAGGTCAACCATTGATTACAGTATAGCTACTGGATAACGTGATAATTTAATTTCAAAACATCTGAAAACAACTTGTCTATACCTCAAAACTTGACACAGTTCTACACATGTAGTATTATTACTAATGATGTTTAATATTTTTCTATTAATATTTGGTTGATTATATTGATGTTTTCTAATTGTGTGGTACATGCATATACATGTATATTTTTTAACCAACATTTTAATTATAAAATGTGTCTGACTTTGTGTGTGTGTGTGTGTGTGTGTGTGTGCTTTCTGATCTTGGCCTGCTCTGTTTGTCAAGGTGTCAAAATGTAGCTAGGTAAAGGCTTAAAAAGCTAATCACTTCTACAAACTGTCTACTTTATTTTCAGTTACTTTAATGGATAATTATAATGACAAATGAAACATCATTATTATTAAGTAAACTAAAATATAACTAACATTTTTGTTAAAATTCTAATATCACAGACATTCTATGTTAATGTTCACACTACTCTAACATTACTTATTTTCTGAAGGATACCCAACATTTATTTTCTTTACCAAAACTAGTTATATTAGACTGTAATATAATTACATGTCATCATAGATAACTGGCCCCACGCTCTCAAAATACTTCTGCATGATCATCTGCAAATCTAAGTATTATACTAGTACTCAAATTCATATTGAAACTTATGGTTATAGTTTGAGTCAAAGAATGAAAATCATACCATTTTATTTTCAGGAATACAGAGTCTGACTTGGGGTCTAAAGTTTGAATTATTTTATTGGAATCTGCATTGTAATGAAGTGAATAGTATTGAAGCTACACAGTTTGATTAATATTTTCTTCATCAACCGTAACCCACCAACATGCAACACAACATCAAAACACATGAAATAACTTAACAAACAATGTGCAATATTCAGGCATAATGATACAAATAAGGAAATATTCAGCTCTTTCTGCATCTCTTTGACTCGGGGATTATGGAAGAAAACGAGGCTGGTTTCATCCAGATTATTTGGACTTTATTTTGATCAGTAATAGAAATCAATTAAATATACGTCATCTCTAAACATGAATTTGAAACATTAACTAATATATGTTGATAACAAGGAAAACGAGGCTCAGAAAAAAGGCAGGAACTCATCCACAAACAATAGCAATGCTAAATCTCAGAAACAAAGTGCTAATTGTATACCAGTGAGTGAACCAACACAATTCCCTGGACATGGTGTATACATCCCACCTTATCCAGGTCCACACATCGACATTTTACCCTCGTTCAGGAGACTTTGGAAGATACCCCACTCACCCTACCCACCCAATCAGTAATGAGGGAAGTATGTTTGAACTCATAAATGAAGTTAACACCAAACTTCAAACTATTCAACCAACAATGACATCATACAACAAGATGTGTCAGTATGACATGAATGTTTTATGCTACAATAAATTTGACTACAGAAATTTACTCTATTCAAGCACTGTAATTCTCTCAAAATTGCACAAAGGAACTTGAAGTCAACTCATCCTTGTACACTTACATATAAAAAAAAATTAGCTCAGTATCTATAAGCATGTAGTCAAAAAGGCTGGGAAACATATTTTATTTCAGAATGACAGAATGATGGACAGGGGTAAAACTATATGCTCCTGTCACAAAGAGAGCTGAGGCTGGATCATGAATAATTCTGCAGATCTGCAGGAAGCTTTCATGCCCGAGTTACAAAGCTACATAATTACTTTACAGGTGAATATTACCATTTACAGATATTGGTGTTGCAGCTATGTGCAATGTGCATGCATTGTACTTACTGTCTTCCTTCCAGTCTATTTATATAGAGACAAAAGCTGGACATTACCAAATGAAGTATCAGATCTGGTCTATTCCAAATAATGGCTTATGAATATTGTTAAATTGTTAAAAGATGAGTACAATATATAGCTAACAAACATTTTTATACAATTATCAGTTCCCAGTCTTCTGTGAGTTTAAAATATTTACTGAATTAATTTTCTATGAGCAATGAAGTGATAAATCATACAGAAAATTTTTCATCTCAAGTTTCTTATTTCTTTCTGATAAATCAGTTTTTGCAATTTTATTAGACTTTCAACTTAACCTGGTTGAAATCTGTATCTATTAAAATGACAGAAGACAGTCACTGCAGAATTTTCTGCACATTTTTTCTCCTCATTAAAAATTGAACATGATGCTATCAAGTTTACAGTCTTGAGTCCAATTCCTTTCCAAAATGTTTTGTTTCTGTAACATTCAAAACAATCTTTGTTTCCTACAAAGTGCAATATTTATTTCTTATATATATATATTTATATTTCAGTAAAGCAGCGTCAACCAGTCATACTTACATCCCTTGTTCTTGAGATCTTCCAAACACCGCCAGGCAGGTTATCTCCTTTGTAGTTTTCTGTGATGACCCGCTGTGATATCAGATTTTTCTTTGCTTGACTCACATGCCGGTGAACCTGTCCACAGACAGATAAGGGAGGTAACTCAAAAATATTTGGGGTCCATGTCTCAATAAATCTCCTACGTCTATATTTTAGACTTAGACTCAAGCAGTGCAATTTTTCAAAGTGATATTTGACTCAATCTATAAAAAGCTTCAGTGTCTACATACAGCTGTATATTCCTTTACATATACTGGGCAACAATCCATTGGAAGTTAATTAAACAGAGCAAATTTAGAGCCCCAAGTTGAATCATTATACCTGTATTGATATTTGAGTTTTAGAGGACCACATTACACAGGTCTACACTGTATATGTATACTTTAACTAAGCTTTTTAAATCTTATTTGTTCCTAATGCAAAGAGCAGTATAAAAGGTCAAGATAATAATTTTCTTCCTTTTACTGCTCAAAAGTTTCACACAAAAATTGAAATGCTACATATCTGAAATTGTACTTAAATATAAACTCAATTTATGACATCTATCAAATATAAATCATAAAGTGAAAACTCTGAATATAACAAACAAGAATCTGCTCAAAGTCAATACTTTGGTTCATAGGCCTTTAACCCTTTCCCTCATGGAGGACACCATGGAAAGACCTATGCGAACAGCATAAAACCAGATCAGTCTGCGAGTAACTCGCAGGCTGATCAGGTTTTATGCTGTTCGCTGCTCCTCAGTGGTCTGGAAATGAGGATTTTGTAATTAAATTTGGTAAGGTTTAACTGTGGTTTTCTGCAGATCAGGCTTTATGTGGTACCTATTGAGGGCGTCAAAATGAGTATATATGAGGGAAAGGGTTAATATTCTGACAGTCATTTTGAAACATCAGTCTTGATAGCAGAAATGTTGATTTTGAGTGAATTCAAATGGTCTTTAATCATACAGTACCCTATAGCCTTGTATTATAGTTTGTTCACATTTTTAATGTTATATATACGTATGCATATACTTGAAGGTAAGTTACACAACAATTTCTTACCTGGTTTGTTTGGTCTGAGAATGCATGATTTTCATACAGGTCCTCTGCCTCTTTGTTTCTGCCACCTGGATAGGTGTACAAGGTATACAATGCATTAAATTGAAACACTGTCTGATAGAACTATGAAAAAAAAAAATTGGTTTGCAAATAGCTTGACTTTTAAATTCTAGTTTAAATAAAAAAAATAATATTTAATCCACTAGAGCTATCATTGATGGTGATAAATACCCTTACATACCCCTACAACATACAGCAGCAGAACAATGTGTGAGATACAGCTACACTTCATTTGTGAATACATTTTGTATTTGTTTTGTATATTGTTACACAATGGCCGTCCCTATTCCTGATATCTGCAATCCATTTAGGGTTTGCATTTTTAGCAAGATAAACATGTGAAAAAATGCGAAAAAAAAGGAAATGTCTCATAGCATCGTATAACTTTATAAGGCACACCCGGTCCAGAAAACAGATACTGAACTGTGTGTCAAACAGAGTAAGTCAATAATATGTACTCCCACTAAATTTTGTGAAGCTACAGCGGTGGTATTAAAAATGGTCAGTTTACTACAAAGATTCTTTTACAAAATACAGTAACCTAGTTTAATGTCCAAGACAAACTGGTAAAAAGACAAGAGCTTTCACCAGTGTTTAACTGTTTAGTGTTACCTTTGTTAGCCTGGAAAGAGTCATCCACAGAGAAAGATGTCTGAGGTCTCACTATACAGGTATCCTGTTTGGCGTAATCCCGAGAGGAGAATGCACTCTGGGTTACAACATTTCTCTCATGCTCAGCCTGTGAAAAAGATAACCCTATTTTATTATATCACCTACGATACCAGCTTTTTTTTTTACATTTTGCTCTCCAGATAAGATTAGACGTTTTCCTCCTTCAACCATATTGAATTCTGCCCTCAACTTTGGGGTGTTTATCTTTGAAATTTATCATACAGAAATATCTCATTATTAAGTAATCAATTATTCTATTTACTGAAATGTAAAATCCAAAGATACTAATCTTTGTGACAAAAAATAGTCTATTATTTCTTTAAATTCCAAAAGAATTCTAAAGTTTGAAAATTGTCTGCACTCTTATGACAGAATTTTCAAATTACAAACATCTGTATAATATACTTAAATCAAATTCAAATCACTTCATATTTTTGGACTAGTTTATTATTAGAGACAAAGCTAAGTACAAGCATTTAAAGGTATGATGACATAAAATAAAATTTGACATACAGCTTTAAAATTACTTTCCAACTGGGCTTGCTTCTTCATCTTGTCCAACCTGTTCACCCGTTTCTTGACTTCTTGCTGAAATTGTTTCAACCGTGCAGCTTTCTCTACCTGTATTTGTCGCAAACGTCTCTCTTCATCCTGGGCTGCTAACTGTAAGGAAACAGTATAATATACAATTATTTTCCATCTCATAATCAATATTTGTAATTCACTTACAAAGTGTGAAATAATCCCATACTAGTTTAGCTGAAACTTACTTATTTTACAATAATTGGAAAACAAGTTCTAGCAACTTGAAGCCTCTCAATGATTCCTGGGTTGGACCAGTACTTTATTCCTGAGAAGGTCATGAAAATTCCTTGCCAGAAATGAGGTTCAAACCCACGTCTTTTGGATCCAAAGTTAGGTATGAGTCCATGCCATGCTGACTCTTCATGAAGCCTGCTTAAAGACTGACCAAACAATGAGCCTCTTACAAGTGGCTTTATATGCTAATTACTGCATCTATTCCTTGGTTTTATGGAAAGTGCATCAAAAGACAATCATGTTTTCCTATGATGTTTAGACTTCATTTATTTTAATTTTCATATACATTCAAATTAAAGAAACAAGTTTCCTAAAATTATACAGCTTGAGTGGTGAAATATGTGGTTTAATCACTGTGGGAGAAACCAGGGAAAACCCATGTGTCTGGATGGGCGACACACATTCACTCTCACATAAATGACCAGAAATTTAACTGCTGACGCCTTGGTAAAAAGCGAAGTGCTTCACCACCATGTTACCACTGCAACCAGTGGTGTCCAGGATTCAATCACAACAAAGCCCAGGTGAGGTATTTTTCTCCACCCCTAGAAATTACGATTTGGTTATAAGTAGGATTTGCATATGGCGGATCCTGGAACACACTGATGTACCTATCCTCAATAGGAAGCATGGTTGATGCTGGTCCATGTTAGTCCTATATAATATGCCGTTACTTTGTATAACCAGGATTTGCATATGGCGGATCCTGGAACACACTGATGTACCTATCCTCAATAGGAAGCATGGTTGATGCTGGTTCCATGTTAGTCCTATATAATATGCTGTTACTTTATGATATTTTCTTTCTGCAGCAAAGCATCATCATATCGAAAAGCCTCAAAAACACATAGCATTTTCTCTGGTGATATCAGGGTGGAATGTTTAAGCTGTTATAAACTCAATGACATGGAACAACTACACCTAAAACTACCTTGAGTAGAAGACACAAACATTTCTTATACCACAGGAACAACTAACTTATGGTGACAATATGTTTTAAACCAAAATTCAACAAGTAATTAGCAAAGGTAATTGCTTTAAATATCTGACCCATTTCCATGTGTACATGTTGACATCATATTGATAGCTGATTGATTCATTTTCAAAGTACGATCGATAGTGAATCCATTTTTATTTTTAAATGAAATTTTAAGGAAAAGTACCTGAAATGGGAAAGAGTGATTCCTGTGACTGATGACTTTGTCATCTAGATATTCTGTGTTAGTTGTTATACTGAAACATTCCCATATCTCAAAATTATAAGCATGGTCAGTATGTACTCGATAATTCTTGATTGAAATTTAGCCTCTTCCAATTGGTTAATTTATTTACTTATGATAATGGTGTTTTCTAGAGTGAAGAAGATGACCACATTTGATTAATAAGCCTATAAAAATAATTAATTTTTTTTGAAAGTTTCAATACGATGTTGCTTTGTCCCAAATAAAAAATTATCACAAAGTGATGGAATATTATGGGACTAGTTCCATGTTTACTTTTTCCTATTGCCCTTTTTTCCCACGCGGTATGCCATTGAGTCCCTAAATACGCAGTGCTGCTCTTTGATCTGGATTCTGCCACCATTCTGTCGTATCCAGATTAACAACATGCCCTTATTACCAATGCTCCAGCAAGTGTGTAAATTGTAATAAGGCTCACCACCCAGTTGCCCTCCTGCCCTTTTATGATATGCTGCCGCCATGTGTATGTAAGCTACAATGTAGATGATGTCAGCTGTATGTTCAGTCAACATAACGGGAACTAACCTGCACGGTTTGACTCCAGTTTTTTCGTTGTGTAATGAATGTAAGCTGGTACCAACTCGCAACCTAAGCCAATGTCACTTCACCACAGATTTGTTATTATGTGGCATGAACTACGATTGGTCAAAGCCATTCTCATGCATGTTTAAGAGTGAGATATTCTCATGCATGTTTAGTTTCGTGCATGTTTGTCATTTACGTTATTTACATTCAAAAATGAACATTTTTACATGTACGCGTATGTATCATACACACATTAAAATAAAATTATAACAGTTTTCCTTACTTGGGTTATACTAGATTTCTGACATGCCTAATTAACTTAATATGTAGATATATGTATAATAAATCATCACTAATGAAAATTGGATCATTATGCAAATAAAAACCTGAAGTGTAAACAAAACTGAAACTTATACCGAGAAAGTTCTAAATAATAATTATCATATTCATAGATAAAAGTACCAATATGGAAAAAGTCTTGTTTGAATTTTGTTTATGTTATATCATTCAAATTAAAAATTTTCAAGGTATAATTGTAGGACATTATTATCATTACTGGTTGCATATGAGACAACTGAAATAAATAAATTAAATTCATATGAATTTATTTAATGAGGATACTGATAAAAATTGAAATTAAAATATTTATGCGCCCCCATTTGGTATGAATATAATGGGACGCAACCAAAATGCCCTTTTGAGTAAAAAAAATTACATACATGCCATATCTCCCGGCGGGAGATTAAATCTCCCGGGATTTCGACTTGTCTCCCGATCTCCCGCCGGGAGGTGAAAATCTCCCGGTCTGACTTAAATCAAACAGGTTTCCCTTTGAACTCAGTATAATCCATTCTATTACCAAACTATGATACAGCATCAGGAAGCTTACGTAAGAACATGTGTTAGTATCAATTCTGACCAGTGTGCTGTACACAGCCACAGGCAATGTGTGATTGTCCCTATCCAATCAAATTGCGTGATTCAGACAGGTAGCAGATTCGCCAGTCTATCAGTTGAAACAATTATCGTTGGGTCATTAGCAGCTATCAAGGCAATACTAAAGCTAGAATGAGTAAGGTTAGAATGCATTTGGTACATCGTAATAAAGACGTAAATTATTGCTTTAGTATATCTTACCAGGGATAAAAAGGTCCCGGAGAATAGCTAATCCTTACTTACCGGAAGTGTAAACAATAAATGATAATTAGATCAGCTGTTTACCAATTATTTAAATCTTAACAAAACTCGTCATATGGACACATCATATAAAGTACACCTCAGCTAGCGGTAAATAGCAAATGAAGTGCAATTTTCACACCGACGCTGATTTGATTAACAACGGATATCGTCTGCTGAATAATTTACTATAATGAGATGTGCTGATCGGAAGAGTTGGATAACCACTTCATATCACCATACCGTACACGATAAATATTTTCAGCTAAATAATATTTTGGCTAAAAGCAATTTAATTTAGAAAAAAAAAGAAAAAACAGACAGAAGGTGAAAATATTATTAAATATGATCTGACTCTTTATCTTTATTCATCCCCATTAATTAAAACCATATGATCAGAAATCATTCCATAAATCAAAGATACTGTATCAATTTAAATGTGTTTGATGTAAATGGCATGATCTCTGATCTGTTACAAGGTAGTGTTGCATTTAATGTGAAACGGTGCTTGTGGAAAGTTAAGTTTCTATTTGAATAAGATATCTATTAATAAATTTTTAGATATAATTTTTAAAGGTATTTTCATTAATGCAATACACAGTATATAATATAAACTGTTAATGAATTTAATGAAGGGTAATCAAATGTGTATTTTTCTTTATTTTTTTTTTTTTCATTAATAACGTCTCTTTGATATATGTCGTAAAATCTCCCTGGCTGGACCCCAAATCTCCCTGTGAAAATTTCAAAACCTCCCTGGGAGACATACTGAAAATATGGCATGTATGAAATTACCATGCCCCAACCAGATCCTAGACACTACAGGTAATACATTTTAGTAACTGGCCCTCAAAGGGCACTTTCACTGCCTGATCTATCAAAGAGGAAAGGGTGTCTGTCTGCTGACCTGGTTCAATCCCTGACAAAGGCCAGGTATCTCTTCCAGGAAATAACTTTGTCTGACACTCAAACCAACACAGAGTTTGTAATTTGTAGATCAGTTGCATCAAAGACATGTCAATTTCAAACTGCAACATCATGTAAACAAATTGTATATTATATATTTCCAGTAAGGGTCAAATACGAAATGTAATGGAAGGTGTATCCAACACATTGCCAACACATTGCATATAAATGATATTTATTGTAATGCTTGCAACATGAAATAAATAATCAAGTCCAGTCATGTTTGTAAACATAGGAATAAAGGCTGGTTTAATGATTACCACAGCTTCTTGCTGCTGTGGTGGCGGTTCTGCCTGGACCCATGCACCAACAGCCCGAACCTCGACATTTCTATTACCCATTACATCAGTGCTGATGACAGGGTTTGATATTTTTCTGAACCCAACATTTGACTTCGATTTGGCCGCCATTGTTAAACGATTTGGTTGCCGGGAACGCTAAATCCCGGGATGCAAATAAAACGGAATCTGATTTTTTAAATAGCAAAAATATATATATAAATATTTACTCAGGCAAAAGTGTTTTTAGAGTTATCATTTATATAATTGAAGTTTATTACTTTTGTAAAGCTGTGCTTTAAATATTTATTCTAGATAAATATTATCTTCTAGTTTATATACGCGAATTCTGCGATTATTTTTATACCTTGCACACAGTATTATTCCGTAACTTTGACCAGTTTCCAATATGTCTGCGGCCATGTTTAGTTGACAGAAAATTAATCTGAATGTGAAACTTTCATAATATTCGGACACATTACGGTATATATGTTTGTGCTGTGTCAGCATTTTATTTGAAGTCAATTTTTCACAGTAAAAAAATGTGAAAAGCATATATTTCTTCCCACTTTTTTGACAAAATATTTTTAAAGTGAAAATTGTGTGAGTTTATTTTATCAAGGCCTGAAAATACAACTGTAGTCAAATTTACACAGCAGTTATTCAATAACTGAGCTTTGCGCAGGTTAAAGATAAAACTATTTCAGTCCCACTTGGCATTCTTTGCCTCTGAAATGTACTCCCAATGGAAATGTACAGTTGATTGACCGATTCCGGATCACTAACGAAATTTTCACTGACCATCGTAAAAATATTTAAAGATTTTGTGTATGCTCAGTATTTTCTGGAAGACTATTGTCTAATGTAAATATTCATCTAAAAATAATGTTGATAAATCTTTATTTATCGGGAATTGTAGACGGTGTTTGTATACGCATCGGTTGGAGCATTTGCGGATCACTTTGAGCATTTCCGGATCATTCGCTACATTTTGGACAAATACGTTAAAACAATACTAGGGGGCGTCTAAAAAGTAAGAAGAAAAACAAATATACGATATTATTCAACAATTTTATTGTTGCAAGAAAAATAAAGATAAATTTCATGATTAATACCTTTGGTAACATTATTAAAATCATAAATAACTGCATCACGGTCAACAGTGCATTTTTCTGATTAAAGCACTGAGACGATCTATCATAAAGACACTGTGTGTATATATTAACATGTCATAACACAGTGACTTAAACGGCTAAAACTGAAGTCATTTAGTGAAAAAAAAGCAGCACATCAGCTCAGCTAATTATGAAAGAAATAATCAATATAAATTTAGAGAACATTTAAAACAGTATCAGTCTGACTATGAAAATCTTGTATCAATTCCCAAATGCCTCAACCCAAAAGAGATTTTTAGCTATTGACAGAATACATGGGACAAAAATAAACACAGTGGAACATGCGTTGAATGCCATCAATAACAGACCAACTAGAATGACACCATCTAAAGAGACACCAACGGAGGAACTTATCAAAATCATCTACCACTTCATCAAGTAGCACTAACACCATATTACAAGTCGAAATAACCAAGGAGACCCTGTACTCAAGAAGACAAGTCCAACATTAGATTCAATTCCAAATATAGTGTATATAAATAAATAAGATGGCATTTTAGAAAGAAATTATCTTTTATTGATATGCAGTTATCATACGACATCCCAATTGTTTAATATATGTGACTGGAATTTTGTATGTGTATAACCTTAATATAATTTAATCACATGATGCAGATGACATCTTTTGTACTTCAGGGGTAATTATTTGTATTATTTGTGTACTGTATCCTTGAAGATCATTTCTGACTGAAACTAATTTGATAAACTTACCTCTGTTTGTGTGTCTTGTTTAATTTACACAGGCAGATTGCATTATCAACCTAAAACAATGTGGAAACTCTCATGGGACATTTCTTTTATTTGACAGACATAATACTTTTATTTATCTAGTGGTATGAGGAGGTTGTTGCATTCCCCCATACCTTACAATAAATATATATTATCAGGGTCTCTTCAATTATCAATTATCAAGCATGAATTGTCAAGACAATTTCCTTTTTCAAGATATAACATACAATTGTTATTTTATAAATCCATAAAAATAAGATATTTTACATAAAAAGCATAGCAAAAATGATAAAAAAGAGACTGCAATTGAAATAAAAAAAAATAATTTCTTGACCTGGTTTTAAATGTAGTAAGAAAACTTAACAATTGCCCAACCATCTTTTTCAGCATCAATTAAATTTGTTGATTAATAAATGTCCCATGCTAGACATTATAAAACTAAGCTTTTCTTTATACCAATCATAGATGCTATCTTTTTTTTTCTCTCCTTTTTTTTTTATGTTCAGTAGGCAAACTGGCAATATCAGTTAACTTTAGCTGTCTTTTTTCATGATTGGTCATAATTATCATGCAGTGATGAGTCACATGCTGAATAATGAGGCAGCCATTTATCAAGACGGCAAACATTTATATTTGGTCTACAGCTAGTATTCTGGCGGTCTTCTGTGCAGGACTTCAGAGATCTAATGTGGTTTTCTTCAGCCTAATTACTTCCTAAAATGGAAACAAAGCTTTTTTGGACATACAATTATAAATCAAAAACAGTAGTGATTGATTTTCTGTTATAAATTCTGTATTTCTCAGTAATTTCATATTGGGATATCAAATGAACCATTAAGTGTTGAATGTTAGAGCTTTTCTGTTATTAAACATATCAGTTTATTATATTTGAGCATGTTATTACTGATTTATAATAATGTATGACCTTTTTCTTTTCATTATTCAACACAATACATGTAAAATTTTCTATCCAATGAACGGATATTAAAATTTTCGAAACGACCCTCGTTTTGCGTTAGTGATCCGGAATGCCTCAGTGACATAGGCAGATTTACAAACAAATAAGTCTTAAAACTAGATTGATTTCGATGACGGCATTTTTGCACAAGTTCCTTGGGATAATGAATGCAATATCCATATCAAAATATTTAATTTACCTCTAAAGGTTCATCAGTTGTTCGCCGTTATTTCCAACCTTCGTACTTCGCGCCGCTGTTTAAACGTGAGATTTACTGACTATGGTAATCGGTAAGCAACCATTTGAGGTACGTTTTCGACGAATACGACTGTCATATTTTGGTGAAATCATGTTAATGAATTGATTTTTGAAAATATCATATTGAGTTATGGTTACATCCGCGGAAAAGATATGAAAACATAACTAGAACTGATAACTGATCCGGAACTACTCATGATCCGGAACCGGTCAATCAACTGTACTCCCAATGGAAATTGATGAGTCTCTGGAGGCATAGGGAACAGGTTCCCCGGTGTCCTGGGCAAGCTTCAGAAGCGTCACCAACCATGTGGAGGCTTCAGAAGAACTGCAAAAAATTCAAAATTTTCCCATTGTGTTCCCAGGTTTTATCAGGGAAACAGGCAGACGACACATCAGCAGAGCTTCTCTGAGCCACGGGAAGCATTCGTGTAGCTTCCATGAAATTTTTTTCCTCCGAGACATCTCTGAAGCTTCAACGGTCAAGGTGGGTGGGCATTTGGGGATATTTGACTGTTCAGGGACCTTTTTGTGACACATTCCCAATCTTGTGGTTGAATCCCCGAATATCGGCGAGGGTTGAGGAGCGCTCTCTGAAATATGTTGCTGTTTTGGTCAATCTGAGACTGAGACAGTCTTAAAGGCCACGGAACATTGCTAGGGCATCCAATTCCACCATTTAATTCTCATAATTGCCATAATTTATCCCAGTGCACCTAGGGTAGTTTGCAAGTACTCAGCAAGTCATCCCCAAATCTACAGGGATATTCCCCCAATTATGTTTCAAATTCAGTGAAGCTCAGGGGCATCTTTGTTGATCATCAGAGAAGGTCCCCAGGAGCTTTACCGAACCTAGTGAGCCTTCCCCAATATTTCAAGGCCATTGTTTGGGGGACATTCCTGGAAGATTTTTTACCATAGCTGAAATATCAGGCAACGAACCATCCCCTAGGCCTAACCAGCACCATTTCTCATCATTCTCCCATCTATTTGGCTCATATATTGGGAGCCATCTGGAGAAAAGTTTTGTATTTCCACATTGTCAATGATTTTTCCCCATTGGAACCTAGGCATTAGATGAAAGGCCTTCAAAATTAAAAAAAATAAATATCATATTTAAAAAACAACAACAAACAAAAAATCTTTCACTTTTATTCCCAGATTCCCTTCAGAATGCATCTGCATCATTCCGGGGTAATAAAAACATGACTTTTTCCAGAGGGAGCATGCCCCAGGAACCCATAGCACTCACATCACATTCAGATTTTGCTCTCCCCACCCCCCTGTATATGGGACATAAAAAAAATCATGAGAAACCCCGTTGATTAAAAAAACATCTAACATCAAAAGTAGTTCCAACTTTCATTTCAGCCAGTACTGGATCAGGATAATAATGCTGTTGTTCAGATATTGTGAATTCTTGATTAAGGTGTGCTTTTTTGTTTACAAACAGAAATGTTGCACTGGGAAAAGAAGTGATAAACTGAGATTTGACAGCTAAAGAAATAAACATTAAAAACTTACAATTTACTCCTTTTCAACTGCTCCTAACAATTTACTCCTTTTTTAACTGCTCCTAACAATTTATTCCTTTTCAACTGTTCCTAAGCTAGCAATGTACCTGTATTTGAAGCATTTATTAAAAGCAAATTTTTTGATAGTTTAAATATTTTCATAGTAGGCCGTCTGCTATTTACATAAAAACAATATTTTCCAAGGTCTAAAGGTGAATGTATAATTATGTGCTAAATGTATACCCATCACTGAAACAAAGTGAGGCCTTCACTCAAGGATACAGCTTGTGTATGGTAATCTGGCAGAACCAAATATAGTGTCTTACATAAGCATTAAGTTTTTCACTACTGTTTTAAGAAAGTTATAGTAATTAGGAGGAATGATGATTTCATCTGCTTGTCATGTGCTCAGTAGGGAATTTATGTCTTAATCTGTTAAACAGTTACTGCTTAAATTTAAGTGTTAAATATCAGATATGAACAATTGCCTTCCAGATACTTGCAAATCAAGTCACATTTTTTTTATGCACAGTATACCCGGTACTTGTTCTTCCTCGTTTTGATGTTTAGCCAAGGTGGCCAAAAAGAGGTAATGCTTTTACGATGATGTAAGGAAATAATATATATTCAAGAAGATATGCATTTTTGTTTTTTGCTTACTTCAGACATTTTTGTTTTTATGTGAAAATGATAATACATGGATGCATTCATGACTCAACTAACATGTAGAATTATAAGAATGAAAACAAATATCTAGAGCAGCCTTAAAAAGGTCACACCAGGATATCTGCAATCTACTTTTAAATTAAACCTTAAAATTTTAGTTGTTTTTTTCTGCCTGCTTATAGGGTTTAAATATCTTCTTTTGTTTACTGCCCACATTCAACATAATGAATATATTGCCAAAATGGCTCCGACTCCATTCCCAAATGAAAATAGGTCATATTTTTCCCAGTTGGCCCTGTATTTTCCTAAGGAAATCTGTTTTATTTGTTATTTAATTATTTTTATGTAAGAAAATGCCTCTTTTGACAATATGTTTTACATACTTACTGGTAGTTGCTTTTCTTGCTTCTTACTAAATCCCAATAAAGAAAAATATTTCAATATTTTTTCCAAATTGGGGCTAGGGACCCATGCCTAAAATAGTAAGAACTCTGAATTTGTTCTGATTAAATTAAAATCTAAGGCCAGTACTGTAAAATAAATAATTTTATGGGGACTAATTTTCAAAGAGACATTTTTTGTGGATAGTTTTATCCCATCATTGTCATGTCTTTTCAATTTAAGAAAAACATCTTATATGTCTAACATTCTAGAATATTAAGCCTTAAAGATTTTTTTGTTCTTTTTCAGATAGCCATGGATAATGATCAGCCCAATGTTGACTTTTTAAAGCGTGCATATGAGAGTCTCCAGAAAAGAGGTGGTAACATATCACTTTCAGAACTAAACCGCACACCTATGGAACCAGTTGCCAACCAGTCCCAGATAAGACAAACTGTGAAGATAATACAGTCAAATGGAGCACCAAAACTGGAGACACAAAACCCTGTAAGTTGAAAGAACATTGTTATAGTCACATTATTTATTATTGCTCCTTTCCAAATTCAAGCAGTGAAGATTTAAGTCCCTTTATTTCCATTCAGGGCTTACAAATTGTATCACAAGCAAAATCATGTGTTCTTTTGTGTAAACTAGGTCAACATTTGACTACCTGTTATTGCAGTGTAGCAATTGGATAATCTGTAAGTCATCATACATAATACATCTGTAAACATTGAAAAGTTCCAGTTCATTGTTTGAGAAACAAAGTATGACCTAAAACTTCACAGTTAGAGGTGGATGCAAAATTTTGAAACATGTGCAGAATAGTGTTTTTACCATAGAATTATTATAAAGCAAAATTTAAGGGCTGACAGTGAAAGTATTTTAAGTGCATGTAGAAATAGAAGGAGATGGGACAGTTTTGCAGTCAGCCCTAAAAAATGTCTATGAAATACATATTGTGATTTTTGAATTATCAGTCTTACTTAATTTATCCATGTAGAACTGTAAGAGTTTTGTATTTAAGAGTCTCCAGACTGGGTACCAGTAATTCAGAAGTTTTTTTTCTTAATCTTTCATTGATTTATGGTATTTGATGTAGGTTGCAGGAAACTCTTCAGGAAAAGGAGGCCCTGCAGGTGTGGTCAGTCTACTGGGGAGTCAAAAATACAGGTAATATAGCCAGTGTCCTTAGAATACAGATACTGTGGTCAGTAGAATAGTGGAGGCTATGGTCAAGTAGACTGGTAGAATACACAACTATTGATCCATAGGTTGTGGCTTCAAACCCTGGCAAGGGGCAAGGATAGTTCAAAACCTTCCCATATGCTAAGTTGTGGATCAGCCCAGGAAAAATCAAGAAAAAATGGTGTTGTGTTTTAGCCCAACTTATATTCAGAATTATGATTTTCTATTGTTGTTTGTATAAGTCTTAATGCTTTGCATTTATACAGAAGATGTATGATTCATTGAATAAACAGTTGAAAGGCTTCACTCTCCAGCTATTGTATATTTGAATATCTGATACAGAATTTAACCCACTTCAACATGAATTAAACTATTTTCTTAATTTGATTAAAAATCCTTGCTTTTTGTGTAAAAAAACAACAACAATATTTGTTATGTGAAAACTGAGAATAAATTTTGTATAACAAGCAAGTCAGCATTGATATATTTTTTGCTAACAGTGGTGGGGAGAGCTGCATTATGGGATACAAGAAACGACAGCAAGGAAACAAACAGAAGCGTCCAGGCAGTGCTTCCAGTGACCCATATTACCATAAATGGAAATACTTGAAGAAGTACATCAAAAACACGGTGTTTGTATGTAGCTTATCAAATAATATTTAATTATTCAGGTTCAGGTTATCTATTAATTTGTAATCATGGTCCATCAAGTGATGGTAGGAATTTTATAGTAAGTGCAAGGCTTTATAGACTTTAAGTAAAAGAGCCAATAACTCCAAATTAATAGATGCTTACATCTGCACTAAAGTTTTTTTAAGCATTTGAAGGACTATGATTTTGATTTAATGATTGATGGATTACCTTAAGAAGAAAAGTTAAAATGAAAGTTTGCCATAGATTTAAAATATTTGTAGTTGCCTGCTCATCGTAAGTTATAGTTTAAATTAAAGTTTCAAAAACGGCTAAAAATCATAATCAATGATTGGAAATAATCAGACAAGACAAGATTATGTAATCAATTTGTTTTTTAACCATCACTTACATGTAGAATATGATTTTGAAAGCAAAAGAAAAAAAAATAATTTGATATACAAAGATACTATCAAAGAATGTTAATAACAAGAGACAAGAATTAGCAGCTTATTATGGAAAGATTGAAAAATAATTGGAACAATAAGAGGAAAATACTTTAAAAAAAAATCAGAAATAGAGAAGATCTAGTGTTAATATTGTTTTGTTTTTTTTTGTTTTTTTTCTTTCATTTCTTGGTACACATACTCTTAATTACTGGCAAAGAGAGAAATTAAAGGAATCAATCACGAAGGAACACAATCGATGATCGCAGACCTTGGCAGCTTTTGATCAATCATCGATTATAATCAATCACCGTTTAATCTCTTGTTTAAATCAAGGATTCTATTAAGAAAGTCATATATAGTGCATGTGTATATCTTGCATATCATTTCAAATTAAGATGTCCCTCAAGCGTCTGAAATTCTGAATCACATTAGTTTTGAAATTCTGAAGAAATTAAAAACCATTTTCTGTAGTGTGGTATCATGCCCTTTGTCCACAGTGTGATATAACAGCAAAGCAGTCTTTTTTGTCTCTTGTAGAGAAAGTCTCCAAATAACTGTTATACTGTCTATAGGACATTTAGCAAACAAACAAGAGTCTTATAATGATAAGGGGCTGTCAATAATCATGAAATTATTTTACGTCTACCTTATAAAGGTACAGTCTAGCCAGTGGGTATACCAGTGATTCGTGATATATTTCTTTTTTTCTGGTGTTTCAGATGAATGCTGCTGTTTGTGATGAAGTTGTCAGACAAGAAGAAAAAGTTGCCAAGGCAAGAGAAGAAAGAAGGTACTGATATTTCTTCCTCTCACCCTCATTTGCAAACCTGAATATTTCAGTTTCCTTTCTTGTATTATTCCCCTAGACTGAGTGGGCAGAACCTAAAGTTTTACTTATGTCAGTCATTCCTAAATATGGTACAATCTTTTTCTACATGCCTTGTGACAATGAGCTGATTTTTTGTATGTTGCTTTTTACTCACTTTCACCCACTTTCGATTTTGGCAAATCTGCATATTTCCTGTAAATACAATGTACTTAATCTCTCTTGCAAGCTAACTTTCTTCCTGAAAAAAATAATTTTGTCCATGTGTCAAGGTCTCTAAAATGACTGTAATACTGAAGTTGGGTCATTAAGGTGTCAATCAGTCTAACAAGTTTATTTTCCATGTGACAGGTTTCTACTGAGGAAGTTGCTTCACTATCAGTCCCTATCAGAGAGCCAATCTCACAATGTGAAGTCCCTCCCTACCTCTCTGCTAAAGAGCTCTTCTGAGGACATGATGACTAGTATCAAGGTCAAGACAAAGAAGAAGGCCACACCTGCTGGTGGAGACAAGGCTAAACAGACAAGGGAACTATTGGAATGTGAGGCTCATGAGTATTCATATTAACATCATATCTTTCATCTCAGAGATTTGTATAAACTAGTTTTGAAATAATTGATTTTAAGTAGATTTGTGTCTCATGTCTTACACATCTATGTAATTTCATATAGTTTTGACTCCACTGGAAGTAAGTGCAATAGATGTTATCAGGAACTCGTAAAATGTGGGTTTTTCTCATCTAATCCAGGGGCACAAACAAACTTTTACCGTTATAGCTTCACGGTGCACTGCCGTTCACAGTAGAATTAGTGCAACACCACGAAGTTGTAACTGTAAAAGTTTGTTTGTACCCCCAGATTAGCTGGGAAATTCCCAAATATTCTTCATTCCGGAGTAAGTCTATCTTTATTATGATGGGTCATCCTAGGTAAAAAGATATACTAGTAATTTGTATATTATTCTGTATGAATTTGTTTTTGCATTATGTTTTTAACATTGTTAAAGTCAAAGTCTGAATACAAGTGAATTGAATAGTACTTGAAGCATTGCAGAATGTTCTTTTTTTACTCCTTTTTGCTACATTTATATACATGTATATATGATATAAAGAAAAAAATCTTTTTGTCTTTTATCAACTGCATTGCATTTGATATCAACAAATTCCATTTGGCTTTAGTGGCCTAACATTAATTATCACTCACAATGTCATTTTACAGCCCTGGGTGTAAAAGCCAAGCCAAAGAAGAGCAAATCGAGTGGTGGTAAACATGTAGTGCCCCCTATACCCCTAGACAGTATTGGCAGACCCATCTTCCCGATCTGTATCGGGGATCTCACGCTACACAGTGTAGGGGAGGTAATGGCTCCTTGTTGTGACACCTTCACAACTTTGTACAATAAGAGAAAGATAGATTATTCTGCCGTGAATATACGTCTAGAAATAAATTGATTTAATAGTTTATTAAACCTTATAAAAAGCTATAAGGAAATTGTTTCGTTATGTTGCATTGTGCCTCATTGCAATATATGTACATTTTTCAAAAAGTCCATTATTGTTGAATCAAGGTAATGAACTGAGGGTAGGTTTTCAACATCTTCAGTGATAGGTCTAGGTTTACTTGGCTGTTATGAGATAAACAATGTAAATAACTAAAAGAAATTATATTAAGTATTTATGATTCACAATTTTGTAAATTAGGTGAAATAAAAAACAAAACAAACAAAAAATGCATGAAAAAATAGTATCATATTTGTGTATTGTTTTCCCCAGATTGTTGCAGACAGATCAGGGTTCCACACCTCCAACAGTATATTTCCTGTAGGATACTGCAGTACGAGGATGTATGCCAGCCTACAGGCTCCTGATAAGCCCTCCCTCTACACCTGCAAGATCTCAGATGGAGGCAAGGGACCGATGGTAGGTTGTTTGATGAACTTTTTTCTTTCCATTAATGTTGGATATCAGATAATGTACGTTGAATGGAGAGAATAGGCAACCTAGGATTGATCCTTGGTCAATCTGACAATATATGTGAAAGTGTATTTGGTAGCCCATTCAGACATATGGGTGATTTTTTAGGAACTTTGGTTTCTTCCCACATCAAAAACCATGTGAAGCTACTATTAGAGCCAATGAGATTTTCCTGTTGTTGTAAATTATATTTTGTTTAATTTTTTTTTATTAAGAAAAAAAAACAAACAAAAAAACACTTATAAACTGATATTTAACCTTCTTGATTATCCCTTGATGGTACCAATATACTAGCATAATTATTTTGGAAATAATAATTTCAGTTTGAGATTGAGACAGAGGATGGTTCAGAAGTGTTCCGCAGCAGATACCTATCTGAGTGTCACAGTCAATTGTTAAGGGCCCTGAATCAGGCCAGGTATGGTATAATCAAACCCCTCTTATATCATCATCATCATCATCATCACTTCGACAATAATGATATCAGAATTCAGAGTTACCTTAATTATATAGATTTTATTTTTCATTCCATTTAGATCTAATAAACAACAGAATAGGAAAAGAAAAGCAGTTGACTCTATCACTACACCAAGATGCAACAGCCAAGAAAACATCGCATCTAGATTGTGAAAAAAAAAAAGGGGGGTCTAAGAATCCTACAAACAAGACCAGAACATCATATAAAAACATAGATTCCAGGGCACAAAGACTAAATCTATTCTAATGTATGGATCCTTCTAAGAATAATACTCATCTTCATCTTCAAGGAAACATGTTTTTGATCCATCAAATGGCTCTACTAACAGATATCAGGAACAATAGTGGAAACCTAATGTACCCCAAGCTTGCTATACTCTTGATGGATAAACTAGAGCAAACTTTCATAGCAACAAAATCAGACCTACCACTTGTATGGTGGTTATTTATTGATGATATGTTGGTAATACAGCCACACTCCCTAGAGAAGTTATCCTTCTTCACACTGACCCTAAACAGTTATGACGACACGATTAAATATATTAACATTAGAAATTAAAGACAGTAGCATAGATGTTCAGGATTTATATAGACAAAAAGATACAAATGGAAAACTCATTATTGTCTGTACACCAAATCTACAGATGCACGTATGAACATCTATCCCATCAAAAGAGGCAACAGGAATGAAATAATTGTTCAAGACAAAAGAGATGACAATGATGTAATGATGTTAACAATTTTTTAAATTTTTAATGTATTCCTTCATTATACTGATCATGTGACAATAATTCCTTTTTTAATGTACTTCAGGAACAAACAAAATTATTGTGATATTTGAATACTATCTTGATGAAGGTCAAAACTAGGTGGTAAATAAAATCTGTCCACTTATCCAATGTTTGGTCATGAGTTCAACTTACCCAATCTATCTTATTATGAATTTATTTTTACCTAGATCGAGAATAAAGTTATTAGTTTTCTTAAATTCATCCCAATGCAGCAGTTTCCTTTCTGGACATGTATTTTTAGCTATAGAGTTAACCTTCATGTGCTGCAACAGTAGATAACATTTTGAATTGCCCATCATCAAACTACTTTTACACTTTTAAAGAAAAAAGGAACCACTTGCCTTTTTAGCTCGACTATTCAAAGAAGCTATTGGCGTCGGCATCAGTGTTGGCGTTGCAGCTTTTGGTTAAAGTTTTGCATGCAAGTTACTATCAACCTTATATCTCAATAACCATGTATGGTATTGACTTTAAAGTTTATAAATATGTTCAGGGGCATCAGATAACCAAGATAGATAACTCTTGACTGAATTTAATATGAACTAGACTTCTTTTGTTCTGGACAAAAGAAAGGGCTTTCTGCACTGCAAACCATGTCAAACCTGATCATACTTATTGAGTTTTCTGAAATACACCATCTTCAAAAATTGAAGAAAATCCGTCCCGAATTGATAGCTGTAGAGTGCAAACATAAATAAATAGCAGAGGAAATCTGTGATGTCATATAACATAATTTAAATTTTAAAGTCATTGCATTCAAAAGGGAATATGTTTCTTTGTTTTCAGTTATAATTTTAATTTTAAAGTGACAATGACAATGTGAAATCTAGCTTTTTTTCAATATTAAAAGGGGCATAACTCCTGACCTAATATCAATTTAAATTTAGACTGGGACAAAAATGTAGGCCTCTAGAGTATTCACAAGATTTTTCTAAGATTTGACCTGGTGACCTAGTTTTTGATCCCACGTGACCCAATTTTCAAACTTATGCAAGATATCATGTAGACAAACATCCTGATCAAAATGTATGAAGATTGGGCCAAAAACTTTTTTCCCCACATGACCCAATTTCAAACTCATCCGAGATATCATGTAGACAAACATCCTGACCAAGTTTCATGAAGATTGGGTTAAAACGGTGGCCTCTAGAGTGTTCACAATGTTTTTCTAAGATTTTCCCTGGTGACCTAGTTTTTGACCCATGTAACCCAATTTCGACCTCATCTGAGATATCATGTAGACAAACATCCTGATCAAATTTTATAAAGATTGGGCTAAAACTGTGGCCTCTAGAGTGTTCACAATGTTTTTCTAAATTTTTTAATAGTGACCTATTTTTTGACCCCACATGACCCAATTTCGAACTCATCCGAGATATCATGTAGACAAACATCCTGCCCAAGTTTCATGAAGATTGGGTTAAAATTGTGGCCTCTAGAGTGTTCATAATGTTTTTCTAAGATTTGACCTGGTGACCTAGTTTTTGACCCCACATGACCCAATTTCGAACTCATCCGAGATATCATGTAGACAAACATCCTGACCAAGATTCATGAAGATTGGGTTTAAACTGTGGCCTGTAGACTGTTCACAAGGTTTTTCTAAGGTTTGACCTGGCGACTTAGTTTTTGACCCCACATGACCCAATTTCAAATTTATCTGAGATATCATGTAGACAATCATTCTGACCAAGTTTTCATGAAGATTGGGCCAAAACTGTGGCCTGTAGAGTGTTCACAAGATTTTTCTAAGATTTGACCTGGTGACCTAGTTTTTGACCCCACATGACCCAATTTCAAATTCCGAGATATCATATAGACAAACATCCTGACCAAGTTTCATGAAGATTGGGCCAAAGCTGTGGCCTCTAGAGTGTTCACAATGTTTTTCTAAGATTTGACCTAGTAACCTATTTTTTGACCCCACATGACCCAATTTCGAACTCATCCGAGATATCATGTAGACAAACATCCTGACCAAGTTTCATGAAGATTGGGCCAAAACTGTGGCCTCTAGAGTGTTCACAAGCAATTGTCGACGACAGACGACTGACGACGCACGACGGACAAAAGGCGACCAGAAAAGCTCACCCGAGCACAAGTGCTCAGGTGAGCTAAAAAGAAAGGCCTATATATTTTCAACATTTCACGTGTTTCATATTTCAACTTTTCTGTTACGTGCTCTAAGATATAGAAAGTTATTTTTCAAAGAAACGGCAAAAAAATCGGCAAAACGATGTTCATGTCTATTATTGCCCTTCGACAAATAACTTTATAATTAATGGTTCGATCATTAAAATTTGAATACCATTAGAACCGCATTGCATCACGCTAATAATATTGTTCTTTATGTTATTTTCAAAAATTAATAGTTTCTTAGAAAAAAAAAACAATCAAATGATAGGGACTAACTGCAGAAATGCATGAAAGAACGGTTTAAATGAATTCTTATTTCTCATCTAACTTCCTTATAGGATATCCGATGTCCAATTTTCAAATGCAAGGTACCATAAGAAAGGCCTTTAAATTTCCAACATTTCACGTGTTTCATGTTTCAACTTTTCTATTACGGGCTCTGAGATATAGAAAGTTATTTTTAAAGAAAACGGCAAAAATCGGCAAAAAGATGTTCATGTCTATTATTGCCTTTCGACAAATAACTTTATAATTTATGGTCCGATCATTAAAATCTGCATATCATTAGAACCACATTACATCATGCAAAAAAACAACAACAAAAATTGTATGTTATTTTTAAAAAATCATTAGTTTCTTCGAAAAAAAGGAATCAAGTGATCGGGACTTACTGCGGGAGTGCATGAAAGAACGGTTTCACTGCATTCTTAGTTTTCATGTAACTTCCTTATATTAAGTCCAATTTTAAAAAGCTAGGTACCGTTTGAAAGGTCTTTTCATTTCCCACAATTCCCTCGCTTCATAATTGTATGTATCTTTAAACACTTTGTAGCTACGGGCGTTTAAACCTTGAGCATACGGCAAAAATCGGGGATAAACATGTTCATATCGTTTTGTTTTTCCTTATAACTTAATGAATATTAGGTCAATTTTAAAATTTAAACACCAAAAGAACGGCCAGGAATTGATCTACAAATTATATTCATACTCTTATTAACAAAAATCAATAATTATCGAGATATAAGTAGTTAAGTGCGCTTAGGGTTGCATCATTTTTGTTTTTCTGCAATAACTCAACTGATTCAACCCGGATCTTCAAAAACTATATATCGTCTGAAAGGCATTTCAAAGCACTACAAATTATACGCATAGTGTCTCGATAAAATATTTTTCGTTTTTGAGATATTTAAGGCCGAAGAAAAAACCGATAATTGACATGTGACTTTGACCTTAGCTATTTTCCGGAAGCGGAAGTGACTGATGACAATAAGAGGCTATGTTGCACCTTCAGTGAAAATTTTATGCAAATCGGTCAAAAACTTTGTCTTCCAGTGCTAAAAAACCGTATATTTTGGATAAAAAAAATGATAACGCGTCATGACGTCATTTTACGTCATACGACGTCAATCTTCTCAGAACTGAAAGAAATCAATAGGACACATATTCTGTCCAAATTTCATGTTTCTAGCTTATCTGAGTGCTTCGTAATACATCAATACATTTTCTGGTCCAAAGTTCGAAACTTGGTTCAGCCATAGATCCTTGATCTTTTCAAATATTGCAAAACGTATATAATCCTGCACAACAAGAACATAATATATACATTCTGTGAAAAAATCAAGTAAATCGGTCCAATCATGACGGCTGTAGAGCGCGTACAAGCTTTTGTAGCTTTTTTCAACACTGACGTCATGTGACGTCACATGAAGAAAAAAAATATGATGATCAAAAGCGCCAAAGTCACTGTGCATACTATTAAAATTTCATGCTGCTAGCTCATCGGCAACCTGTTTTAATTTGAACCTCAAAAGGAAGAAAAAAGTAGAATAATAATAATAAAAAACATAACAAACCCAATAGGTCTTTCTGCTTGAGGCAGAAAGCCCTAATTATGGCCCCTTTTTACTTAGAAATTTTGGTTAAAGTTTTGCATGCAATAGAAAATTTGGTTAAAGTTTTGCGTGCAAGCTACTATCTAGTTTGTATCTCAATAACCATTCATTGTATTGACTTGAAAGTTTATGAATATGTTTAGGGGCATCATACAACCAAGGTAGATAACTCTTGATGGAATATACTACAAATTATGGCCCATTTTTAACTTAGAAATTTTGGTTAAAGTTTTGCATGCAAGGTACTTTCATGCTAATATCTCGGTATCCAGTCATGCGATTAATTTGAAACATCTTTAATATGTTTAGGAGTATCATTCTATCAAGGTAGATAACTTTTGATGGTATATATTACAAGTAATGGCCCCTTTTTTTACCTTAGAAATTTGGGTTAAAATTTTGTATGCAAGGTACTTTCATGCTTATGTCTCGGAATCCAGGCATGGGATTGATTTGAAACATCTTCAATCTGTTTAGGGGTATCATACTATAAAGGAAGATAACACTTGATGGAATATATTAAAAATTATGACCCCCTAATAATAATGGCCTTTTAACTTAGAATTTTGGTTTAATTTTTGCATTCAAGCTACTATCCAGCTTATATCTCAGAAATTGCTTTTGGAATTGACTAGAAAGTTAAGGAATGTCTTCAAGGGTATCAGAAAACTAAGGAGAATAACTTTTGGACTGATGCAAATTATGGCCCTTTTCTAACTTGGATTTTTGGTTAAAGTTTTGCATGCAGAGTGTTATTGTGTTTATGTCTCAGTAACTAGGTATGGGATTGATTTTAGACATCATAAAAATATTAAGGGGTATCAGACTATCAAGGTATATCATTTTTGACTATTATTATGTACAGGGTATGTGAAGGGCAAGAATTGAAATAGATTTCATTTGATTTACCAACAAGCATTTTGAATAGTTGAGCGTGCTGTCCTCTGACAGCTCTTGTTAAGAAACATTATCAATAACTAAAGAATGGAGCTTTTGCTGGCAAATTTTAAGCCCTTCCATTGACCATTGTAAAAAGGTTATTTTGCCCATGTATTCTTATGTGTTAACTATTATGACTTTTGATCACATATTTCAGTGTAGCTTTTGGATAATCTGATGAAAAGTCCATTGTTTGTGAAAGAGAAATACTATTTTACATATATCTTTTTAAATTCCTTCCAATAATTTTGCATTTGAAAAGTATAATCATGTTATACCTAAAATGTACAGAATTCCATATGCATTGTATATTCAGGGGTGCCAAGATTGTGGACCCTACCGGTAAGGGGCCTGAGTTTTTTGGGCTATCTCACCCATTGGTCCAGAACCTGATTCAGAGCTGCCCTGGGGCCAAGAAGTGCAATGGTTACAAGTGGGTCAAGTTTGAGGTGAACAAGGGCCTGACGATCGAGAGTATGGCAGCCATGTCGGAGGATCCCAGCATCAGTCATCATGCTCTCAAGATCAAGTTGTTTGGTGAGTACCAATGCTGGGACAAACCACAAGAGCTTTGCGCAGTAAAATACTGTTTGCAGTTTTATTTTGTATTGTGTATGGTTATTCCTTTTTATTCATTCTTTATATGTTAATTCTTGTTTTATGTGGATGGGTAATCAGAAGAAATCATTAAGTTTGTTACAAATTATATATCTGAAAGTGTGAAATAATTTTCTGTCTTTCCTTCTTCTGTTGCCACAAAAGACAATTCATATTGTGTGTGAGTTACTTGTTTGTCATTATTACTGCTGTAATTAACAAATTTGAATGTTCCAATTTTTAACCCTTTACCTTGAATACATGTGTTTTGATGCTTTGGGAAACAGAGTCTGACAAGTGTCTCCTCTGTTTTCTCATTCAAAATAAGTCATAAATTTGTCCATGAATATTGGAGATATAAGGAGTTATTGTAAGTATTATATCAGTCTGTCAGTCTCTTTCCTAGACATCAGGCCTGTATATATTTCATTCAGTGAGGATAAAACAAAAACAACCTCAAAATATTTAAATTTGAAAACAGTTCAATTTGAAAACAGTTCTGAGAATATACCTTGATATTCTTTCTTAATATGATACTATATGTGAATATAAACTTTTGCCTCATTGATAAAAGCAGACTTGACCACTGATTTCTGTATAATGTAGGTACCATGGACCAGTCGCCATCCAACCTGCGCTCCCTGCTTACTGGACCAACACTGGATGCTGCCAAACTAAACACATGAGAAAGGAAATCAGCATGGTCAACCCACTTCATCTGTACTCTACTACACTGTGCTGGTCACTGAACTCTACTGTACTTTACAGCAGAATGTGTTTGACTGCACTGTTCAGTTATACAGAATAACTGTTAAAGAAGCAGTTTCATCAGTATATTACAGGATACAGTATACTGAGGGTAGTGATAGGACCACTTAAAACATCTGCATGTATTTTGATGCCTCATTACATATTAATTAGTAGTCTTTAATTAATTCCATCCATTTTAAGTAGCCTGGGGTTATACGGTACCGCAGTACTTAACATTGAACAAAAAATACTTTAGTATTAACATCATACCTGAATAAAATTATCTTTTTTTATGACAAATGATCCCCTTCCAATGAAATTTGTCCAAAATGTGTCATGACAGATCAAATTTGACCTTATTCTCCTAAGGGAGATACAAAGGTACCATGGTAATCTCTTAATTAAAAAAAAAATATGGTTGGGTTGATGTTCCAAATTTTGCAAAATATATGACAAATTGTGAAACTGTCTATTATACACTTGTATAAGTCTTAAAAAGTAATTCCAGTGGATATTAAAATGTTGTTCAAGTTTTACTGAGCATACCGTATATACAATAAGGTACTGCTACTAAAATATGACGATTTTGGTAAAGACTCATTAATTTAACAAGAATGTTCTTATTTTTCACCGAATTAAGTTAATCCTGCGAATGCCATGCAATTTAGAGTGACAGTTGTAAAAATACTATCACTGTCAAGTGTTTATACTTAAATTTGAAAAGTTAGATTTTAAAACAAATGCAAACTGGTTCATAAATGTATTATAACACAAGCTGGAGCAGTTTCTTAAAGAGAACAGATATAAAATTTTCAGGGAATTAAACATAGTAAAAAAAACTTCTTTACACATCAATTTACTAAACATTTTCTGAATATCCCAATTTTGACATCACTCAATAATTGAAGGAATATGATCTTATACAGATGTACATGAAAGAACAATTAAGTGTGCTTCTATTTAAGTTAGAAATTAAGAATGAATACAATGAAATTAAAGAAATGTTGTAGTATCTAAACAAGCATATAAATTGTAAGTAAATGAATTGTATGTTATTCTGACAGCCATTTTGTTCCATGATGTATAATAGATTGCTATTAATTGAGATTGTAATTTTGCATGCATATTCTGTAAACATTTACAGCTATTTTCAAGATTTCTGCAAAAAAATTTAATTCAAAGGTGTAGATGTCATTTGGATGCATTTTGTAAGTCCTTGTATTTATGAATAGATTTTTTTTTCAGTAGAATAAATATGCAGTTGTAAAAATGATGTGTAGTTAATACTGTTTAATATTTTGTTAATATCCTTTGAAAATATGCTCATATTTTAATGGCTGGGTCCAAGTTGCCCAGTGATCAGAGCAGCCATTGGTATGTTGTGGGGTTGTACCCAGGTCTCAACATATTAGTCATTAACAAGAGCATGCTGAGGTGAAGCTTATATTCATATGAGGGTATCATAGTACAAAGTACATGTCCTGTTTTTAATGTGACTAAGCAGTTTTGTTGTTGTATGAGAATCTTCAATAAATGAGAGAAAAAATACATAGTTTTGAGCTCAATAAAAACATTCTTTTATTAGAACAGTAAAATCTCATTTAAAGACCACTGCAATATACAGACCACCTCACTATAAGACCACTATTTTCAGGTCCCTTTTCAGCTCACCTGAGCACATGTACTCAGGATGAGCTATCAGGATTGATTAATGTCTGTCGTCCGTCCATCCATTATCCACAATTAATTTGTTTGCACTCTAGCATCTTCATTTCTTAACAGTCATCTACAAACTTTATGACAATGTTTATTACCATGATATCTAGGCCAAGTTTGATTACAGCTGATATTGGCAAAGTTTAACTTCAAATTTTGACCACAGGTACTGTTTGGTTTGTGGAATTGAAATGATCTCATGGATTATGTATTCCATACAACTATGTTTTAATTTAGTGATAGGCATTAAAGGCAAATTTTCTCAGGTGAGCAACTTCAGTGCCATCTGGGCCCTCATGTTCCCTATTACCTGCTATTTGAAACTCAATAATCAGACCACCTCATTAATAAGACCATTTGTTTGGAGTCCCAAGGGTGGTCTTACTGTTGAGGTTTTACTGTTATAGAAAATACACTGATTCACTGATTTTACTTGCCTTGTGTTTTAAACACATACTGCAAATATAAATGCAGTCATCTAAAAGTAATTGTGCAGAAACAGTTATTTCACATAAAATTTGCCTATAAAGGGTGCATAACTCTTTAACAAATCAGTGTATTGTAAACAAAATCAAACTTGACCTGCATTTTTAGCTTGACTATTTGAAGAATATGAGAGCTATTGCAGTCACCCTTGTGTTGGCATTGCTTTTGGTTAAAGTTTTGCATACAAGTTACTATCAATCTTATATCTCAACCTTATATCTCAATAACCAATTCATGGTATTGACTTGAAAGTTCATTAATATATTCAGGGGCATCAGGCTACCAAGGTAGATAACTCTTTGGCTGAATTTAATACAAATTATGGCCTCTTTTTAACCTAGAAATTTTGGTTTAAGTTTTGGTTAATAGAAAATTTGGTTAAAGTATTGCCTGCAAGCTACTATTCAGCTTATATCTCAATAACCATTCATGGTATTTACTTGGAATTTTATAAATATGTTTATGGGCATGAGACAACCAAGATAGATAACTCTTGACTAAATTGAATACAAATTACAGCCCCTTTTTAACTTAGAAAATTGATTTTAAGTTTTGTATGCAAGGTACTTTAATGTTTATATCTCAGTATCCAGGTATGGGATTGATTTGAAACATCATCAATATGTTTAGGGGTTTCATACCATCAAGATAGATAACTCTTAATGGAATGTATTACAAATTATGGCCCTTTTATAACTTAGAAATTTTGGTTTAAGTTTTGCATGCAAGGAATTTCATGCTTATATTTCAGTAACCAGACATGGGATTGATTTAAAACATCTTTAACATGTTCAGGGGTATCATACTATCAAGGTAAATAACTCTTGATGGAATAAATTGCAAATTATGGCCCCTTTTTAGCTTAGAAAGTTTGGTTAAAGTTCTGCATGCAAGGAATTTTATGCTTATATCTTAGTTACTAGGCATGGGATCGATTTGAAACTTCTTTAATATATTCAGAGATATCATACTATAGAGACAGATAATTTCCAACTGAATATAATGCAGACTATGGCCACTTTTTGACTTTGATTTTTTGATTAAAATTTGGCATGCAATAGAAAATGTGTTAAGAAGTTTTGCATTCAAGCTTTTATCCAGCTTATTTCTCAGAAATTGTTTATAGTATGGACTAGAAAGTTTATGAGTCAGAAAACCAAGGAGGATAACTTTTTGACTGAATTTAATACAAATTATGGCCCTTTTCTAACTTTTTTATTTTGGTTAAAGTTTTGCATGAAGTGTTATCATGCTTATGTGTTAGGAACTAGGCATGGATTGATTTTAGACTTCATGAACATATTCAGGGTTATCAGACTATCAAGGTATATCAGAATATCAAGGTATATCATTTTTGACTATAATTATATACAGGGTATGTGAAGGGCAAGAATTATGAATAGTCAAGTGTGCTGTCCTCTGACAGCTCATGTTATGTTATATACTTGCATACAAAATATGAATTCAGTACATGAACTCCTTCAAGTTATTGCATGGAAACAAAATGTCCATTGACAGCCAGACAGCGCCATAAATCCTGTCATTTGATTGGCGTATAAAAATGATACTGGTATATCCTCCTTATACTTGTTGCTCAGCACAAAAGGGCATTTAAGGACTGGTTGGCTTAGTATCAGGATGATGTCACTGGGTGTGTAATGACATGGCATTGTAATTAGGCAGTTTTGTAATTAGGCAGTTTTATATGCCTTATGACAAAAACTCCCCAAATTACTGAAATACTGTTGGTGGGACATTAAACCTTAACTGGCACAAGAAAAAATGCTCAGTATCTCTAAGGAGACTATGTCTACTTGAGACAGATATAGTGCTGCCACAATGCAGTATCACACCATAGACATCTGGCATGATACCACACCCAGTCACATTATCCTAACACTGGGCCAGCCAGTCCTGCAACTACCCTGATATGCTTAGCGCCAAGCAAGGGAGCTATATCAGCTTCATTTTTTTTATGACTTTGGTGTGTCGTGGCCAAGGATCAAACCAACTCCTGGCCACTTGTAACATATTTTAGTATGAGTAAAAATATGTTCAAGCCACTTATTCCCATTAGCAAAATAAAATGGCAGTATGCTAAAAACAGTATGCTAAACCTCTGTAAACAAAGCATTCATATCAAGAGGAGAACTAGAAAAAGCATTCTGACTGAAGATTTATAAAGTTGAAGTTTGTGGTTCATTGTTTCACCAGTGTGTTTGTTCATTTTTCTTGCACTATATAAGGCTCCTCTATTTAACTTTATAGAACATCACTTCAGATGATATATACACCTGCATCCCACCTTGTCTTTATGTCATGCGAGAGTAAGACAGGACGTAACCAGCATGATTCTAGTAAAGCTGCCACTGGGGCTGACGCTGGGGTATAATAGACAAAAAAAATAAAACAATATTCAATTAAATACCAATTTATTTACTATTTCCCCTGATATCATATAAATAATATTGCATAGGCACAGCATAAAACATATCCCAATTTTAACTAATCATCTTCTATCAACATTACAGGTGTACTAAAACCTATTATATATCCAACCTTGTAACAGTGACCAGAAACCATTTTTGTAAATGTAAAAGTAAAATAAAGTTGAAAATAAAATGGAATGTACATGTAGATAAATCAAGGGCTGACAGCAAAACAGTTTCATCCTCTGATATATTTATATGTATATAGAACTGTTTCTTGGTCATCCCTCGAAATATGTAATTGCTGTATATTATCAAGCTTTAAAATATAAATGTTAATACAATGTATTTATTACAATGCCAATAAACTTTGAATATTTAATCCTTTAATGAAATATTTTCCCAGTTTGTTTCAATTAAACTTTCAACCACAAATTGGTGAAAGAAAAGAATGAAAAACAATCAGCAAGCATTCCCTCGTAATCACATAAAAATCCGATATAAATTTGTCATATATTATATACATAGGTCTATCTACCAACTAAATTGTGTATATAACACTATGTTTAATCATGTTGTAATGTTTGTTTATCATATGATTCTTAATAGACCGTATTTTGATTGATATCACATCACCATGACTACAGAGCAACTCCCTTCTTCAGGATTATGTTTCCGTACTGGGCCAGCTCCCTGAAATAGTAAACAATTGACCAATCACAGAAAATGCCTCCCTATGCATATTCATAGTAAAGAAATTAATCTAATTAAAAACATTCAATTATGTTGCACAAATGTTTTTCATGCACTTCAATGAATTTCTTTATACAAACATCTTTGTACAAATCCTAGGGGCATGGTAATTGTGGATCTGGCCATCAAACACTGATGTCCTGGCATCCAGTAATGTACATTTACTATGGATACAATTGTGGGGTTTGAACACAATAGGATTCAAATATTTTAATGACCTTCCTTAGCACCAAGTACTGGTCCAACCCAGGAATTGTCCTGAACGATAAGCATAAGTTGAAATAACCTGTCCTCCAGACAATACAAGAAAATTAATCATTAATCACATGAATATTCATGCACTTGATGAATATTTATTAAATGAACTTTAAAATGGATTCTTTTACTATGCAGACTAGAATCTGAGCTACAATGATATATACACAGAGTTGGATGAGGCTGTCTGATCTGCGTCTACTGTTTGCAAATGTGTCAAATTAAGTCTAAGATAAAGAGTTAATTTATAAGCTAAGCAGAATGAAAAGAAAACATCAAAAGGCAAAATGCATTATAGCCCATTCCTTAAGTAACAGAATAATAAAATAATAATAAAGATCAACCACAAATTAATTGTAAAAATCTTATACAATTAAGTCTTGTAAATTAGTCATAAGAGCTTCATGAACTTTTTTCTGAGCAGGAAAATCAAAGTTTTTATTAGCAGCAAAATGTTCATTAGCAGCAAAAAAAAAAAATAGAAAAAAATATATATAGGGTATAACATGGTTGAAACAAGTGATTCAGCCCATAATTACAAGAGTGTTCTCTGGATTATGTGTCACCTGCTGAAACGTGACAGAAAAAGTGTGACAGACAGACAAACAGATGGACAGACAGATGATGGAAAAGTGATCCCTATTTGTCACCTCTGCTTACAGCAGGTGACTCAAAAAAATATATGTTAAAATAACCTTTAAGTTTAAAGAAGCCAGTGTATTTCTTAATTAAAATGAACAAAAGGTGTTGTAAAATTTTCTTTAATGAAAAAATATATATTTCAAGTATAATCCATGTCCTCTGAATCTCTCTCTTTCTCTCTCTCTCTTTCTCAATTATAAGCTCTCTCTCTCTCTCTTTATATTTTGCCCTACTTACCCAGTGTGTACAACAGCAAAAGCTCTCTTGGCTCGATCATAAAACTTAAACCTGTCCATTTTCTCAATGTCAATCTGAAAACAACATGAAACCTGTTTAATATCTAATTTTTACAAATATGACCTCCAAAATGACATTATTTCTCATATTTATTATTATTAATAATAATAATACCTACAGTTAATCCCAACAAAAATTGACTATACTGGACAGAATCCCATACAGTGCAGCTAGACAGGAACATAATCATTCTAATATAACAACCACAAACTTTCTTGGTTGAGAATATTACTGGAGCTAGCTTTAAGCCTTTACCTTTATAGACACCTTGGTAAACAGAGCAGATCCATATCTGACAGTTACTTCAAGGAACTGTCTGATCAGGGGTCTTCTCTACTCATAGAATATTTTAGCTCAGGTTCTGCATAGTATGCATGACAAGTTAAACAAAACATTTTCATACTATTTTAAATTTTGTAAATTAATATATATCAAGTCATTAATTTATACATGGATATTCATAATGTAATGAATCAAGTCATCACAAGATTCCAAAATAGCCTCTCAATAACTAATAACTTTTAAGAAATATGGTAATATTATTTTAAGTAATTGTGAAATGTGGCTTATAGCAAAATGTTAGGTATTACACAACCTCTGGAAATGTTCAATGAATGACCCTTGACTCACCTGGGTATTTTCTGCATTGTCCACTATCACTTGGTACTCTGTCCATATTGGGGTCTGTAGACCTTTAGCCTTGTCTTCCGGTACCTTGTCCATTAAAGCTACCTGTAGACACACATACAAGAGTCAGACAGGTGTTTGATTGGCTGATTTTGCTATGTCATTGACAATATATCAATCATTTTGTCAGCATGAGAAAGACGGTTTTGCCTCATGTAATATCACACTATAAACCGGTAGCATGATACCACAACCAGTCTCATTTTCCTAACACTGGGTCTACCAGTCCTAGAACTAATTGTATATGATGAGTGCTAAATAACCTGAACTAAATAAGTACTATTTCCTACAAATCTGGTATATTGTATAAAGGGATTGAACACATGACTTCCCAGTCATAGAAAGAATACACTAACCACTTAACCACCAGCTTTCACACTGGTGATATTTATTTGTTCAGGTGATAGAAATGTGTACAAAAAGATGCACAGTGTAGCTCCTTTATAGCAAATATATTTATAGATCATTTGGCATCATGTTATAATGAAGCACATAGACCATTCCATTGTGTATGGAAATTGACATACAGTCTAACCAATAGCTTCACTGGGATAGCAGGTAGCCAATGGTTGACCTGGCCACACATGCTTCTATTTGTGAGTTTGTGAGCATATGATTTTGCCATGAATATGAATGGCAAGGCTTAAATTGCAACTATTAAAACTGGTGTTGGTGTATTATAATGGATATACAGTGCAGCTCCCATATGAAATGTATTCTTCGACCATGTTTTTTTTTTCTTTATATAGGAACACACTAGCATGGTTTTCACATTTGTTTGTGAACAGTTGACCAGGAGTGGGAATTAATTTTTTTACTGCTAAAATAGACAGGACAGGTGCATCAAGTGTGGGTTACAGAATGGTAATTTAAACTTACTGGATGGGAGACATATTTATCTAGAGGTAACAATTTGAGAATAGCCTCCAGCAGCTCTGGAATTTTGAGACCTGTATAGACAAAAATAAAAATGGTAATTATAAATATATAAAGATGAAATACATGAAAATACTATACTATGTTTATGTATAAATTATGCTTACAGAAATATGTTACCAATGAGAGCGAGAGAGAGAGATAAAGAGGATGATGTAAGAAATCTTGTACCATCAGCCCTGATTTCTTTGGGTCCAAATCTACAGATGGAAGAGGTGGGGAAGTGGGCGTCGGCCAGAACTGGAAACAGGTACATAAGATTGTAAAACACAAGAGTAAGCATGTAAGTACTGTATAATGATATGCAGATAATTACAATCAATTTATGTTAATTTAATTTTGTAGATTACCCTAACCAAGGCCGTATTTTAGTTACAAAGCAGGTGTCCAGCTTATAACAGGTGGAGGAAGACCAAGAGTGAACAAGGCGCACCCTAGAAAAACCAGCCAGCTACCACAAGTCAAATGATAGACTTCCTCACAAGAAATTTAAATGACAGTCTGGGACTAACTAAAATGTAAGGGAAACAAACAGATCATACATTGCATTGCATTTAAAACAGAATTAAATATACTTTGAAAAATAAATTAAACACATCAAGATATTTGAGATCTATTTATGAAAAAGTCTAACCTTTCTTTTTTCACAGTATATTTCAATAACCAAAAATCATTTTGTAGTTTTAACATTTTTCTGCTGTAGCAGAAAAAAAATGCAAAGAAATTAATTTTGATGAAATTTGATGAAATACAGAATACTATAAAATATAAATATAAACAATCTAAAAAAATCCTCACCATTTTATCTTGCATTAATCACATAAGTTTAAAGAGAGGTAAGAAAAAATGTATGGAGCCACGCAGACCTACCTAATTCATCTCCATGTCCCATGGAAGCAAGAACAAAGAGCAGGTCAGGAGAAAGAAGGCTAGGGACACCCTTCAGAGGCATGAGTACCTTCTATTATTTTATTCACAGATCAAAATGTATATATATAATACCTGCAACAGAGAATGACTAAAAGTTACAAAGATTACAGTATAAATAATGATTATAGTGTTGTTATTACTGCTGCTGCTGCTGATGGTGATGATGATGAAACATTTTTTTATGGTGATTATATATATGTATATGTATATTTGTTCAAACTACATGTCTTATAAAATGGGAACATGAAAAAACTGACTACATGTACATAAGGAGTGTTAACCTATCCTGTGAACAAAACAATATAAGTGCCTTTTAAAACTGAATAATGTTTGCTGGATATTATACACTCTACCTGCCAATTCACCTATTCAATAACTTCAGCACTTTGTTCTTGTTCAGGGTGCATTCAGTTCAATGGCAAAATACAAAAGACTGTTGTAATTTCATTCTGAAAACGAGTTGAAATGCTTATTAAAACCACATATTGCATATAATATTTATTGCCATATTCTAGTTATGAATGAGAATGTATACACCATTTAATAAAATAATTCAAGTTTTCATGAAATATATGCATCTTTACATTAGGCCTATGTTGCATGGTATTCTTAAGCTTGCATTTCCTTGGGAGTTGTACAATGTGAAACGTTCAAATGAGGTGTATTGCATGCTATCAATTCAAACATTGTAACTGTTAGAGGTAAATAAACTGTGAAATGTACAGTACAATAGTTATGAAATGTTGAATAAATTCCATGTCATCTAGCCAATCGGCTGCATTTTATGCTATTATAATACGCTGCAGCCATTGCTGTGAAAAGGTCAGTCTGACATCTCTTATTATGCACCTCCATGTCAAATGAATATCTGAGTTTTATATTAGTCCCATCAATGAGGCGCTCGGCGCGACATGATGTTTTTGGTACTGTTTGGTACTGGATATCGCCTAATGGAAAGTAGAACGATATCACAAATTATATGTGGACCAAGTGTTAGATGTGTTTGTTTACACAAGAAACTGAGTATTTTAAAAGCTGTCACAAGAACGTAAGTATGTTTCACAACATATAAGGTCATCTTAATTCAACAGCAAAACTGCGTATCATCATACCTTTCTTTGTAATCTGGAAATTATCTGAAATCTTACCTACTCGTTGCTGTCTCTGGGTCGTGTGACAAAACAAGGGAAGTTACTCTGAATTTGTTCCATAAAGTATATCAGTAAGTGTGGATAGGACTTTGCGTAGCAGGCTGTATGCCCCTGCGTATCCATTATCATACATAAGTTTCCTTCGTATAAACTTAGCAAACAAAGTATAACTTTTAATAGATATATCATCTCATTACATTTCCCTTCATAATCGTGAATACACTTTAATCGTGAACTAACACTTTAGAAAGAAAACTTTGGTGGGTGTGACAGGTAAGAATAGCTCACGCAAGATATGGAAAAGATGGAGGAATTCATGCATAGAGTGATTACCTATCGATCTGACACTCACTCACTCACATGCCAAATAAGGTTAAAACAACACACAGAGATGACATGAGACATGGTCACAAGTTGACAGGACAATAACACCACAGTAATATAAACATACTTTATGTAAACAAACTATCAAATAATACCCTGTCTACATACTCCCTGGGTTGGGATAAAATGTCTCCTGACATTTCAAATACTATATTTAATCACTATAATCCGAAATCAAACTATCACCAATGCTGAAATACAAGATCCAGCAAATCCGACTTTATGTAAACCTGCAGTACAGGTTTCACTACAGTAGCAAATTAGAGCACTGTACTACACTAACCTAAACCAGTTCTATGACAGTTGTGTTTACATTTGTAACACTGTGCATAACCGGTACTGAAAAACTGTATATAACCGGCACTGAAAATAACTTAACTCTAAAAATAGGCATTTATATTAAAAAATCAAACAAATCATGTAAAATAAATTCACCTCTGACAGAGGAAACCAAACATTAGATTTCCTTATAAACATCCTGCAAAGAAATGAAATAGTAATTAAATAGACATTTTCTATTCCAATCTGCATAAGGACTCACTGTAAAAGACAGCATTTGATATTATGATTAAAACCAAATAATTAATATATCAAATATTGACACATGAATTCATACTAAACATAAATTTCCATATTGCAGGGGTTTACTTCCTGTTGGGCTGCAATAATGGGATTGATCCATTCCCCAAATCGTTCAGGAGGTCTAATAGTTCGTCTGGACCTGCGTACTGGTTCTGCTGGTGAAGCAGTTTGGGGTACAAACTGAGGCTGAGACAATGCACCACTTGGTGATGTCACAGACTGGAACTCTCCACTGGTATTCACTGTTCTACCAGTCATAGAGTTGCAGGAGTTATTAGGCACATTCCTGGTGACTGGGGTTTGAGAATGCTCAATATCACTCACAGACCTATTACAAACAGTGTTTGTTTTGGGAACAACCCAGTTAGATCTGTGGTGAGCTCTTCTCTGCGGAATGATGTAGACTTCAGTGTCAGAGGAGGAAGAGGAACCATCAGACTCAGAAGGAGAAAGGTGTAAAGATTCCGGGAGAGAATCTCGGTTCTTCCTTCTGGTGTTCCTGGCTACTGAATCACCTGTGGATTCAGAATGCTGGAGGGATAACCCGTTGATGGGTAACAGAAGATTTCTATGTAAAATCTTCTTAGGTCCCTTTCCATCCTCTGGCCTGATTACATACACTGGAGACTCAGGCTGGGGAATTTCCTTAATAATGTAAGGCCTTGAGTCCCACCTGTCAACCAGCTTATGTTTGCCCTCAAAATGCACTCTCCTTATCAGTACCCTGTCTCCAATCTCTAGTTTGTTAGCACTGACCTTGCGGTCATAATTAGCTTTATTATGTGCTGCTTGTTTCGCTGAGGCCTCTGCAGCTAAGTGGTAAGCATGCTGCAAGCGAGACTGCAGTTTTTGCACATAACCAGAGGGAGATATAGAGCCTTCATTCTCTGGGTATGACCCAAGACTGGCATCTATGGGTAACCGAGGATGCCACCCAAACATTATAAAATGTGGGGAAAATCCTGTGGCATCACTCTTGGTTGCGTTGTAGGCTTGGACTATGGGTCCAATGTAGGATTTCCAGTCAGCCTTTTTGTCAACCTCTAGAGTACCTAGCATTTTGAGCAATGTCTGGTTGAAGCGCTCGGCTGGGTTAGACATAGGGTGGTACGGGGTGGTCCTTGACTTCACTACCCCTGCCACCTTGCACAATTCCTTTATAACTCTACTTTCAAAGTTACGACCTTGGTCACTGTGTAACCTCTCTGGGAATGAGTAGAACCTAGTAAAGGACTCATACAAGGCTTTGGCTGTAGTCTGAGCAGTTTGATTTTTGCAGGGTATAGCTTGAGCGTACCTAGAAAAGTGGTCTGTCACAACCAAAATATGCTCATAGCCACCTTTGGACTGCTCCAGGGATAGGAAGTCAATACAGACCAACTCCATGGGACGTGAGGTGGTGATGTTACAGAGCTCAGCAATCTGTTGAGGCTTCTTTCTAAGAATGCATCTACTGCAATTCTGGATTTTAGCCTCCACATCCCTCTCAAGACCTGGCCAATAAAACCTTTGCCTTGCAAGCCATAAAGTTTTATCCTTGCCCTGATGGCCAGCCTCATCATGGACTCCATGTAAGGCATGGTCTCTGTAGGCTGAAGGTATGACCAACTGTTCGACTTGCTGTCCATCCAGAGAAGCAGTTCTGTGCAGAATACCATCAATGAGGTGTAACCTCTTCCATTCTCTCAGGTACTTCTGTACAGCCATGGACTCATTAGAGAGCCTTTTCCCCCTGGGACAGAAACTGCTTCTCAGGAGGTCAGAAACTCTACTCAAGTCAGTATCTTGAGATTGGGCTATCTTCCAGTCCACTTGCTTAAGTGCAGAGAACTGAGCACAATACTCCCCTGCAGAAGGAGGACAGTTCCCAGTTGCCACACACTCTGCAAGTGGTAGTGACACTTGTGCAGCCACACAAATAGCCTGTATGACATTGGAAGATACCTGTGTGGTTTCATGGGATCTTCTACTAAGACCATCAGCATCTGCATTGCTTTTACCAGGACTGTATTTGATTTCAAAATCAAATGCAGCCAAGGATGCCAACCACCTATGACCGGTTGCATCTAACTTTGCAGTGGTGTTAACATATGTCAATGGGTTATTGTCTGTGGTGACAACAAACCGATTGCCATACAGGTAGTCATGAAACTTATCACTGATAGCCCATTTCAGAGCTAGAAATTCCAGTTTATGTGCTGGATAATTCTTTTCTGATGGTTTCAGACTCCTGCTTGCATATGCTATGACACGGTCTTTACCTTCCTGGTTCTGGTACAGCACAGCCCCCAAGCCGTGAGAACTTGCGTCAGTCCTTACAATGAATGGCTTGTCATACTGTGCGTACGCTAGAACAGGTGCAGTGGTCAAACGTTCCTTGATGGCATCAAAAGCCTGTTGCTGAGCCTCACCCCATATCCATTGTACAGGTTTGAGTTTTGGTTTCTTTGACCCTTTCTTCCGCTTACCTGCTTGGCCATTTGTACTATGTCCACCAAGGAGATAATTAAGAGGTTCAACAATTCTTGAGTAGTTCTCCACAAATCTGCGATAGAAACTACTAAAACCCAAGAATTGCCGCAACTCCTTAATATTCTTTGGGATAGGCCATGAGGTTACTGCAGACACCTTTTCAGGATCAGCAGAAATACCATTCTTACTTATTACATGTCCGAGGTAGACAACAGAGGTTTTGAAAAATTCACACTTAGACGGCTTAAGTTT
>CM037783.1:11275146-11325146 GCA_021229015.1 Solen grandis
ATGATGTTCGTTAACATGTGGTTGTATCATGCCTGACATATATTTTTAGATTTAGTCTATAACTGAAATTCATCTGCAAAATACAGAATCACTATTTATTCAACATTCATTTGCTTTTAGATTTACTTAGTCAATGATATGCATTTCGTTATTCATTCGTGTAATCACACATCGATAGGCCAACGATATATTTCTTTTTAAAATCTCCAGTGACAGATTATATGCATTAACATGAAAATATACGGGATGAAAAAAATGCAAACTTTTGCATTGTTTATATACCCGGGAACTTAACCAAAGGATATAGATTACCGCCGTTCCACATTCACTTTGAATGAAACAGGAGTAGGAGTGACACCGCGTCCCATTCCTGTTACTTGACGACACCTTAGTCCGTCGAATATCGACGGCCATTTTGTTTGTTTATGAAAGATATTTTCCTATGCACCTTCCCAAGTGTAGGCACAAAGTACTGGTCCATCCAAGGAACTGTTGATAGGGATTTATATAAGTTGTAAAAACTTGTTTCCAAGTAGATGTAGAATTATAAAACTTAAATTAAACCTATGAATCTGTTTATCTAGTGTTCTGTATACTTTATAGGTTTCAAAAATCATTATGACTTGGATGAGTGGTTTCAAAAATTCATTCTGACTTCTAGATTGTTTAATTATTTTGATCTTGCAGTATATAAGAGTACCTGAGACTATTCAAATGCTTCACCCCCCCCCCCCCCCACACACACACACACACGCACAATGAACAATGACAAAATATATTTGAGTTGTTTATTGATATCCTCAGATTTCATTTAAAATCATAACACAAAAAGGGAGTCTTCGTGGTCGAGAGGGTAAAGTCGCTGACTTTAACACTCACTCAGCTCCTCACCGCGTGGGTTCGAATCCCGGCAGGGTCATTCAGATTTTCATATGAGAAAGCCTTCCAGCTAGCTTGCAGTAGGTCGGTGGTTCTACCCGGATGCCTCCGTGCATTCGGGGTCTTCCTCCACCCGTAATTAGCTGGACACCGCTATATGACTGAAACACTATCGAAGCGACGGTAAACTCAAATAGTCAAGTCAGTCAAGTCATATCACAAAATAATTTCAACATCTAGCAAAATGAGAGTATAGACCCTTGTCGCTTTCTGCAATCTGGAAGGAAGTAACAATGACCATTACGTAGATGAAAAAGTTATAATAACATGCTCACATCTTCAACGCAAATAAATATTGGACGGAAATATAAACCCAGACAAACCCAGATTAAATCTAAATTCAAACAGTACAATAAAAGAGGTAGAATACCATCTATATATTGTAATATTCTCATTTGTTCTTTTTCAAAATTATCATTCACTGACACACCAATTGTCACTGTAAATGAAGGGTAATTTTAATAACAATAAAGATTTTAACTGCTTGTTTCACCTGTGCTGTGTGTTGATTTGAATAAAACTATTTCTGTCAAGCACAGAATACAATTCAACATAATAAGTAAAACACAGTACATTTTAATTTGATCTGTGATATTTTATTTTTTCATATACAAAGAAAGCTTAACACTGTATAAATAATGAATTTTTGTTTTGCAGATATTTGCAATTTACATGAAAATCATTGTTTTTCCTAATTTATATAAGCATTTTTCTCTTGCCTTGAAACATTTGTTCAGGATCAACTCATTTTTGTTGATTTCTGTCTTAAATTTGGTACATTGTATACATATGCATGCCTTCAATAAATAACTTAGTTTGTTATTTTAAATCTTATTTTAATATACTTGCTCTGAATGTTCTCAACACTTAAATGTGTTTATTCATTTCCATGACAAAATCTTTATCTTACCTTCACATAACACTGCAGTGTGACAAATTACACCTAGTTTTGTTTCAAACCTTGATTTAGACCTGAAACAAATAATGCATGCTTAAAAAAGCATTTCATTTATACAAACTCCTATAATTTTTTACTATGTAAAACTTGATTGGGAACAAGAAAACATGCATGGAATGAGTTGTTAAATTTTTATATTCAAAAGGATTTAGCAACACATGCATTATTTGTTTTACATTTCTACAATACGATTAAATAGCATACTTGTATTTTAACCCTTTCCCTCATATAGACTCATTTTGACGCACTCAATAGGTACCACATAAAACCTGATCTGCAGAAAGCCAAACTCAATCCTTACCAAATTTAATTGTAAAATCCTCATTAAAGGACCACTGAAGAGCAGCGAACAGCATAAAACCTGATCAGCCTGCGAGTTACTCGCAGGCTGATCTGGTTTTATGCTGTTCGCATAGGTCTTTTCATGGTATCCTCTATGAGGGAAAGGGTTAATTGCACTGACGTTAGAATCAAAGTTAATTGCAATTTTCTAAAACTTGTTTATTTTACTGCAGATTAGTGTTACACGTTTAAAGCTTAATATCTTATTTAAAAATCAATTTATTATGAAAACGATTTTTATTAGCAAATAATTCACTGTGGATTTAAAAATAATCATGAAATGAGGTTGAAAACATTTAAGGATTTCCTTTGTTAGATATTGGCTATAGCGCTGTAGAATGTATTCATATAAACTGTTAAAACGCTTTTGAAACAACCCTCTTTAATACACGGGGTCACTGGGTAAAAGTTAGAAATGCATGTTGAAAACAATTTTGACACAAGAAGCAAATGAACGGACTTGACTGTGTATTGATTTAGCTAGTGAGGAATAAAAAAATACCAGTAATTATGGAAAAAAAAGTTTAAAAACTTTTATAACCCACTAACTTTCTAATCTTTACACAGTCGTCCGCATGCGTATGATAATGACGATGATTTATTCGTATGGAAGGCTTCTCAATTAACAGTTCAGTCTCTCATTAGATGAAAAAAAATATATTTGATAAACGATTTCCTATCAGATAAACTATTACAACCACACAGTTTTGACATTTTACGAAATATCATGTGCAATGAGAATGGCGCGCGCAAATACATGACAGTAATAGTCCAAAAACTAATATATATATTAAACTGGTAATATAATACAATTTATTGAACGAAACAGTTTACGAAAACGTACTTTACTTTCCTATTCAAATTTTGAAGATTTTCTTAATATTGTAGCAGAATTATTACCAAAAAATGAACGCTAGCTTCATCACAGCCTGAAATTCTCTACTATATAGCAACTCTTCCGAGTTGTTACATGTAAAAATAAAGTACCGTTATAAGTAATAACCAAAAGGAGCTAAATTTCGGGAAATTCGCCGAGAAAAAAAGCCAAAAAAACACATTCTATTTTGTTTTCTTCACAATTTGTTTCCATTTTACGCAATGGACAACAAATTACAGGTATTTTGATATATCAAAATAAAAACATTATAAGAAATACCTTCCAATTTGACCTACAAACTAAATCTAAAACAGTTTTCTAAAAATCTGTAATACATTTTTTTCGCTCATATTTAATAGACAAACGATCATCATATAGATAAAGAGAATATAAAGTAATTGTATTACTGATTTTTATCTTTTGGTAATGGAATATGCTTATTTCACTAAAAAATTATAATATGGAAACGGATTTTCTGAAATAAATATTCTCTTTCATCGAAATTATCAAACTTCACTGGCAAATAATGACTGCGGAAATTGAAAAACATTATTCCAAATATGTTTCATTATAGTTTAGGGCAAAAACATAAAAAGAATGTTGAAATCTCCATTTGATTGGGCTGATTAAAAATTGGCAATATTAGGCCCTACCTCTTGACCACCAAAGGCACATTTGTGAAAAGGTGATGAGTTGCTTGCACGTTAAATGGTTCCCTGGAACTCCTACTGTTTGCAATGTTTATTTACCCGGGTAGCTAACCGATGAATACAGATTATCGCGGATGGACACATTTCATTTGAATGAAATGTTGAAATGATCAGAGGACAATTGGTCAGTTTGAGTCATAAAGTGTTCCAAAGCAAAGTAATGGATGGCATTTTTTTCTGTGACTGAATATAATATGTGATCCAAAACGTGTGTTTTTAAATGATAATGGAGCCTCGCAAATACGAATAAATGTCCGAATAAACCGAATCATTGCGCTCGTGATCACATGGAACTACAGACGCTTGGTTCAAACCAGTATTTTTGACTCTAGTTTGTAACATCCTATTAAATATCCCACAACACAAGACGGTCTGATCACCATGATGCTAAAAGATTTTATTTATCAAATTGAATGTTAGGATGGCTACGTTTCAAAAATAAACGAGACCACGACGTAATAACCCCATCTGAGACAGGGCCGCGCTTGGCATGAATTGATCGTCGTTTCCACGGCCACACTACAATTTTCCAACAAAAAACAACGAGACACAAGGGACCCGGAACTCTTTCTAAAGAGCAATTCTCATCCTTGGTGGATGGCCCTACACTTGTTAAAGAATAGAAATGAACGTGAACTGCATGCTATTGAATAGATTGGAACAATTATTCGACATAAAGGAACTGGCAAATTACAAATTAAATTATATAACTGTTCATCTTGAAAACAGCATCATATCAATGAGCGAGCTGATTACTTTCTTGATAACTGTCAACTAATAAAGCAGTTTAAAGTTAAATTGTTTCGAGATTCGAAGGGTAGGGATATTATGAATTGGTCGAAGAAAATACAGATACATCTAAGTTTATTTATCATTCAATAAATGTGTATTAATTAGGCAAGCGATCGGGTACTGGATACTTTCTTTATGGTGAAATAATTTATATGTACTGATATTTCCTGCTCTTGTACAAAAATGGCTGGAGGATAATTAAAATCATCTTGATTAACAAAATCTTCATTTTTACGAACTGCGAGCGGTAATTCTGCCTTAATAAACCATGGTAAGATAGGCAAACGTCGTTTTACAATAGTCGTTGACTAAGATCTCGACCTATGAAAACGAGCCTTTCATGTACGCATTTAACTTCTTGGGGCATGTACAACAAATACATAAAAATATATCAACTCTTTTAGTCAAAGATAAAACATCGTTCCATCGTACTTTCACGTCTGAATTTAAATGTTTCAAATATGACATTTTTGCAACCGAAAATCAAATGTTGGAGAGCACATTATAAAGTGAATCTTGTAATGCACATGAAGCGATTTTAAACAGTTCCTCTCCCTCCTACACGCATGCGCGGCTGACAAGTTTACCGTCCTAATTGATTGTCAGTAGACTTTTCGGAATCTTTAACCTTCTACCAGTAGTATTGAAATAACTTGTATGTTTTGTCTCTAAGAGAAAGATACGGTGTTGCGATATAATGCCGAAGACAAGTATTATACCACATTCTGCCGCTGGACTTACAAGCCATTGCTCCAAATCCACCGATCTTGTTTATACAGGTATATCATTCTTTTGATCCCCTGATAAAAATGCCCATATAGTTCATTTCATATCCACTTCAACCAATAAGTATTTAATTATCAATTTTCTCCGCTACTTAAATATTTCGATAAGTAGAATTTGACCCTTTTAAAATTAACTAAACACAGTAAGTACGTAATCGAGTTGGTAAACTCACAGTCTGGATCTAATGGTTCAGCACAGGACCACTTGATCTATAACGTTTAATTTTTAAATCGAATTAATCAGTATCAAACACAAAGAAACAAAGGAATTAATTGCAATTTTTCATATTAGAATTCCTTTTTATTTTCATTAAAAATGTCTGGGTATGATTAACATTTAATCAATAGGACACTGATCAAGAACAATTGCGCAATGTTTTGAAATAGTATTTCAAATTTGAAGGCAATAAAATAACTTTCTTGATATTGCCCAAACTCCAGAATTCTTTTTAATTGGATTTCTTATAGCTTAATACATCCATTGCAATTAATATAGAGGTACGTTTTAATATTTCTTAGGAGATAACCAAAAATCAGTAATAAAAAATCAAGAAAATGGTGTTGCAGCTAGGATAAATATAAGTACTCCTTTGATTAACGCTAAATACATTTTGACATTAATTATACTACTACTGATGTCAAAAATGATTTTAAAATGCCAGATAATGTTGTTGTTATATTGGAGTTTACCGTCGCTGCGATAGTATTTCAATCATAAAGCGACGTCCAGCTAATTACAGGTGGAGGAAGACCCCGAGTATACAGAGGTACCCGGGTAGAACAACCGACCTACCGCAATCCAGCTGGAAGGCGCCAGATAATGTCCAGCTGTCTGAGAAACAAATACAGAACTGTGTAATTCAGTTCCTTATATTGATTGTGAAATGACAGATATCTTTGATGACTTAAACCGACGTAAATTGTCACACGGGACAAATACAAGAAAATATTCTTAAATAAATTGTAGATTCGAGGATTCTACCAAAACATAGTGAGGAGCTGTCGACTATGTGGGCATTTCTGTCTGAAGAGTGTTCAGACAAGATAAAAACCAACATGTTCTGCAATATTTCTTTCAAATAATCACATTTATAAACCCTTACCTATACTGTGTTACATAAAAATCGGTAAGTATTCCCATCATACCTTCTATGTATAGGATAGAGTATATTAAGGCAAGAGGTTGAAACTATAGAGCTTTATATAAGATTTGCCGACTGAAGTTTACAACACTAGATATGAAATGACATCGGCTTTGGTGACCCTAGTGAGTACATTACGTAACCGAGATATAGCAGACGATATTCTGTCTCAGAGTCTTCGTATTTACTTGTTTACTGTCTTCTGCAAGACAATTGTCTTTTAAGACAAAAATATTGGTAAAGCAAACGTTAACCAGACATTCTGCGGCAAAGATATGCGTCGGTCCTTCAAACATACTTGCACAACCGTCTAGACAATTACACGTGCATATTGCTTATATCCCTCGACTGCATGGCAACGAATCTCAGTATCTTGTTGAACCGATGGTAAATATGTCATAGCTTATAACAGCGATGAATTTCGTTATTTTTCTTAATTAGAATAAATGTTGCTCTGGAAAATCCATGACCTGCTCTTCATACCTTTTTTTTGAGCGAGTGTCTATTACGGTATTCATTACAGCATTGATCACAACACACATCTTTCTTCTTCCATACCTGACGCCCTGGTTTGAACCCTTGCCATCTGCTTTGATTCCGACACCCAACCCCACCATCTCTGCTGCCTCCTTCTCTGCGCACGCGCACGCCGCTGCTTCGCCTTTTCTGTGCCTTCAGGCGATCGGCATTAGGGTCTCACTGTTAGTGATATTGCCAGTGCTAATAGCGATTTCTTCAGTTCAATACGAAGTGTCTGAAAAATAAATAACACTTAAATGATGTATTTAGTCCACAGATGACCAATCAAAGTGGTGCTCAATTCTAAAAAATGTATAGCAAGTTTAATATTCAAGGTCCATTACCCAGAACAGCTGATTCGAGCTTAATCGATATCGATATCAGATATTTGGTATTCTATGATATCATTTCTAAGAGAATTTATCTGAGATAATATGGCTAAAAGAATATGCACAAATACTTCCTTTATGCGGAAGTCGCAGTAAAAAGTGAAATCATTTTTTTATTCAAAGGCCATAACATCTAGCCGATATCAGCCTTACTCTAAAACAATAGATTATGCCCATAAACAATGTCTCAAGTTTTATGAATGCAGTTACTAGATTAAAAGTTATTGTGGACGACAGACGGACATTCAACGACCATGCTATGTACTCATGGCGTATTACATAAGTTTTCAATAACTTTAAAAATAATAAACAGGGACTTGCTTAGATTGAATTAATTTTATGTTTTGTAATTGTCACGAAACAGAAATATATCAAGTGCGCATTCTGAATCTGAATCTAATTCGATGCAGATCCCAATACTGGGTTTTACAAAACGGAAAGAGCTCCGCATAAAGGTTTAAGGCATTTTTAATCTAAGGGGGGGGGGGATCCAGTGAATCACAGTGCCAACAAAGAATGAATTTTCATATTGTTTAGAGTTTGATGATGATATTTCCAGACTCTTTGAATTCTTGCAAAGGCGTTTTCCTAATATATTTGATGTTTCGCAGCCATTATTGTTTTTTCTTTAATCGTTCTTTTATGTCTGGAGAACTTCACAAAATCTGATGTTGGCAGTGCTGGAACTAACCCCTCAACCACCTTGTACATTAATATTAATCTGAGGCTTAGACGTCTGTCTTGTAATGTTTCTAATTCAAGTTCTTGTTTCATATTTTGATATTGTTCCTGGTGTTCTGCTTGTATAATCTCTTTTTATGAATCTTACTGTCCTGTCTAGCGTCAATGTTGATGTATACAATGATGTGGGCGGATATGACGTCATGAAACGGCACCCACTAGAGACCGCCATATGTCATGTTAGCATACTGGTAAGCACAACAGAAGGACTACCTAAGAAGCATTCATTTAAAGGAAGTTGACTGATTCATGTTGATCAGTATAGCTCATCTTGAGCACATTGAGATTTCTTCTTAAAAAGCCTAAAGTTGAATTTGCTTTCTTGCATACCTGGTTGATATGTATATTCCATTTAAAGTCATTTTTAGATTTGTAGTCCAAGATAGGGAATTTTCTGTACTTCCTGCATCATGTGGTTATTAAGCTGATAAAATTGACAAGATTTTGAGAATTTGAGATTTTGAAAACAGATTTAAATTGTTTGAGTAGTTCTTCAGCTTTTTCTTTGCTATCTGTTATTAGGCTGTTTCCTCTTTTGAGTGAGGCTATTCCGGTTGATTCTTGTTTTTTCTTTTCTTTTCTCCAATCCAGGGGATGTTTTTTCCAGATCTTATTTCTTTTTGTGGTATTTTTTGCAAGGAATCTTTAAAAGTGTCCCACAGTTTTTGTCCATTTTTGTCTTCATTTTTTTCTACTTTCTCATTCAGTTTCATAAGTTTCTTTTTTTATTTCATTCCAGTCTGCTTTTTGTCTAAGTAACATTTTCTGGGATTTGTCTGTTGGTGATGTACCTTTGTTTCAAAATCTGATATTATTATGTCATGTCATATTTGGATTTGATACGAAAACCAGGTCCAATAAGTTGTTTTCTCTTGTAGGTTTATTGTGGATTTGGGTCATGTTGTTAGAATTCATTAAGTATCATTGTATTTCTCTTTCTGGTTCAGTTGCTGTTGAGTTCTCCCACTGTAATTTGGGACAGTTAAAATCCCCTGATAGTATGATGTTTGAGCTCTAAATGGCATATGCTATTTTCTGTGGAAAAAAACAACAACATTGAAACGTGAATTGTATTTGGTCATATAAATGCAATTTCAAGGAAAATGTTTTTCTATATTATTTATCTAACAGGTATTATCAAACCAGATTATATAGCGTTCAACTGACGCCCTGATATCTTGACTTCCAGACAAATATATAAATATACTTGCCTATCAAATGTAAAAGGAACTACTGGTTATTCTAGCATTCAACAATGTGGTAAGTGTCGTCGTCAAGTTTGAGGAAAATTTATATGTTTGATTTAAGCGCAATATTGACACTATTACCGTAACCGGTGACCATTTCCCTCCAAAATGAGACATAAACCTACGTAACTCAACGAGCACTAACCGAACACCAAATCTATATGCTGATGTTAAATTCCATACATTGTTCAAAACACTGGTCCAACCAAGGAACCGTTAGGAGGTATAAGTTGAAAGAATTTGTTTCCTAAAACGACGTAAAATTACTACGTCAGTTTTTTTTTTTTTTTTTTTTTTTTTTTTGTTTGTTTTTTTTGTCTACAATGTGTAATTTATTATGTTTTATGTTTTCTTGAATTACCTCCCTTTAATCTAAAATTATTGTTTACCCATTGGAAATATATAAATCTTTCACATAAATATTTCCATGGATCTTGTGTTTAAAGGTTCTATAAACGCCTTATTTTAACCTCGCCAAAATGACGTGGTCAAAGCGCGAGTCTAAACAAATTCTAACTTAACCAATCAGTTTAACCCTTTCCCTCATAGAGGACACTATGAAAAGACCTATGCGAACAGCATAATACCAGATCAGCCTGCGAGTAACTCGCAGGCTGATCAGGTTTTATGCTGTTCGCTGCTCCTCAGTGGTCTGGAAATGAGGATTTTATAATTAAATTTGGTAAGGTTTAACTGTGGTTTTCTGCAGAGCAGGCTTTATGTGGTACCTATTGAGTGCGTCAAAATGAGTCTACTATCTGAGGGAAAGAGTTAAAGGTGCGTAAATGCACTAGGTGTAAGATTTAAAGTGGCGAACCTACTGGCCGGGTAGTAGGTTGAGAAATACAATAATTTTAGTATTGCAGTTACTACTGCACGCAGAAAGAATTGGGATATCTGGTGTAATTTTGTAATATTTAGACTTACATTTATTGAACATAAAGGTGAAGCTCAGAGTTGGAGATAAAAGAGTAAGTTTAAAGCCCGGTATAATTTGTATTACCGTGGTTTGGGAGTTAGGTTTTAGTTTGTTTTCTATATCCGATCCTCAAATTAAATGAACGTTAATGATTTGAGACAATCGTTTATTGTAATAATATTTTTTAAATCGGTTCTGTATATATATCATAGCTAAAAATATTTTTCAAATCAAACAACAAGGAAAGTCATTTAGGAAAATTAAGTATCATGTATTCAAATATAAATAATTATAATTATTCAGAAAGCACAGACACGTTACAATTTGAACCAATAGCGATGAGAGACAATAACATTATTGATTAATATAACGGATTCACTCAAGTATGAGTGCATATTATATACATATATACAGTATTTGAATCTCTCAGCCCCTCACCGCTGTGGGTTCGAATCCCGGTAGGGACTTCGGATTTTTCATGTGAGGAAGCCTTCCAGTTGGCTTGCGGTAGGTCGGTGGTTCTACCCGGGTACCTCTGTGTACTCGGGGTCTTCCTCCACCTGTAATTAGCTGGACGTCGCTATATGATTGAAATACTATCGCAGCGACGGTAAACCTAATACAACAACAACAACAGTATTTGAAATAATAAGAAACGCGATCAATATGAAAACATCGTCACCGATTATGAATTTCGAAAGAGACATGTACTAAGGTTCAAACTAAGCAAATCACTTTAGCTTGCTTCAGATCATTTTTCGCTGAAAAGAAATTCCCAAGATAATTAATCAAATTTATACCATGTCCTTAGGTTTTCATTTGACCTATTCATTTAACATCAACTTCTACTGCAATGATTTACGTTAGGTGATTCGGTATAAATCAGCTTCAAAATAGGTGAGTCGGTATAAATCAGCTTCAAAATAGGTGATTCGGTATAAATCAGCTTCAAAATAGGTGATTCGGTATAAATCAGCTACAAAATAGGTGATTCGGTATAAATCAGCTTCAAAACAAACATCTTTTGTTGCAAATAAAGGAACATGGGAAATCCTGCTGGGGGCAAAACCATGAATTATTTTCCGATGAGAACAGAAATGACACACTAGACATAAACACCAAGTATCTCCAATTGTAAATCATGTAAAACATGTGATAAATTCAACTGCTGTAATTACTAGCAATATGTACTCGCTGAAAAGGTTTTGTGAATTCGTTATTAAGCAGAACTAGGAGAATATAAGCCAAAACATGCTAATAATTCATCGGAAATGTTTGCTTTAGAGCTAAATTGAGAATCATATGAAATAATTAACGCTCAATAATTTTCGTAAAGTAATATAAATATTCACCTCAGGCCAGTACGATATAAATTTTCCTTTCTCTTTGTGGATTTGGCAATGGCTATTTCCTATCACAAAGACTACACATTCTTCCCCGAAAAAAAAACGTTTCTTTTTTAATCGATATGTGCAGTAAAGACGACGAACTCTTTCAGCGAGCCATCCACTAAAATCCGTCTAAATAATGTAACGAGTTTATTACATTTCCTTAAAAGAATAAACCAATAATGATTCTCCTTTTAAAGTCACCATCATGATTTAATTCAATTGTGTTTCACAGAAAACTGGCTTAAACGTGTTTATCTTGCTTAAACATTGTTAAATTTATTCCTAGGATAATAGGCAAAGTATCAAATTCTTCAAAGATGACAAATAATCCAACCCCTGTTGGGAATCTCATATTTTAATGGATGATCTTTAGGTGAGGGATATTGAGATTAATTCATTTATGGTCACTGGTTTCAGAGAAAAAATAACAGCTTTGTTCTTCTGCTACCACGGCAAACATCGTTCGTAATCTTTGCAATTTTGAGAAAGGCCACTAGTGCCATGTATCATTAAATTATAACTGTCATTTACAGCATATTGTTAATGACATGCAGACGGAGGCACGGTCAACACAACAGCTCATTTTCAATAATTTGTGCTCAAGTGAGCTAAACTGGATGTTACTAATAAAGGTCATAGTCTTACAGGTCGGAGTATATGCATGCAAATTATGTGTGTGAAGTTAGATGATTGAAGTTTGCCCATTTATCTTACTCAGCCAAAATAGCCTATGTAGTGAAAGAGCTACTGCATTCAGCTTATTTATCCTCTTTACCCAATTTTTAATTTAAATAAAAAAATTGTCTGATTTATGTTACCTATTTAATACATAGGCTAATGTACATAGTCCATACCCCTTTTAAAATAAATAGGCTAAATGTGCCAATTTACATAGTTAACTTAGGTTAAATAGGCTAAATGTGTTGGAGGTTGTAGCCAATTTCATATATGGACTAAATGGGACTAATTTATTGACTGGCAATATTAACCTGAGACAACTAAATATTCAGTGACCTTTCTTCTTCGAAGTCAAACAAATTGACTTGAGGTACAACACGTATCATTGCCTTCCTAGCCTCAATGTGCTTGACTTCGGAGCTGAAGGCTGTGGGTTCGAATCTAACTCAGACCATAAATATTTTTCATAAGTTTAATGATTTGACCACCATGTTTCATAATGTTATATATGCAAATCACACATATATAGCACGATTTGATCGAAATTCATGTTGAATACTTTAGATGGTTTACTCAATACTCGACTGCATATATAGTTAAAAGAAAAAGACAATAAACAAAAAAGACACCAGCAATTCAACAAGTTATAGTCTATAAATACTGACCTGGCACTATGTCAAAGGTAAACTTTTCGATTAACCTCGGCATTCGGCGATACTGTTTATAGCATATCGGTTAAAAAGGTATAGCAGAAACACTCAGTATGCTGCAGTTGCTCAGTGATTGGTAGAGCGTTGGTATCGGATTTTATTTTCTAATCGAGACCCTGGTTCGAATCCCACTACTCGTTTTTTACATTTTCTGTCGTTGGAAATCAGGATGCACGTGAAAAACATTCAGCCTTTTTCATACTTACACTGGAAATTGTAGTTTTATATGTCCGACAATAGCGGAAAGAAGTGAGCGCGTTATGCGAAGTAGTGAAAAGAAGAGATCGTAGCAAGCATATTAATCTTTTATTATTGAGACTTTTGTAAGTGTATCATTTTATAATTAAAATTGCTATAAAAGTATGGTGAAAACAAGAAAAAATGCCACAAAAAATCAAGCAATTTACCAGAAGTAACATATTTATTCAAATTAATTGGATTTTTGGTAAACGAAGATAATAACTTGGATAAAAAAAGGAAAGTGGCAACCATGAGACTCGAACCAAAGTGACTTGGCTTTGCACAGCATGTGTCTTACCTTTAGGCCATTAGCTCAGTTTATCAACAACCTTCTCTTTACTGGTATCAAAACCGTACTATATAGGTCAAGCATTTGAACGACATTATACGATTTCTTCCGAGTGCGTATACGGTCAAATACGAAAGATAATGAGTGCCAGGTCAATAAACAATATTCGTTCATCCTCTCACACAGCAAATACTGAAAAGAAAAATTTCTTGGTGTAAATTTTTTTGAATTTACAAAAAATAAACAAACACTGTTTCGAACCTGCGACTTTGTGATTTCAAATCAGCTGAATTAACCACTAAGCTACGTGAAGTTGTTCAAAGTGTGAAGCCTTTGCAAACCATACTACTATTAAAAACAAATGGTCGGATCGTAATAATTCACGGAAACTAACGAAGAACATGCCGGAAATTAATCAGTCTCAGGTCAATCTTGCCATACAATATATGACCTTTTAAAGTTAGATAAGGCAAATAGGATAAATGGGTTCACACACATGAAAAAAAAATGCAATTTTATTGAAATAAATCTCCAGCTACCGAAAACATTCATTACTTAACATTACATAAGGACGTGTTGTCCCCCCCCCCCCCCCCCCATTCCACATCAGTCGTCAGTATATGTTACTGTTTTAAATAAGAGTAACCGAGATCTCACTCATCCTAAGTTACCCTTTGGGTTACTTACTTTTTCCCTGAAGTCTGCCTACTGCAGCGACCGGAACATGGCGATCAAGTATAGACCCACTTTCAGTAAAGTTGTGGCCTTAACATCGACTGTGTAACTAACGAAGCAAATGCTGCAATACGTAGAACTGTATAGACACATTGATACTAAAATGTTTCTTTCACTGGTACCTCCTAATATTTATATTTTTTATCAGATTATTTTTTAAACAGTGGCCTAGATTTCTTCTCTTCCTTTCTCTACAATTCCAATCACATTTAGAATAACTTGACAAATTAACCATATTTTTCATGCACATCTGGGAGTTTTAACATTAATTATTTCTTCAATTCTTTTCCCAATTTCCTCAATGTTTCGGAAGCTGAATGCCGTCTATCTTTTTTCTTCCATTACGGTAGTGTGTGTTGAGTATGCACCGTATATAACATACTAATACTTGATCATTAATTCGTTACAAAAAGCAAAAAAGATAACAGCGAAAGCCCTGAAACTCTCCTCTGATGACAATTTGTCTAGTTCATTCATGATTTTAGGCAGCTGAATAATTTGTACACTCTCGGTCTAGACTTAGACATTAACACCTGCGCCGAAGCAATTTTAAACGTAGCAAGTAATGTTTGAAAATATCTAAAAGTTATAACTTGACATATATTAGGCAAACTGAACTAAAATAAACAATTAAATTCACTCATTACCAATATTTCGGCAAAACTTACCTTTGTCAAGGAAAAAAAATGACAAACAAAAATTGGCTCAAAATTTCATGTTTGTTTACTTGGCAATGGCAAGTTTTGCCGAAATGTGAATTGTTTATTGTATTATTTTTATTTCCCGTGGAAAACGTACATATTTATTGCCGTTTTTTATTTGTTTTTTTTCTTTTCTTTTACTATCTCGAAGTTAAATTAATAAATTGTTAAAGATAAATGGGAACCTTCCTATTTCAAAGTAGTTTTCTTGGTTACGATTTTAAACGAAATCGAAATGTAGACCTATATAATTTTGGTAGAAGACGATTTCAATATATCAACGATGGGTCATTTAACAAGTTCAAACCTCCCGATTAAGATATAAACGCTCGAAACTGTGCTTAGTCCACACATTTATATATATATATATATATATATATATATATATATATATATATATATATACAATTGTTCCTTGGCTAAAACAAGTGGCAATATGTCTACATTCATGTATGCTTTGTAATAGATGTCCCATCTCTGAATATGTTTTGTTTTGTATTTAACCACAGTTTCGATATATTCTGCATATTATTATATCACGAGAGAGAAGCTCGAGTGGCACAATAACTCGCACCTGAACGACATACACTTCAAACCACAGATAATTGAAAAGTAGCCACAACTCTACATGTAGACAGTCTTACACCGATTGAACTAGATCTAGTGTCTTAATTCATTCAGTTATACCTGAGGCATCTGAATCTGTAGGTATCTGTAATGAAAATCCTGAACTGACTGTAAAATCAGAATATTATTTTCAGATTCAGTCATGACCATTCTTTTAAATAGATATACCAGAGAAGAAATATATTAGTTATACATCTGAACATAAAAAATGGATGAATGCTGTATTGATATACTCAAAGGAAAAAGAAACGTAAGGTAAACTTTTGTGTCATTTTTAAATAGGAAGTTTTCGACGGTATTACAGTTTAAATTATTTTGACAAAGATTTATTTTTCAAACAAAATAAATGCTTTAGAATGAGGTGGGGTCTATCATATGAGGTTTATTGCGAGATTAAGAGGTAAAATCTTGAGTCTTGGCTTCTACAGATTCTAGTTACCCTGCGTTTCTTTTTCCTTTGAGTATAAATTCATTGCGCGAAAATTTATTTGTCAATTTATTTAGAGACAATGAAGGTTCAGATACAGATCAAAGACTGTTACACGTTGTTGCTTACCATCCTAGAAAGCTAGCTAAATTTCTCTTCTATGCGAAGAAGTCTAGAAAACAAAGCATACGCGTGATATTCACTCCACTCCAGAAAATGTATCTATATAATCAAATGTCTGAAATGATTGTTCTTAACTTAGTGGCAATTAATAGCCGATCTTTAACTTATTTTATGCAATAACAGTTTTCTTTTAATTACTGTACAAGTGTAGGTTATATTGTATGTGATTGTGACTTGGCTGTCCATAGGGCCGGATGCTCATTTACAATATCAGAGTTGTACATGTATACATTTTCTATATACTTGTGCATCACACACACACACACACACACACACGTGTGTGTGTGTTTAGTGCGCAAGTCGCAATAATAAACATTATCTTAAAGGTCCGAAAAACTTCATTTTTCAAATATGCATTTCATAGATAAACGAGGCCGAGTCGTGGAATAAACCGTGGTTATCACAAAATATTGGTCGTTCCACGCCCACTGTAAAATATTCCACGAAAAAAACACAAAGAGACCGGAACGTCTTAAGTGTCGGGTTCAGCAATCACTCCCATCCTTTTGTGGATGACAATTATTGAGACGCAGTAATTAAGTGAATGGTTTCCTATGACATAGATTAGGATAGTTATCCAGCACAAAGGAAATGATAAATTACAAACTGATATCAACTGCTTTTCATATTGAAAAAATATTAAACGAGTCTGCTATTCCCTTATCACTTTTTTGAAGAGGCTCTGTCAACTATACATTACAGGTCTTTGCATTGTATTACAAAGCTGTATCATTTGATATACGAGACATTATAAATGACAATAAAACACAAATACATCGGGGAAGATGAGAATAATCTGACAGACAACGACCTGGATATCATTAGAACAACTGCATTTTCTAGAATAATAGATAAAGGATAATAGGATATACATTACTTTATATATTGATCTTTTGGACAATTCTGTCGATAGCTAAAACCAAGTTAATTAACAAAATGAATTCTTTACTTATTACTGCAAAGCCTGCCTGAAACAGCCGTTCGCATATAAGAAAGAACGAGCTTTTAAGCTTTGGGGATAACCTAGAAGGACAATGTGAAGTAAAATTTCAATTTTCGAAACTAAACTGCAGGACTGCATGCTACAGATGTCCCCTTAATTGTAGTTCAAGTATACATGTAGAAAAATTGTATTAGCATGGCAACAAAGTAAAAATAAAAATATAGTACAATAAAACAGACCGTGGTATCATGCACATATCTACTGGTGTAATATATCGCAGTGAGGCTGCATCATATACGGCTCGTGTAGACAAAAATAGACTGACATTGTCTGTATTGAGTTGATGGGACGATTTAACAAGAAATACATATATACTTTTTCAGGTCGCCGAGTGTGAAAGGTGCCGAAATGAACCTGATCCATTCATGTAATAAGGTTTGTTAAGACTTGGTAATTATTTATGAAAACACAATAGGAATCGTGAAGAACGTAAATTTTCTCAAGCGAAAAAACAAAGTCGGCTATGGGTGACAACTGAAACACATTTAACTTTTAAGCGCTGCAGGGAATTAAGCCACACCGAAAATGACGTCAAATGTCAGAACGTCCGATAATCTGTCTTCATTTATATTTCTCTCTTAAAGAACAGAAATAATCAGCATAAACTATACAGACGGTCTTCATAAAACGTCAACATATATTGCAGAATGGCATAAATAGACCCTAAGCAAGTCCATGTTTTGCTGCAATTAAGAAAGCTCCCGTAATGAGCCACTATAAATGCCTGCCATTAATCCTTGTCGAGATGCTGTAATAAAAAAGACGGTCCACAGACAACTCAGGGTTGTTATTCTCCCACGAGTGCAGCGCTGGGTCAGCAGAATAATTGCTGTCTTGTGGCTCGATGTCACTTTGTCATCAGTTTTCGCGATGCAATAAATGATGCTGCTTAATGCGAATTCACGACTTCACAAATTTATCCATTTCTAATGTGTTCACATTTGACCGAATAAGTTACATGGATTTATTCTGTCTGGCATAATTATACTTTCATATGCAGGAAATTTTGGCCACATTAACTATCGTTTGTAAATTACATGGATACAAAATCATGTACAGTCTGGAAACATTACATCATCTAACTATCAGGGTTTAGTTCCAAAAGACAGCTTTGCATTCGAAAAAGAACAAATAAATATACATTGTAGCGCTTTATACGATAAACAAACAAAAATCTGACTTATAGAAATAACTTGAAATGAATATATATCTCCTTTCGCGTTCACTGGTAAAATATACCCGGATATTCAATTGCTTATCACATACATGTGTGTAATTCATCGGTGTTATACGAGATACAGGATCTGACATGAATTGTCATTTCATATAAAATTTTACTAAACCCGTTCATGAAAATGTTATTAAGCTCGCCAGTTTTATGAACTCATTTAGAAAATTTGATATGAAATAACAATTCATTTTATGACCTATACTGAAAATTAAATAATAACTATAATAACGATTAATTATTTTTATACATTTTCTACATCATATGAATTTTTAAGGGGGCCACCGTGGTCGAGCGATGACAGTCGTAGACTACAAATCTCTCACTCAGCCCCTCACCGCTGCGGGTTCGAATCACGGTAGCGACTTCTAATTTTTCATGTGAAAAATCCATCCAGCTGGCTTTCGGTAGTGGTTCTACTCGGTTACCTCTGTATAGTCGAGGTCTTCCTCCACCTGTAATTAGCTGGACGTCACTTTATGACTGAAATACTATCGCAGCGACGGTAAACTCCAATACATCAACAGCATCTTTTTGATCAAAGTTAGTTGCATCAAACACATTTAATTCATCTGTTTGAGTTCAGCACACTGTGCATATTATAAAGAATACACGCGCGTGACGCGGAGTGATGTAATTCGGTCTAAAAGTTATATGTTACATGTTAAATATAAGAAAATATGTGACGGTTATACGAAACCGGAAACAGATATTTGAGCCTGTCATATGATACAATTATTTATATACTAACTCGTTTACTTAAATATTTCGTACAACTAGTATAGTGTTACGTATTCCTCCTATACTTAACATTACAAATATTACATTGTGTGAAGCCTTTGTGGAAGTAACAGTCTGGGCCTATTGGTTCAACCTAGACAACACTAGATATAGGTGTTTTAAGTCTTAAGGACTAATTTGCAACAATGGATTTAGTTTAAACTTACTTATTTTACGTCGATTGGGAACCAAGTTTTTACAACTTATATTAATCCCTCTCGAAGGTTCCTTGGTTGGACCAGTACTTTGCGCCTGGGAAGGTCGTGAAGAATTCTTGCCTCCAACGGGGTTCGAACCCACAACCTTCGGATCCGTAATCGGATACGTTACCACTGGACCACGGCGCCAATGGATTTAATGACGTTTAAGCGGGTTTCCATTGATTTCATTTTTTTCTTTTTGAATTTTTCTGTTTAGTTAATGTTAAAAGAAACAAATAATTTGAAGATTCTTGTATTAAAAATATGATTAAATATATATTTGCTAAATGCTGAGGGTCGAAAAAGTCACATGTTAGTGTAGTTATGCAAAATTGGCTAAAATTTCAATAAAAATCAGCTTCAGTTAAAAACAAACGTGGTCAGGTTTGTCAGAAAGCCTTTATATCAGAGGATTGAATCTGAAAAAAAAATTTGAAGAAATCTATACGTTGATTTTTATATTAAGCAGACGGCAGGTTTTTGTCTCACAGACTACGTGTTTTCTTGTTTACTGTCTTCTGCAAGCAATTCACTTGCGAGCCATAAATATCGGTTAAGCAGACTGACGGACATTCTAAACGGATATAGAACGGTCCTCCAAGCATATCGGCATAAACCGTCTGGGATAATTACCCGTGTTCGTTACTTATATCCCTCGACTACATGACGTCGCATCTCAGTATCGCGATTAACCGATGTTAACTGTCGAAAATAACTCGTACCGTAATTCCATATATCCTTCGGATAGCTGACAACAAACCACATTATCTTGTTACTCAGTGCAAAATGTTTCAAATAATCCATAATTCTCATTTACATTAACTTTGGGAAATGAACTTATGATCATGAAGAAGGTGGGTGAAATCAAGTGGTAGAGGTAATCAGCGACATATCGAGGGTCGTAGTTTCGAATCTTGCATAGGTCATGAATTTTAATGGTATTCCAATGCGTCAAGTACAACAAGTATTGGTCCAGCCAGAGTCATAGATGGGGGCTAATTGAAATACTAATCAAATGTTTTTCCCATTCATTTGCTGGAAAATCTTTTATATTGCAGTTTACAACTTAACCACTGAAATAACAATATGATCTGTCTGTTTGTTATTATTGAACTTTCGCGGAGAATGTCTTCTTAAGACTGATATGCTGCTGCCACACTGTCAGTATCCCGCCGTTGATTTGTTGAGTTTAACTTTAACGTCCCCCCAACAGTATTTCAGTCATTTGGAGATACCGCACCCAGTCACATTATCCTGACACCGGCCCAACCAGTCCTGGAACTACCCTTATATGCTGAGCGCCAAACAAGAGCGCTATACTAGTACATTTCTTGCGACTTTGTTATGTCGCGGCCGCGGATCGAATCCACGACCTCCCGATTTCAGGACAAACACGAACACTTAAACAAATTAAAATATGAAGTAGAATATCAGCCAAATTTCCTACAAACGTGTAAACAAAAGAATAAATGGTCATCCATGGGAGATACGTGAAAAAACTTTAATAATATAAGATCGCGATGAATTCAAACAATACATAACTGCCGTGGTATTTATCGTTTACAAAATGGAATGATCATGTTAGTATATAATTTAAAATCTAAATTTTACGTTGCTTAATGATGAATATTTCTGAATACTAATATGCTATTTTTCATGTTCAATTATTTCCCCATTCTCAATGAATTATCATTTCATCCAAAATTACAATAAAGACGATACTAAAAATGAATAATGTTTGACACAATACCCTATGACAGTGAAAATTGTTCAACATGACCATGATAAAAATGAAATCAAATCACAATGTCAATTCCGAAAAAAAATAACATTCCTTTTCCATTCATTTCCTATGCTATAAACTGCATCTTTTTCTTTGGCGCTACTCTCCTGCCGTGGAGGAAACTGCTTCCGCTACGCCTGCGCTCTGGCTGTCAATCCCTGAATACAAAATGGCGGAAACTGATGTGTCACTGTAATCATGTTCAGAGACCTGCTTGTGATGATGGTTCTGTTGATGCTTGATGAGTCCAGGTTTGTACCGGAAGACCTTGCCACATTGACAAACATACTGCTTTTTCATGTGAACTGCCGCCTTGTGATTACTCAATGCCCCCGAACTTTGGAAAATGGCGTCACAAATGTTACATTTTATTGTCTTGTTGTCTTTAAAATGATTGGATTCGTGATTTTTTAATGAGGTTAACAAGGCGAAAGATTTTTCGCAGAATTTACAAATGTAAGGTTTTTCACCATTGTGAACATTCAAATGGTCAACAAGTTTGTCTTCAAAATCAAATACACTTGGACAAGACTCAATTGGACACTTAAACTTAGCGGTAACGCTTTGCGGATGAGCTCTTAGCATGTGTTTCCTGATGGACCCTTTCCTTGTAAAACCTGCCCCACATTCTGAGCATAAGAAAATCCCTTTGTGATAACGATCATTATGAATTTGAAAGTCCTCATCAGTGTCAAAGAACTGATTACACGTTGTGCATTTCTTCACGCCAGGTTGGTGTGACTTCTTATGTCTTTTGAACGAGTGTCTATTACGGTATTCTTTACCACATTGGTCACACTTAAACACAAGCCCCTCTTCTCCCATACCCTCCTCGCTTTTAATTCCCTGTGCCGCCTGATGCCTGGTTCGAACCCTGACCATCTGCATTGATTCCGACACGGATCCCACCATCTCTGTTTCCTCTTCCCCTGCGCATGCGCCCTCCTCTCCCTCCCTCCTCTCAATGATGGATTCTACCATTTCAGTTTCTTGACTGTCAGCAGCACTGACGGTCTGGTAAATATTGCGGCCTTCAGGGTTCTCGTCCTGCGCCTTCAGCACCTGTCGGGCTATCTGCATAAGGGCCTCGTTGTTTGTGATGTTACCCGAGCTGTCTAATAGCGACTCCTCCACATTGATATAAAGAGTCTGAAACAAAAAATAAGTATACCGTGCTTAAATGATGTACAAGTACTTGGTCTATAAAAATCATCAAAGTAAAAACATGACAAGAGGGTAGTGGTGGATCTTTGTCGATCACCTGCGTCTTAGCAATCTTCATAAAGATGCAATTATATTAATATCATTAACATTAAGACTGATTATTTAAACAGTCTGTTTGTTTATTAGGTCAAACGTACCGCCAACAGTATTTCAATCCTTTGGAGACGATGTCTACTTGAGACAGATATAATGCTGCCACAGTAGAGTATCACGCCGTAGACTGGGCATGATACCAAACACATACACCGAGCTAACCAGTCCTGAAACTGTCTTGTAAATATGCTAAAAGCCATGCAAGGGAGCTATACCAGTACCATTTTCACGACTTTAGTGCGTCGCGGTCGGGTATCGAACCCACGAACTCCCCATTCCGGGGACGGACGCTCTAAACCCCTCGGCCAACTGGGCGGTCTAAGTTTGATAAACACTCCTTCCTTAATATTATTCTAAAATATAAACTAAGAAAAAGATGCCATTTTTCAAAGGGCCATAACTTCTACAAACTCGTGATCAGCGTTAACTACTCTTAAAAATAGGCATTTTCGTTGTCACAAAGATGGAAAAAGATTACTTTACACATTTGGTTTGTCATTACCAGTGTTGGCAAAATGCCGGCATTTATGCTTATTTACCATGTCGGCGGCATTTACTGGTATTTATCGGTATTTACTGACATTTTCGGCGTTTATGCTTATTTACCGTGTCGGCGGCATTTACTGACATTTTCGGCGTTTATGACATTTATGAAAATTTTGAAACTGGTCCCTTTAAATTATGTGGGGGTATTACTGCGGGGGTATACATGTATGAATGCATCACTGGTCATTTTAACACCTATTGTTTTATATAGAGGGCAACCTTTGTGAATTGAAAATATGTGTGATTAATTTTTGCACCTTTTTGCCTAGATCAGTAACATTTGGGCAAATGTGCCCCTAGGTCCAGTATATTATAAAACAGGTATTTTGCAACACAAGATAAGCTTTGGTGCAGAAAATAACCGACCTCTGGCATTTAAGTATTTCTTTTTACAAATCTGATAATACGTGTTAAATCATGACAAAAGTTCAAGACGAATTCAAGCATGATATAAAATGATATTATAGTCAGCTGTCAAATAGAATCAAACATGGTTAAGAATAAAGAGGCCATATGGAGTAACTTTGAACTGGTTCAGGAAGGTTCTAATAAAAGAGTTAAATGTTTAACCTGTTCAAGCTATGTCTGTGCAAGAAGTGACAGGTTGAAAAATTCACTTGACAAAATGTTCAGAAAATTCTGCTTCCGGAATTCAACCTACCCCCAATAACACCAAACGTACATTCACCAAAATGACTGGAAGTCCACATGCTAAAAAAGGTAAATAAGGAAATACCTTATTTTGATTCTTCAGTTGTTTTTTCTAACAAATTACCTTTTAAATATATGTAAATAAATTATTTATATACTATATTTATAAAACAACAACAACAACAACATATTATCTAAGACTCATGACATCACTTTCATATTAAAGATCTTCTAATGGAATGTTTCATTTATATTTACAGATGATGCTAATAGTGATGATGACATTCCTTTCCAGTCAACCTCTAAACACAGCAAGATGCGGCAACGCAATCTCAGTGGTTTCGCTGTAAGAACAGATACAGCAACTCAACTGATACTTGATAACCAGATTGCAAAGATGTTTTTTTGCATGTAACCTTCCTTTTAATATGGCAGAAAATGATGTATGGAAAGAAACAGTTGAAATGCTCAGACCGTGTTACCAGCCTCCAAACAGAAAGGGATTAGGTGGCCCATTGTTGGATAAAACTCACGAGGGGTTAAAATGTCACACTTGTTCAGGATGGCTGGTCTGATATTCACAATACACCAGTTATTGCAACCAGTTTACATACAAATAGTATGAGTTATTCTTATTCGCCTACTGATACCGGTGCAAATAAAAAGACTGCTGCATACTGTACAAATACATGTATAGCAATGACAAGCATTGGAGAAGTTGAGAAGGATTTTGAGTGTAAAGTTGTAGCTGCAGTGACAGATAATTAGAAGAAGATGGAGATTATGAGAAATAGCATCAGAGAGAAAAGACCTGACATATTCACATATGGAAGTTCAGCCCACTGGCTCAATTTATTAGGTCAAGATGTCACACCTGCTCAAATGATTAATCAGATAGTGGATATAAACAAATACTTTAGGAATCATCACTTGCCAGGAGCACTCCTTGAAGAAATTAAGGAATCAGAGAAACCCCAAATTTCGGGAGATGCACGTTGGAATAGCCAACTTAAATGCATTGAAACTTATCTAAATAACAAACTGTTCATGTTTCTTTTGATTGCGCAGAATGAGGATTTCATAGATATACTTATCAGAAATCTAATCCAGAATGCTGGTATAACAAGCCTAGGTAAACATCATTTAGAACAGTTGAAGTCTGTTTCTGAAGCCCTGAACAACTGTCAATCTGACACAACTTCTATTGCTGATGACTGTGAACAATGGATAAATTGATTTGAATCAGCTGACTTGGAACCTCACAAGAAATATTTGGAGAAAAGCTATGACCCCCGTTCATTTTCCTTGCAAATGTTTTACATCCCAAGTACTGTGGTAAAATTCTAGATGAAAGTCATATCAGGCAGACCCAGGAACTACTTCTTGAAATACAACAAGACCTGGTTCCACATCTGAAATTCATGACTGGTAGTGCTGCCATACCAAAAGCCCTTCACATGAAAAAAAAAAACACCAGTAACACAGAGGTAACAGTTTGGTGGAATGCAGTTAAATTGTCCGGATCACTTACAGTTGATATGTGTAATTTGGCAATCAAATTGCTGCAAATGCCAGCAAGCAGTACAGGAATAGAAAGAGTATTTTCAAATTTTGGACTTATCCAAACTAAATTAAGAAATAGACTTAGACTAGAAAAGGCTGGAAAGCTAGTGTTTTGATACAGAATGTTAAACACAAGTGAACTAGATTGGTACAAAGTGAACTAGATCGGTAAACTAAGTGCTACTAACAGATTGTAATGATGTATATGGATGTATTATGTTGTTTGTAGCTATAGATATTATTTTATTCATTATATTTTGTTTAAAAATAAAGTAGTTTTATCCTATTTTTGACTTGATATTTCATGATTTTCATCATAAATACCATAAATGCCGATTTTGCTGATTTTACCCTTATTTGACACGTCGGTATTTACCGCCGGCATTTATCGCCCGTCATGTATAATGCCAACCCTGGTCATTACATGAGACCGGACCAAGCTTACGACAGACGCAGACGTTCTTACCGGTCAAACTTGCCTACATTAATGTTGCGAAAAGTTTGCTTTTATGACGAATTATATTTGCACTAAATGCATTAGAAAATTTATAGTACCAAAACCGATATTCTAACAAAATGCGGGGAGGGCTTATAACTTTGTTGAAAGGCATCAAACATAAACATATGTATTTAAAGTTAAAAACAATACTATCAAATGAAAACTTACACCAGCATTTATAATGAATTATGGAATATACCTTGTACAAAACCAAACACATCCATGCTTGCTCCAAAATGATTGTCTGTTGAAAATAAATTTCCCGGATAACTCATGTCTAATTCTTTATCATTTGACCTTTTCTTTGAACATTTAGTTCCGTTTACGTGATTCAAGTTTAGTGACTCGGTATAAATCGACTTCAAAAACAAATTTCTTATACAGCAAATTTAGAAACCTGAGAGATAGTGCTGGGAGCAAAGCCATGAATTAGATTTTCCGTTGAGACAGAAATAATGTCACGTGGTACCTCTGAAAGTAAATCATGCTAAAGACGTGTTTATTCCAGCTGCTGTGTGTGTCTGCAAAGGCTGTCTCAGAGAAGTCTCGTGTGTTCTTAAGAGAGTAGAAGCAAAACATGTTAAATATTCATGTGACATTATTCCCCATAGCAGCTAAATGAAATATCATATAAAGTGATTGAAAGCTCATTAGATTGTATAATTTATTTTAAAAGAAAATTTCGCCAAACTCCTAAACATTTCATACAGGCTAAACACTGTCAATGCGACATGTTTTGTCTCAGTAGTTCAGAAACTTACTTAACAAGGGCTATCCGTCAGACAACGAGCTCGACTATTTCAGTGCGTGTCAACAAGAGGGCCATGGTGGTCCTTAATCGCTCACCTGAGTACCACTGCTCTAAATTATGGACAATAACTTCAATACAAGGCATAATAATCCTTGGTTTATCATCATTATATATCATCTATCAAAATGCTAATTTTCCATCTTGGTAGGGGGTTTCCCATTGAACATATGTGCCAAAACATTTTAAAATCTGGCCAGTAGTTTTGGAGCAAAAGTCTTTTAAAGTTTTCACTATATACATTTAAGGCAAATTAGCCCAGGCCTTTGCGACCATGTTTTTTAAGGATCAGAATAATTTCAGCGATGTTGGTAAAGGGTAACCCTAGGAAAATCTTTACTAAAATATTTTGAAATCTGGCAGCACTTTTGAAGGTACGGAGCCCCTAAGGTGACATTTTCGATACTTTTTTCCAAGGGGATTATTTCGTAATTACGAATTAATAATTCGTAAAAACGAATTAATATTTCGTAAAAACGAATTAATAATTCGTAATTACGAAATAATATTTCGTAAAAACGAATTATTAATTCGTAATTACGAATTATTAATTCGTAATTACGATATAATCCCCTGGGAAAAAAAATAATAATTCGTAATTACGAAATATTAATTCGTTTTTACGAAATATTAATTCGTTTTTACGAATTATTAATTCGTTTTTACGAATTATTAATTCGTAATTACGAAATAATCCCCTGGAAAAAAGTATCGAAAATGTCACCTTAGGGGCTCCGTATGAAGGAGATAATTTTTAAAGTTTTCTTTTTTTTCTTTCCGTTGCCATGGCAACCAGAGTTCTACATGGATTAAGTTTATTTTAGCAACATTTGTGAGTTATATACTCTTGCTTACAGAAAAAGATATTGGCTAGTAAACAAGTATACCAAGTTTCAAAACAATACCTAAAAAAACTTACGAGATTTCAGCTCGAAAAGGGGGTATAATTAATCCACTTGTCAAAACAATACCTTAAAAAGACGAGACTTTTTAATAAGACGCCGCCGAATTAACGCGGGATTAGCACCTTGTCACTACCTGATCATATTCCTACTTAACCAAACTTTGTTCAAGTACCGAAATATAAAAAAAATGGCAAAGTGGGAGCACCCCACTATTTTTTCCCTTAAAAAGGAACACCAGGACTATTCCATTCAGATGGAAAGTGCATATGAACTCTTTCAGTAGTTTGAACACAAATTCCTCTAAATCAGGTTCCTCTGACGAATAAATTAACAAAAATTCTCTTCTAAATTCTCCATTATCATTTAATTAATTATGCCTTACAGAAAGATGGCTTGAATAAGATTAAGAATTATGCATTCTTAGGATAACAGGAAAACTGAATTCTTCAAACGCGAATCCTATATAGCCCCGCTTCTGTGAAGAGCACAAGTTGTCTAAATACAACCAACTTACAAATTACAAATTTGTTTATTGGATTTAACGTCCCACCGATAGCATTTCAGTCATTTGGAGACTATGTTTACTTGAGACAGATATAGTGCTGCCACACAACAGTATCACGCCGTAGACATGTGGCATGATACCACAACCAGTCACATTATCCCGACACCAGGTCAACCAGTCCTGGAACTATCCTTATATGTTGAGCGCCACAAGGCTAAAAGGGAAATGAGCTTGAATAAAACCAGTAGCCAATCTTTTTAGCGTCATTAGGAAAATTTAACTAATTGAAAGGTCCCACATAACTATTGAGGCTCAAAATATTAAAAAAATTTGTAATTATAGATCCATAAATTTTCAAAGAAGAAGAACGTTTAAGTAGTTCCTATATAGATACTCCCAGTGTCTTCCCTCTAAACGTGTCTGTTTCTTTCAGCAATCATGGGAGGGAGCCAGAGAAGAAAAACTTGAAACACAAAATGTTATTAAGACCCTATATTAAATGTAAACAAAGTAAACTAACCCTCCCTGGGATCCACATTTGAACGGGTCAGCTTTGTTTTAGAATTACAGTAATGAGTAATGAAATGAAAATGTCGATATTTTAAAGCGCTCACCAAGGAAGCCTTATTTATGACGAACCAACTTGATACAAGTAATTATAACAAGAGCATGAAGTTACCATTTGTACAAAATGTACCTAACTTCTGATATTTGGTTTCAAAAGATAATCAAAAGATTTAGATTTTTCCCAGATACCATTCCCATCCGCTTTGGTGGTCAGTGAAAATGGACCAACTTTGTTAAAACGTCCCAAAATGGTATTAATTTTGTGTCAAGATAAATTTAAAGACAATGTTTTATTTTATCTTTTATAATTATTGCTATTAATTATCATTCTTTTGGTTGCCATTTCAACCAGAGTTTTGTGAAGGACAAGCTAAAAATAATTCTCATCCAGTATCAATGCCAGGCCTTTGCTTTCAGGGGAGATGACATTTACTGCAAGTTGTTGGCGACAAGACGGTGGATGCAAGGCCATCACAGTAGCCCACCTTGAGCAAGTTGTAACCTTGAGCAAGTTAAAATGTGAACCAGCTGCTGTAACTAAAGAAGCTTTATCAGTCCGAATATATACACACAAATTACATACACTATCAAATTCGCCGGGAGCCAAATTACTTACTTTAATCAAGTAAAACCAATCAAGATTTCTTTGCGAACGGAAAATATTAAGTAAGGTGCGCCTATGGAAATATGTCACAATCTTCGAGTTCTAATTCATTTGGAATACGGATTCCACTGTGTTATAGACGGTTATAAAACAGCTTCGCAGACAAACGGAGATCATTCTGACCCAGTAATACCCATGGAATAACCGTCATAACAGAAACTGCAAGGTAAACACAATGAACCTCGGGTTGATACACTAAACAATGGCATCAGACTTGCACAAGATGGAAGCTTCAGGCATTCCGATTTACCTTCTAATTGCATTCTGGAACCAACGTTTATTGTATTATATAACCATCACTTCTTTACAGTATATGTTATTGTCCCTCTGGTAGATGATAAGTCTGTTGTTAATTGTATCCATACGGGGTTGATCACTGTCCTTGGGCCAGAAATTCATTAACTATTGTCTCTAGGCCCTTTCAGGGAACTGTTTTTAGGGATTAATTCAATTTTTAAAGTTTGTTTTTGGGGCGTAATGTTCCACCGACAGTATTACAGTCATTTGGAGACGATGTCTACTTGAGACAGATACACTGCTGCCACACTGCAGTATCACGCCGTAGACACGTGGCATGGTACCACACCCAGTCACATTATCCTGACACCGGGGTAACCAGTCCTGGATCTACCTTACATGCTGAGCGCCAAGCAAGGGTGCTATACCAGTACCATTTCTTACGACTTTGGTATGTCGCGGTCGGGGATCGAACCCACGACCTCCCGCTCCCGAGGCGGACGCTCTAACCACTCGGCCACCGGAGACGGTACTCAATTATAGACAAGTAGCATAATACCATATCCTGTCACATTATCCGAACCCCGAATTACCTATTTACATGTTGAGATCCAACCCAGCCAAACATACTGGTACCCTTCTTGATGACTTTATGATGTCATGGCAGGGGTTCAGGAGCTTTGGACTGGTCCTTGTTAAACTGGACATAACGAAATATTGCGAAATGCACAGAGGATGAGTAGAACTAACGACCTATCACTGGACGCCGTGGTCCAAATGTAACATACGTGGCTATGGATCAGAAGGTTGTGGGTTCGAACTCCGACGGGGACAAGGATTTTTTCGTTGCTGTACTGATCCATCTCAGGGAAAAAAGAGGGGGATTAGTATAAGTTATAAGGATTGTTTTACCCATCATGTATTAAATAACTAAATGTAATTGTAAAACAAAGTGTTCCTTGGAACACATGTATCACCTGCTGAAAGAAGCATGACAAAGTTGGACAGACGACGGAGAAGTGATCCCTATGAGACACCTCTGCTTACAGCTAAGCTCGTGAAAGAACCGATATACGCAGACCGAAACTCACAGTAGTATGAATTCCCCCCATTGTTCACAATGTACTCTAATACAGCTATCACAACAGCTGTCTAAATAAGGTTACCGTGACCTCAACAGTGGCCTTGCCCTTTGCACAGTGACACTAACAAACTATTTTAATTTTCCCTAGGGCATGCTGGCAGGCGATACGTGCGTGATTCCCGTACAAATCTATTTAATAATTTTACAAAGAGAAACTGTGGCTAAAACTAAGACTGCAGTAAAACAAGTGTTGCCATAGGTTGAATTGTAAAGCCACATTCAGACGACAAATGACACTGGAACATTTCTTTTTCTGATAACTTCTGACATTTCTACATCTTATCCGATTAACTTCACAATAGTGGCCCACGGTTTTGTCCTTGTTTTCTAAAAATGTAATTTCAATGAGATTAGTTTGACAAATTTTGAAAAACTGTTCATGCACAACCGGGAGTTTTAACATCGCATTATTTCTTCGTCTCTGCGCACATTTATTTCCTTATTATTTTTTCATCAAATGCCTTATGATAATAATATCGCAAGAGAGCCGAGTGTCGACTAGATTTAAGGCAACGAACGTTGAAAGCATTTTATGTATGTATTATGATTCAAAAATATGAATCATAATAATTCCCCTCTGGCCCTTTAACTTTGGACCCCAAAGTTTAAAAAAATATGAATCATTAAACATTTGAATAAACAAAAATGTATTCATGCAAAGGAAATGACATTATATACAAATTTACAATGCGCATTTAGGTAAAGGTTATGTTTGTTTGTGTTAAAGACACAAAATACAAATGAATCGGATTTTTCAAAAGCAGTAAAATGCTTCGGTCACAAATATTGAGCTATTGCTCTCATAGTTTAACAGAACATGTATGTACACAACTTGATATATCAGGTATATAACAAACATAATCTTTACCTAAATGCGCATTGTAAATTTGTATATAATGTCATTTCCTTTGCATGAATACATTTTTGTTTATTCTAATGTTTAATGATTCATATTTTTTTTAAACTTTGGGGTCCAAAGTTAAAGGGCCAGAGGGGAATTATTATGATTCATATTTTTGAAATTTCTGATATCAAAAGAATAACATATTTCTTTACATTTTTATCTTTGTTTCTCTCGATTAAAATCATATTAAATAACAATGTTACCCATTGCTGTTTGGTATCAAAATGATTGTCTTTTAACAAGCTTTCCATGGATACAAAGTTTGGTCTAATAATTTAAATCTTAGTCAATATTATGAAAATATAGAAAAATAAGCAATTATGACTCCAGATCTGTTTGGTTAGGTCATTGTATGGCACTGCTTTGACTTTGATAAGAATAACACCGATGTTCCAGTGTTCAGCCATGAATATGTCATTTAAATTGACAGGGCCGTTGTGGTCAGTGCCAGTGTTTATCTTAGTTGGATTTAATTACTTTCCCCAGTTTCTGGCTAGGGATGCACTTTTAGCCAAAGTTTAGTAATCTGTTGATTTATTTGATTTCACACCATGAGCGATTGGACAAACATTTAGTTTTAAGGGTGTGTCTTAGAAAGAAAGAGAGAGAGTTAGCAGCAAGTGAGAATAATAATAAGAGTAGTTTTTATTAAGTCACTACACTGAGGAGTACCTTGTGAAATTTGGATTTCCAATTTAAAGTGACTTTGTGTTATATGAAAAGATTGTTTACACTTACCATTTTATTTTAGACTTTTTGACTCTGTGCTTTGTGTATAAAAACAAATAAATTTATGTGTTTAAAGACAAGGATTTTGTACATAAATATATTCCCCTTGACCGTCCACACACACAAACTTTGAAGGGAATGAATTAATTAAGAACATTCTCTTCATAAAAGATTGGTGGAGAATTTTCTCTTCATAAAAGATGCACTATGCACGACTAACGCATGCTTAATCCAATGTTGCGAGATCTTAAAAATGGCAAATTGTACTGAAAAATAACCATTTTTTAACATATTTTTTATCATTACCCTCTATTCCAAACTGAATTACTGCTGCAGATCGAGCAATTTCAGTCATTTGACAGAGATTTTGCACATTTGCAATGGTTAAAAATGTTCAAGAATCAGGGACTTTACACTGTACTCTACCAAAAGTACCTAAACCATAAAGAAAATAATAATGAACAATAAAACAGATGAACAATTTCAACTTTATTCTTAAATACAAATGTATATACAACTGCCTTGACAAAGTTTGTATTTTCTCAAATATACAGAAAATATATATCAGTATTTTTTATTTTTATTTTTTTTTAATTCTTTGTACTACAGTTTTAAATACAATCCATGATACATATCTATAGAAAAAGACTTGATTTGACTTGACTATTTGAGTTTACCATAACCTCGACAGTATTTCAGTCATATAGCGACGTCCAGCTAATTACAGGTGGAGAAAGACCGAATGCACAAAGACATTCGGGTACCGCAAGCCAGCTGGAAGGCTTCCTTACATGAAAATCCGAATGACCCTACCGGGATTCGAACCCACGCGGGGGGTGTGGGTCTGAGTGAGTGTTAAAGTCAGCGACTTTACCCTCTCGGCCACAGAGGCCCCTTTAGAACAAGGCAGTCCAAAGGACAGCTATATCCCCCACCGCTGCCAGAGGAGACACTATTGACTTGACTATTTGAGTTTACCGTTGCTTCGACAGTATTTCAGTCATATAGCGACGTCCAGCTAATTACAGGTGGAGGAAGACCCCGAATGCACGGAGGCATCTGGATAGAACCACCACCTACCGCAAGCCAGATGGAAGGCTTCCTCACATGAAAATCCAAATGACCCTGCTACGATTCGAACCCACGCGGTGAGGGGCTGAATGAGTGTTAAAGTCAGCGACTTTACCCTCTCGGTCAAGGAGAATGGAATTATATAATACCAACTCTAAAGCAAAAATTAATTGAAACACGGTCACTATTAAACACAACATAGGGCCAAGGACCCTAGATCCCTCAACTGAAAACCACAGTCTCATCTAATAAAAAAACTAACAATGTAAAAACAAGGCAGACGTGGGTAATCGGTCTTACAAAAATTCATGAAGATAACTACAGGCAAAAGATTTGCCATTTTGGCTTAGTTTGATTCCACTGAACCTGCTACCAAATCATCTGATAAGAGATGCAAAATTCCAGAAATATCAGGACAAATATTTGGTCTCTAGACAGAGTAAAAAGTGTTACTTCTCAAGTGTTCAGTAAACAAGAGGGCCATGATGGCCCTAAATCGCTCACCTGAGATAAATAGGTTGACCCAAGGAACATCTGTACCAATTTATTTTAAAATCTGGCCAGTAGTTTTGAAGAAGATGATTTTTAAAGTTTTCATTTTTTTTTCTTTTTGTTGCCATGGCAACCAGAGTTCTATATGGATCAAGTTTATTTTAGCAACTTTTTTGAAGGTTGACCCAAGGATCATTCCTGCCAAGTTTAATCAAATTCTGTCTAGTGGTTTCAGAGGAGATGTTGTTAAAAGGTTTCGCCGCTGGCGGCCTTGTTTTTTACGGATCGGAAAAATTTTAGCAATCTTGGAAGAGGTTGACCCAAGGAACATCTGTACCAAATTATTTTTTATCTGGCCAGTAGTTTTGAAGAAGATGATTTTTAAAGTTTTCGTATTTTTTTCTTTTTAGTTGCCGTGGCAACCAGAGTTTCTACATGGATATCAAGTTTATTTTAGCAATTTTGTGAAGGTTGACCAAGGATCATCCCTGCCAAGTTTAATCAAATTCTGGCCAGTGGTTTCAGAGAGATGTTGTTTAAAGGTTTCTCTATATTACATATAAGGCAAATAAGCCCCGCCCCTGGCGGCCATGTTTTTTTACAGATTGGAATAATTTTAGCAACTTTGGTAGAGGTTGACCCAAGGAACATCTGACCAATTATTTTAAAATCTGACCACTAGTTTGAAGAAGATGATTTTTAAAGTTTTCATTTTTTTTTCTTTTTGTTGCCATGGCAACCAGAGTTCTACATGAATCAAGTTTATTTTAGCAACTTTTGTGAAGGTTGACCAAGGATCATCCTGCCAAGTTTATTAAATTTTGTCCAGTGGTTTCAGAGGAGATGTTGTTTAAAGGTTTCACATATACATATAAGCAAAAAGCCCGCCCCTGGCGGCCATGTTTTTTTTACGATCGGAATAATTTTAGAAACTTTGGTAGAGGTTGACCAAGGAACATCTGTACAATTTATTTTAAAATCTGGCAGTATTTGAAGAAGATGATTTTTAAAGTTTTCATTTTTTTTTCTTTTTGTTGCCATGGCAACCAGAGTTCTTCATGGATCAAGTTTATTTTAGCAACTTTTGTAGAGCCTCACCCAAGGAACATTCCTGCCAAGTTTCATTAAATTCTGTCCAGCGGTTTCAGAGGAGATGTCGTTTAAAGCAAATTGTTGACAACGGACGACTGACGACGGACGACGACGGACGCCGGACGAAGGGCGATCACAAAAGCTCACCTTGAGCACTTTGTGCTCAGGTGAGCTAAAAATATTTACATCAGACAACAACTCATAGGTGCTGACGTGAGCTACAATTGTGAAAAAAAAGATTCAGTCTACAAGGAAGCAAGTTTTATTTGAAAGTAGATATCTCTTCACATCTTTCAATAGTGTTTATGTAGCAATCCCTTAGTCTGTGTTGACTATTTCGAGAAGTCTATGATATAATAAAGTTTTTCCCCACCATCTTCCACTTGTTGCACTGAAATAGTGTTATCCTGTTCATACACCACATTTTCCGGTAAAACCAGCGTCTCCGCTTGTATGACATTTTCAGAACTGATCACTTCTTGTTCCATAATGGCTTGATCTGTTATTATTCTCTCCTTTTCGTCAACTTGTGCAATAACTTCGCCAACAGCACTTATTGATCCTTCACCACTGTTTTCCAGTGTGTCAGCATTGACCTCAATTTTAACACTTGTCTTATTTAGTGGACACTTCCTCTTATGCTTGGTAATTGAAGATTTCCATTTCACCACTTTACCACAGGGGCATTTCAATGCAGGTTCACTGTGAATTGCCTGGCGATGCATTTTGTAATTCAACTCTGTTGAGAATGTTTTTCCACACAAGTCACAGGGGATTTTTTCAGTATCTTCCATCTTACAAATGGTAATATGATTCTTAAGCGAAATACTGGAATAACATCCCCTCCCACATTTATCACACTTGTACGGCTTATTGGAAAGGTGCTCCTTGTTGACATGGTGTTCAAGTTTTCCTTTACGAATAAAACTTTTTGGACACTGGGAACATTGGTGATTAAATGGCCCACCAACATGGGTGTTTCTTATATGCTCATTCAATGTGTTTGTTCGAAAGAAACGAGCCCCACATATCTCGCAAACAACATTCCGGAGAGAACTGGTTTTGCTTACTTTGGATCTCTTGAGACCCTCATGCTGTGATTTCTTATGCTCTGCAAGGATATCTATACGCTTGAATGTCTTTCCACACTTTTCACAAACCCATAAGGTGTCAGATTTCTTCCGTGGTAGTATAACATCATGATTTTTCCTCAAATGAAGATGGTACAAGTTTTTCTTAGTAAACTTCTCCTCACACATATCACACTGATAATCAGTTGGATTTCTCTTCTTTTTCGGATCCTTCACCGGAAGTGCCTCATCGTGCTGCTTTTGAAGGTGAGTTTTCAAGTACTGCAAGCGACTGAATGATCTTTCACATGTATTGCACTTAAATTGTCTTCTTTGGTACCCATCACTCTTCTGTATCTTTAAAAAGTTGTCTATCTCATGTACAGTACTCAGGTGATCAAAAAGTCTGTCTTTACTGCTGAAACCTTTTGGACACAAAATGCATGCGCACTTCACCTCTCCTTCACTCTCTTGATCCTCATCACCGTCGTTATCTTCAAAATTGTTCTCATTTTCATCGTCCTCAATATCTGAACGTGGCACACTATCTGTTTTGTCAGGATCTGGCAAACTTCTCGCTTCCTCTGTAGAATCCAGCTGCAGGTCGTTACCTGGAGATGTTTTCAGTGCCTTCTTTGGTGAACTTTCTACCATTTCACGCCACTTGGCTGAAGCACGTCTCTCTCGACCTGATCTTCTAGTAACCACAGAAGGGCTGGGCTTTTCTCCTCTCCTCTCACTCACTCTCAAGTCCTCATCATCCTGTCTAGTGCAGTCCATCTGGAAGAAGAAGAGAAGTGATGAGAGGAGAAATTGCGTCCCAGCCCTGGCAGATTTCTCGTCAGTAGGTCATACTAGAAACAATGTACTGACATACACTGTGCAGTGTGTTAATCACATTTGTATATATAAATCACTCATTTTCTTCACTTTCATAAATTGTCACTTCAACTCAGTTGTTTTATTTTCAAAAACAAAGAAAACAAAGTAAGTCATTCTCAATAACCGAAGACTTTAATTTTGCAATTATTCATCTGTGATTCTCTGTAAATCAATCAATCTGAGATTCTGACACTCTGAATTTTGGGAATTAGAAGACTTTCTCATTTCTTCACTGAAAAACAGCCTTTAATCTCACATTAACATTTCACTGCTGTTATATGCTTAATAGGCTAGGAGATATTTTAGACATTTTGCTAAACCAAACAAAAAAAACTTGGGGGACTAAATAACCCTTTAATTGCTTCCAATCTTATACAGATTTTTTTTCAGGGGCTAAATGTAGGTGTTTTTTGTCTGAAATATCTGATTTCATGCCATTTTCTCCCATTTATTTTTTCTTCTTTCCCAAAATCTAAAACTGTAGAATTAACTTGTTAAGGCCCCTTTCCCAGTAGCTAGGGAAAAACCTAATGTTTCTTTTGATTTTGAGTAAATGTTGAAACTTGGGTCAATGAAAAGAGAAAGAACGGAAAGTTCCACTGAAACTTGAGAATAAGGTGTGTTTATAGGTCACAGTTACTCTGTTGATAACTGCTCTAAATCAAAAAGGGCTATAATTCTAAGGAATATTAGCAAATTAAAAACCAAGAGGACTTATCAATGACTGTTAATCAGCAAAATCAATTCCAATCAAATGCTAATTGTCTAACTGGGATCCAATTAAAGCTATAGGCAGAGTTGTGATGATAAGAATTTGAAACAGATTGAAGGTCTCTAGAACTAAAGTACCCTCAAGTGCAGATGGCAAGGAACTTAACCCTTTATCTCATATATCTATAGACTCATTTTGGCCACCGTGACAAACAGAGGAGACCCAAACCAGAGGAAGGAACTGTCTGGTCAGGGTCTCCTCTGTTTTGTAGCTAAGTTTGCATGGAAAAGAAGAAGACCTGATGGTGTTATGGACAAGTTCAAAAGTCAAGGTCAAATGCATAATGAAGAGTTCTATCAACTTAAGCAACTGTCCAAATATTAAAGCTATCTTATGATGCATATGGAAGTTATAGCAATTTAACCAAAAGGTAAACTTGTCCAGACACGCTTTCTAATGAAGGACATAGAAGATACAGCAGATTAAACTAAAAATGTGTCTACAGGACACAGATGCCCCCAACCATCGCATTTTCCAAAACAAAGGCCAACACCCAGGAGCACAAGTCATGTCTGTAGCACAACTGCCTTCGGAGTTACCTGGATCACAGTTTTGGGATGGACAGACGAACAAAGGCAAATCTATATGCCTCACTTTTTGGTTGGGGTGGGGATAAAAATACCAAGATGCACAAGTTCATGTCCTGAAGAAAATATTCATGAAGTTTTAAGTATGTAGTACAAGCATAAAATTTGTTTTGAGTCATATTTTTCAAAAACAAATGCCCATAACTCTGTCAACTTTAAAAAGGTTCGATAAAAATACCCAGGTACAAAAGTTCATGTCCTGAATAATATATCCATAATAAAATTTTTAAAAAACCCATAACTCTGAATTCAACGGCGGTTCGATGAAAATACCAAGTGTGCAAGTTCATGTGTATATCCATGAAGTTTCAAGCCCATAGTACAAATACTTTCCGAGTGTGTCACAAAGTTTCAGGACGGATGGACGTACGTACGTACGGACGTACCAACATTTAATATTTAAGTCTAACCCTAACCCTTAAACCTTCCCTGGGCCAAAGTCCGTATGCAAAAATAGCTCCTAAAATGGCAAAAATAGCTCCTAAAATAAATTTTAAGAGGTTTTGTTCTTTTTTCAACTACAAAATGAAGCTCATAACTCTTGTATGTTGGCTCGGACAGACAAAGGCAAATCTATATGCCCCACCTCCCCATTTTAGGTGGGGGGCATAAAAACAAGAAACCATTGGAATAGATAATGTTCCACAAACAACACTTTCTCACAGGATTAGTGCAATGTATCATGGTAGACTGGTAGACCTATTATTGGGTTATTTTTGCTGATGATACGATATCGCAAGTGCATAGTGCATGAGTTATGCTCCTGAGAAAAATTAGGTATAAAATTAAACAAAGGGCAATAACTCCAAAAGTAGGATGTTCAGAGTAACAGCTCTTGCGCACTGGCAATTGCATTTCTCCTCCATGCGATCTATCCAATCTGAAGTTTCAAGTTAATAGCTTTTATACTTTTCAAGTTATGCTCCGAAAAAAAAAGTGATTATGAAATTTAACAAAGAGCAATAACTCATTATAATGTGTACAGTGTAGGTTCTTGTGCACAGCACTTCTCCTCTATGAGATCTATCCATCAGTAAAGTTTCAAGTTAATAGCTTTTATACTTTTTAAGTATTAAATGCTTCTGACAAAAATTAAATATGAAATTTAACAAAAGTCATTAACTTCAAAAATATTATGTGCAGAGTTACAGTTCTTGTGCATTGCACTTTTTCCTCCATGAGATCTCTCCATGTCATAAGTCTCAAATTTATAGCTTTTATACTTTTTGAGTTATGCTCTGAACAAAAAGTTTGACAGACGGACACTGGGTGGACAAAGCGGCAACTATATGCTCACTGTTTGCGGTCAACCTGAGCAGGCAGCTAACATCCACCCGCACATCATCAGTTTAAAGGACAGAATTGTTTGTTGAAAAACCCGTCCAACAATTCATTGTTTTATTTACTATTCCAAGTTCAGTATATAAATATTCATCAAGTCATATTGACTTCTGCATGAAAATTCACAAGGTAAATTGTTAAACTAACCATTATCTTATACTACTTACAACAGTGTTTTCATCCTCTGACCCAGCGACCTGTGTTTCCATGGTGACCTCCCCTGAGTCAGACACCTGTTCAACTGTTTCTGTAGTCTCAACCTCTGAGGCCTGAGCTGAACCCACTTCATCAGCAGCAGGTTTTGTGACAGTTTTACAAGATGGAGAAGAACTAGTCTCACTAGGCTTATCCTGGTCTGGCGGTAGTTCTGGTACAGTTGGTCCTAGCCTGTCAGTAACTTTGGACAAGTCTGGAATGGAAGAGAAAAATATTTCTTAATGTACTGATTGCAGGAATTTTCTTCCCCTAAATACAAGAAATTAGTGTTTCATCCTCCCTCCCACTCTCCCCCAAACACACATACAAAAGAGTATTTCCCAACAACCATCAGAAAAAAAAGGCTTGAAAATGTTCCTGAGCTGACTGACCAAGAATTGTACCCAGAATGCAGTTAATGATTCAGTTAATCATCAGAACATGATACAGTGGTCACGTGATTCCTCAATGTGGCCATTCATTGAATTCCGGCAATGACTAAATCTACAAGCCCGGCCCTTCATATTCTATAGAAATTTATGGGCGATTTTCAAACATGCGATTTTGGATTCCTCAATCTCCATCCTCGACCCTAGATAGTTATCCTATATAATTTCTATGCGATTCCTCGAAGTTGATATCAAAACCTACCTGTATCTCCTTGACAATGGTTTTGTACTTGTTTTCACACATCATCAAACCTCCAGAGAGTACATAGGTGAATTGTTATATCACACGGACATGTCAAACGTATTTTCGCACCTACTGATCATTTAACAAACTGTGACGAGTCTGCATGATTAATAATTTGTCATTAAAGGAGTTGATTTTGTTAGTTTGTGTGTTGTTCTATTTCTCCTTAATCATTAATTTGGAGACCCATGGGATAATGTTTAGTGTTTATTACAAAAATGTAAAAAATATACACAAATTAAAACATAGGGTTTCATTCAAATCATCTAATATCAGTAAAAAAGAGAACTAATTTCCAACTTGATTCTCACTATGAAAGCTATGATTGTGTTATTTTTGTAATGGTTAAACATATTTATGTTTAAAAAGTAATATTAAAGGCTAAACGTAACAAAATAATTAATGAAAAGATGGCGTTAAGTTTTCAACAAATGTAGATGTATTGAATTTTGACATATTTATAAATGATTCCTCGAATACAGCAATTCTTCCAAGTTTTCTTGCAGATCCTGTCTGACCTCGAGGAATTGCATGACCACTTTACCTACAGCCACACAGTCAATACAGAGAGAAACAGAATGGATTCCAACATAGTTTGATTTCACTGTTGGATATGTGCATTTTCTCTACGTGAGTTGTCTACTCAATGGCACAGATTAGTGAAACTGAAAAATCGGAATCATTGGTGAAAAAAAAAAATTGATTACAGACATATCTGACATCGAAAAGAACCAGTGATTACCTGGTTTGCAGAAGGTCCATCCTCTATCGTCAAACATCTGCTTGAGAGCTTCCTCCTGCTCCCAGGACACGTACAACATCATCAGATACTTGTCCATCTTCATCCAAAAACTGCAAAGAATGTAAAGACCTTAACCCTTTTCCTCATATAGACTCATTTTGACGCACTCAGTAGGTACCACATAAAGCCTGATCTGCAGAAAGCCAAACTCACACCTTACCAAATTTAATTGTAAAATCCTCATTAAAAGACCACTGAGGAGCAGTGAAAAGCATAAAACCTGATCAGCCTGCAAGTTACTCGCGTCTTTTCATGGTATCCTCTATGAGGGAAAGGGTTAACATACAAAACTAAAACACACTGACTCTACCTTAAAGACCTGAGCCAGTCTCAAGTCAAGGTCTTGAAGATCAAAAGCTCATCTAAGATGATTACAACCCATTTTTTCTTATCATTTTTCTTGATATTTTTTTTTCAGTCCCTGAAACTGTCTCTATTCTAAGATGAAATGTACAAGATTCTTAAGTTCAAAGATCAGCAAATAATTAAGAGATGCATGTCAAAACATTAAGAGTTTCAATTTCCTACTATCAAAAATATTGCAGAGAACAAAAGAAAGTTTGCTTTTCAACTTTCAACATATATATCCGAAGTTTTAAAGTTGAGAAGTTTCTTTATTATCATAATTCAATGATAACTGATATTTAATATTCTCAGGATCACTTTGAAGTTACCTCCTATTGTGGCTTTTCACTCAGCCACCGTCTATTGATTATTAAACAGAAAAAAAAATGAAATGGCTGATAAACTTATGAAGCAGAGGATAATTTGTGAATTAATGATTCGGGAGGAGGGGGGTATCTTTTTTTTTATCTCTTATTTCTTATACATTCCTGGTGCATTTTCATTAATGTATGCAGTAAAATACCATAGTAATAATCAGAGTTGAACATATAGATAGCTATGTGCATTTAAGTGCAATAATTTTGTTTTAATTGATTTCTTTAAGTGTGATACAATGATAAAAGTATAAACCAGTCTTCCTCTGTAGAATCCTCACTAATAATTCATTTTTCATTTATGAAAAGACCAGAATTCTTGGGAAGCAAGTTTTATATTAGTGTAGTAGGACCAACAACTGCAAGTATTCAGTTCTCACCATTTTTGTATTCTCAAGCTACATGGATCAACAATATATTTCTCTTAGAGGCCAGTTGACAGCCTCTGACAGCGAAATCAATGACACCTCTCAAAATTGACTTATCCTTGTGAAGTTGTTTCCAAGTTTTTATTGAAAAATTTCTAGCTAAAGATAAACACATTCATTTTATAATCACTAATGCTTCTTTCTATTTATTTTCTAACAACCTGTTCAAACTTATGATAACTTACATTTAGCAAACAATGACTGATTTATGTAAAAAAAACATCTATTCTTAAAATAGTGCATGTTTGATTATAAATACACTTCTCAACAATCCTATGTACAGACTGAGAAGTCATTTAGAGCTATAGTTTTTATTAATCTAATAAAAAGGCATGCCCATTTACCCCCAGCAGTGTTTTTTTAACCCCAAAAGTTGTAGGGCTCTCTATATGAAACATTGAATGGGTATGTACACAGTCTAGAAAAACAGTAATTGCATCCCCAGTTACCAAACTCAGTGGGCACCCTGTAATAAAATGGACACTGTGAGCGTGATTAATTTATGTTTCTTGTTCTCATGTAGATCATCTTAAATTTTGCACACCAATCTGTGATGTTAGGAAGTGTGAACTTCATTGCAACTGCTGTTAATAGGTTCTGTCTATATATGTCCACCATACTTGTGACAGACTCCTTGTAAGTTCCATTTTGTAAATAAATTTTGCCTTTTTTTGTTAAGAGTTACTGTCATTTCGTCACACAATTTTCATCAAAATGGCATTATATAGTTTTGACTAAAGATGTTTCGTCAAACTATCATTTTGTTCAACGACCATTTCATCATAAAATATTAATATAAACTAATAGTGATCAATATGGACAGTAATTTTTATTTTTTGCTGATTTGTTAATCCACTACAGTTTGGATTCAAATAAAAATAAATATAAAAAAAAATTTATGATTTACGAGTTCAATTGCTATGAAAGTCATACGTTAATAAATGGGTCAGGGTTAACTGTTAATAAAAAAAAAAAATTAAAAAATCTAACAAAAATTATTGTTCTATGTTTTTATGATGCATATTTAGTATTATTTACCGATTCAATGTCTGGATTTAGCCTTAAATGATATCATAACTAAAAGCTGAATAATAATATTTGAAAATTGTTTGTATTTTACATTGTATGATACTATACATCCATGGAAGACAAATTCTAAAGTATGGAAGTATTTTGGATTTAGAAATAGCACAAATTTTAAAAAGGACAAGTGTAAAATCTGTTTAATTTAATTACCCTACAAATATATTACTTATTTTCCTTCCCGACCTTATCATTAAATAAGAGTAAAATACAATAAAACACCTACATTATACATAGTAGAAAATTCCCCTCTTAGCTCGTTTGTGCACTTCCAACCCCCCCCCCCCCCCATGAGCCTGTCCCTCCCCCCCCCCACCCCCGCCCCCATGAGCCTGGACCCCTTTTCACCCAAAGTGAAAAAAACACTAACACTTAAGTATTTTGTCACGGTGCCATATATTTCGTGGATATGGCCCTACAAAATGTAATGGTGGGAGATGGCCTGATGGGGCTTCTCTTCTGGTGTACCTAATCTCTACTGAGATCCGCTCCGGTTATATTTTTCGTTCTGGCCTCCGCTGGATCTCTACCCAACCCTTATATAAAAGCTTCGGGAAATTTACACCGATACCCCTAACTCGTTTCGGCCGTTCAAATTGATTGTTTTAGGATGCACACCTAAAAATCCACGCATGTCTACTAAGAAGACATATTTTTCTTTCCATTTCATTCAACATCATTGTCTTAGCTTGCCGATTTCATAAATACGGTGACGGAAAACACCAAACCGCTCACCTCATAGTTTTAAACAGACATGTTGTAAATATTGATCACGTGACTAGTGGCGAAACAGTTTAAACTACAGCTCCGTTCAGTTACGACTGTTCAACAGCAAAAGGTAAATGCTCTTTGCCAATAAGTCGGCCCTGGCAAAGTCAAAGAAATTTAGCTGTATAAAACGATTTTTCAAAAGAAAGTTTATGTGAAATACATTCTATTTACTTATAGATCGAGAAAACCACACACCGCTCTGTAACGCATAACCCGCGAGTTGAACCTAAATGTAGTTATCCAATCACGGATTAGTCACGTGATAACCATCGCATGTAAACAATATGGCGGTTTAAATGGCGAGTTTGGAGGTTTCGTGAGTCTGTAGCTGTAAAACTGGTGAAATCGGTAAGCTAAGGCAATGATATTGAATGAAATGGAAAGAAAAATATGTCTTCTTACTAGACATGCGTGGATTTTTAGGTGTGCATCCGAAAACAATCGATTTGAACGGCCGAAACGAGTTAGGGGTATCGGTGTAAATTTCCCGAAGCTTTTATATAAGGGTTGGGTAGAGATCCAGCGGAGGCCAATACAAAAAAAATAACTGGAGCGGATCTCAGTAGAGATTACTGGTGTACCCTTAGAACGCTGCACTTCTCTAGACGGAATGACATAATCTCTACTGAGATCCGCTCCGGCTATTTGTACAATGCACAAAGTGTGAACACTGGGTACATCTTACAGAAACATCATTATGCATACATGTACTTAAATGTATTTATAACGTCTCCAATGAAATGTGAAGGGTAAAATGTCGGACTGAGTCTCCGGATGAATAGTTCACATTTAAACTCAAAGGTCAGTAAAGAAATTCTTCACTTATTACCTTCAACTCATTTGGCATCCGTTTAAGTTGAAAATATGATAGCAATAACTGTTTAATTTAGATATTTTGCGGAAGGAAGCGCGTTTTCGAAATACGGTGCTGTGAGAAGGACACGCACATAAAGCCAGTTTGTCAGTGTATTACGTGCATAGACATATTCACCAACCAGGCTGTTACTACGAGACATAGAATTATTATATCGGCATGTCTAACTTATTTTACTTATTTTAGATAATACATCAATTACATCTATTCAGGCCTGATCTGAAAATGACCGCTACAATAATAAGGTATATTAACAATGATAAATTTTGTGATAGTTGATCTAAACGCTTTGAAAAATATTGCTTTCCAAAGAGGAAAAAAAAATTAAAAAATAGAATAAAATAAAATATATTGAATAAGTTCATGCTGTTGCTAAACCAGCTATTTTTCTTTGTTGTGCAATCTATGGTTGATTGTGAAAGGCGACGTTACTAAAAATAGACTCTTAAATCGCAACATTTGGACGACATCGGCTGATGATTTAGCTGATAATGTTAGAACTCGGTGTGTATATCTATATTAAGAATATGTATAATTATTAAGCATTCCACAGTAAGTTTATTCAGTGGTTTAAACGTTGCTCTCAGTTGAAATTATATTTTAATGTCGTGTATGTGCGTACGATTTTTCATAAAAGAAATTATTTGATTATATATCATGATTTTTTAATAAAACAAAACTAATTAAATCTTGATTAATTTTGTGTGTGAAACGTGCAATGTTGGACTTGATGATTCTTTAGCAGTTTTAAATACACACGTGTGTGTATAGATCTTTGAGAAAATGGTAGGACAAAAATGTATATACATGCAGACCTATAGATTCTTAATTGGTTTTTAATAAATTTGTGAATTGGAAAAGTCTCTTAAAGGTATTATTTAATATATATGTTATAATTCCTTCCTTTTTTTCTCAGAGATTACGAACCTCAATACAACAAACATGTCGGGGCATGCAAATATGAATGTTCACGACGGACAAACAGCGGCTGAAGGGGATTTTCCGAATAACAGCAGCAATAAAGTAACGCCGGAAGTTTCACATGTTACGTCAGCTCTTGAGTCCTTGACACTGGACCTGCACGGCGGTGCAGGATATGCAGATCTAAAAATAGAAACAGGAAGTAATGCAATAACGAAAGTAGACTTAAAGGAAAACTCCCAGACGCCTGAAGTAGGAAATAACAAAACAGAAAACTTAGTAAATCGCATGATGTCAGAAGAGGATTTCTGTGCCATTTGTAGGGACTCACATTCGAACCCCAAAGTGCTGTCGAAATGTTCTCACAAGTTTTGTAAAGATTGTATTGACTCGTATTTTAAGATCAAACCCCAGTGCCCGGAATGTTTCGCTCCATACGGGGTGATTACGGGTAACCAACCGCCTGGTCACATGAGTCACTATGTGTCTTCTAAAGTGAAGTTACCTGGATATACTGGAGTGGGCACAATTGTGATTCAATATTCATTTGACGATGGAATTCAAACGGTAAGTGATTTTGAAATGGGTTCAATCAACATGTATATATTTAAATTTAGTAAAATACATTCCTTGACACACAAGACCCTATTGCTATTGTTTAATATTTGCTGTCAATTTAGACGATTTTGATATTTTCTCATTACGATTTACGTGTGTTTATAATAATCGCCCTTGAAACATATATAGTCTATTTCCGTAAATTTATCAAATTATGGAATCGATTAATATACTGAACAGTGAACAAATCATTTGGAATTGCCTGACAATACATTTTGAGAACCAAACTGCAGCAGCATCTTGCCTTAGCGCACGACCATTTTTAGAATTCCTCATACTTTGCGAAGTTCACTTTCATTCATATACTGATATTACGACAAACTTGCGATTTTTAAAACTCTTTTTCATTATGTAAAAGTACATTGAAATAATTTACATGTCAAAGGAATGGTATGCTTATCACTTTCAACGCATAAGAACTTTGAACAGATAATTTAAACAATAGAAAATATGTTTTCAAACTTCTCAAAAATATAATTAAGTTTATTTTGGTGACACATGTATAATATCTCATTTTAAGATCTACTTTACTGCTTTCGTATTCAGCTTATCTCTATAGTGAAATAGTTATGCACTCAGGGGAAACAGTACCTCTACCGTCAGGAGGGGGGAATCTTTTCGTTTTCTCTCTCCTGTAGGGGAATTTTAGGCAATTCTTGCTTCACATTCATACAATAATTACATTGATAAAATGTACAAAATAGTGCCTGTCTTGAAGCTTTATTGGATTATCAAATGTTATACTGTGCAACAATCTACCACTTAACCATTCTCGTTATTCATACGAGCTCTTACATTGCTTGAAAATGGGGGGCATGCATTTTGGCTGGGGGAATGGTGCCCAATATGGGCACTAAAAATGGAGATCGAGAGCCCTGACACGTAAATGTTTTGTTTAAAATGGCAACTTCTTATAAAGAAATATAGACATGTATAGATCAGCCTATGAGATCTGGAACCTCAAGAAGAGAAATTCTATTCTGTTCAACCGTTGCATGTTGTTGCGCGCCAAAAAGTGGTGCATGGATTGGAATTTTACACGCATGCGTTGTCATAAATTACTTTTACACAACCGTCAAAAAAGTGTTCAATTTCGTAACTGCACAAAATTCTAAACTGTATAAATATAATTACTCCGGCTTTTAACGCCTGCACGTATTAAATTGTAAATATATATAGTAATGTTCAGGCAACGCGGCGTTCCTTTGAACTGTGTGGGCTTATATCACAGTGAGTAAAAACATTTGCTACATCGACGTAAACATACAGAATAATAAAAGATAAAGTAAGCCGACTAAAATCTTCTTTTACAAAAATACAATTGAGTTCTTTTCATAACTCCTAGCATATGTGTTTTAAGTGTTTTCTCACTTTAGATATTTTCACAAAAAAGGAGAGGACTAGTCATCAGACCTGTTACATGCAGTAATTAGCGTTTATAAAAGAGTAAAACGAGTTCGGATCTAGTAGTAATCGATTTTATATCCACATACTAAACATTACAAAATAGATTGAAACAGTTTGCAACATATTAAACATCGCATATTGTGTCTTATTATTCAATATCAGTACATATACTGTATTTTTAGCTCACCTGAGCACAAAGTGCTCAAGGTGAGCTTTTGTGATCGCCCTTCGTCCGGCGTCCGTCGTCGTGCGTCGTGCGTCGTCCGTCGTCAACAATTTGCTTTAAACTACATCTCCTCTGAAACTGCTGGACAGAATTTAATGAAACTTGGCAGGAATGTTCCTTGGGTGAGGCTCTACAAAAGTTGCTAAAATAAAGTTGATCCATGAAGAACTCTGGTTGCCATGGCAACAAAAAGAAAAATAATTTGAAAACTTTAAAAATCATCTCCTTCAAAACTACTGGCCAGATTTCAAAATAATTTGGTACAGATGTTCCTTGGGTCAACCTCTACCAAAGTTGCTAAAATTATTCCGATCCGTAAAAAACATGGCCGCCAGGGGCGGGGCTTATTTGCCTTATATGTATATAGAGAAACCTTTAAACAACATCTCCTCTGAAACCACTGGACAGAATTTGATTAAACTTGGCAGGGATGATCCTTGGGTCATTCTTCACAAAAGTTGCTAAAATAAACTTGATCCATGTAGAACTCTGGTTGCCATGGCAACAAAAAGGAAAAAAAATGAAAACTTTAAAAATCATCTTCTTCAAAACTACTGGCCAGATTTTAAAATAAATTGGTACAGATGTTCCTTGGGTCAACCTCTACCAAAGTTGCAAAAATTATTCCGATCCGTAAAAAAACATGGCCGCCAGGGGCGGGGCTTATTTGCCTTATATGTATATAGAGAAACCTTTAAACAACATCTCCTCTGAAACCACCTGACAGAATTTGATTAAACTTGGCAGGGATGATCCTTGGGTCAACCTTCACAAAAGTTGCTAAAATAAACTTGATCCATGTAGAACTCTGGTTGCCATGGCAAACAAAAAAAAAAAAAAAAAAAACTTTAAAAATCATCTTCTTCAAAACTACTGGCCAGATTTTAAAATAAATTGGTACAGATGTTCCTTGGGCACACCTCTACCTAAGTTGCTAAAATTATTCCGATCCGTATAAAAACATGGCTGCCAGGGGCGGGGCTTATTTGCCTTATATGTATATAGGGAAAACTTTAAACAACATCTCCTCTGAAACCACTAGACAGAATTTGATTAAACTTGGCAGGGATGATCCTTGGGTCAACCTTCACAAAAGTTGCTAAAATAAACTTGATCCATATAGAACTCTGGTTGCCATGGCAACAAAAAGGAAAAAAAAATGAAAACTTTAAAAATCATCTTCTTCAAAACTACTGGCCAGATTTTAAAATAAATTGGTACAGATGTTCCTTGGGTCAACCTCTACCAAAGTTGCTAAAATTATTCCGATCCGTAAAAAAACATGGCCGTCAGGGGCGGGGCTTATTTGCCTTATATGTATATAGAGAGACCTTTAAACAACATCTCCTCTGAAACCACTGGACAGATTTAGATTAAACTTGGCAGGGATGATCCTTGGGTCAACCTTCACAAAAGTTGCTAAAATAAACTTGATCCATGTAGAACTCTGGTTGCCATGGCAACAAAAATAAAAAATAAAATGAAAACTTTAAAAATCATCTTCTTCAAAAATACTGGCCAGATTTTAAAATAAATTGGTACAGATGTTCCTTGGGTCAACCTCTACCAAAGTTGCTAAAAA
>CM037783.1:11325246-11375246 GCA_021229015.1 Solen grandis
TTTTCCGATCCGTAAAAAACATGGCCGCCAGGGGCGGGGCTTATTTGCCTTATATAACCTTTAAACAACATCTCCTCTGAAACCACTGGACAGAATTTGATTAAATTTGGCAGGAATGATCCTTGGGTCAACCTTCACAAAAGTTCCTAAAATAAACTTGATCCATATAGAACTCTGGTTGCCATGGCAACAATAAGAAAAAAAATATGAAAACTTTAAAAATCATCTTCTTCAAAACTACTGGCCAGATTTTAAAATAAATTGGTACAGATGTTCCTTGGGTCAACCTATTTATCTCAGGTGAGCGATTTAGGGCCATCATGGGCCTCTTGTTTTTATTTTTCGTATGTTTTATCCACGCATATTACGGCACCTCTCTCAGAAAAGACCTTCCGATTTTTTTTAACATAAATCCCCGAATTAATGTACCCACTCTCCATTTCACTAGGGGATAGGCAATACCCGGATAATTCGCCGATTTAAATTGACCAATCGGTGAAAAATCTCAAATGTATGTTTATTTCACATTGAATTAGATTAGGCGTTCGGCACGTGCTTGTTGATTCGGATTGAAATGGTCTATAAAAGAAATTAAATGTTTAAAATAATTATAATATACTGTTTATCAACTGATTTGTTATCATATAAATACATACATATATATATATATGTTTTCTGAATTAGATGTACCTTTTAAAGATGAAGAAGTTATTTAAGCATGTAAAAACTTGAATACAGGGAAATCTGCAGGATCTGATTATCTGCTAAATGAGTTCTTTAAATATGGGTCATGTTGTAATGTATTTGTGCATGTGTTGTGTAGTTTGTTTAATAAGTTATTTGATTTAAGATATTTTCCTTCAGATTGGACTAAAGGTTTAATTGTACCATTACATAAAAAAGGGGATATCAATGAAACGGGTAATTATAGAGGGATAACATTGTTAAGTACTTTTGGGAAATTATTCACTAAGATTTTAAATGAAAGATTAAATAAATGGGCTGAAAATTATCATGTATTTATTGAAGCACAGGCAGGATTTAGACAACATATGGGTACAGTTGATAACATTTTTGTTTTACATAATGTTATCATACACTTGTTAAATAACAATAAAAGGTTATATGCAAGTTTTGTAGATTTTACAAAAGCTTTTGACTACCTTGTTAGAGATGTAATTTGGTTTAAATTAATAAAATATGGTGTTAGGGGTAAAATGTTGGATATTATTAAATCAATGTATGATAGTGTTAGATCAAGGGTTAAATATAAAAATATGTTAAGTGATGAATTTACATGTTTTCTAGGAGTTCGTCAAGGGGAATCACTCTCACCATTTTTATTTTCAATGTATCTTAATGATATTGAAGAGCATTTTATGTTTAATGGTTTTGATGGGGTGGATTTAGATATATAAAAAAAATTTCTTTTGTTGTATGCAGATGATATTGTTATAATGTCGGAAACAGAAGATGGTTTACATAAAGGTCTTTCATTATTAGAGGAATACTGTGATAAATGGAAATTAAGTGTTAATACATCAAAAACTAAAGTTATGATTTTTAAAAAAGGCGGAAGAGTCAGAAATAATATAAATTTCTTATACAAGGGAGAAATACTTGAAATTGTTGATAGTTTTACATATTTGGGTATAGTATTTACATCTGGGGGCTCATTCCATAAGACTTTTGAATATTTGTCTGGACAGGCTTTAAAAGCTGTTTATAAACTACAGTCTGAATTAATTAAGTTTCCTGGTCTAACAGTTGAACATAAATTAGATTTGTTTGATAAACTTATTCTTCCTATACTAAACTATGGTTCAGAGTTATCAGGTTTACATGTAAGTACACAATTAGAGAAGATACATTTGAATGATTGTAAAAAAATTATTAGGAGTTAGAAATCAAACACAAAACAATTTTGTATATGGGGAATTAGGGAGAACATCATTAAAGGTAAAAAGAGCAGTGAATGTAATTAAATATTGGTTAAAAATAGTACAGTTAGAGAATATCAAGTATGTGAAAATTATATATGAATCAATGCTTAGAGAATTAGACAATGGTACAGATAAAAGAACTTGGGTAAAAAGTGTTAGAGGTATATTACAAGATTTAGGTTTTAATGATGTGTGAGGAGTTGGGAATGGAAATGTGTTTATTTCTCTTGTAAAAGTAAGACTGAAAGATATTTTTATACAGAACTGGTCTTCAGAATTAGGTAATTCATCTAGAGCACGAAGCTGTAATTTATTTGCAGATTTTAAATTTCAGCCATATTTAAAGTATATAAATATTGAAAAATTTAGATTTGCATTAACACGTTTAAGAACATCTTCTCATCGCTTAGAAATAGAAACAGGAAGGTGGCATAAACCAAAAGCTATAATTTATGAAGAAAGAAAATGTAAATGTTGCTCACTACTAGAGGATGAATTTCATTTTTGTGTCGCCTGCATAGCATGGCAGACACATAGGGATCACTTTGTCCGTCGTCGTCGTCGTCGTCGTCGTCGGCGTCGTCGGTGTCGTCGGCGTCGTCGGCGTCACACTTTCTTGTCCGGAGCATAACTCGAAAAGTATTTGAGGTATCACCTTGAAACTTAAAACATGGATAGATCACATTGAGGTGGAGTGCAGTGCACAAGAATGATAACTCTGACTTTCGTATTTTCTGAGTTATTACCCTTTGTTGATTCTGAGATTTTATTTTTGTCCGGACCATAACTCAAAAAGTATTTGAGGTATCACCTTGAAACTTAAAACATGGATAGATCACATTGAGGTGGAGTGCAGTGCACAAGAATGATAACTCTGACTTTCGTATTTTCTGAGTTATTACCCTTTGTTGATTCTGAGATTTTATTTTTGTCCGGACCATAACTCAAAAAGTATTTGAGGTATCACCTTGAAACTTAAAACATGGATAGATCACATTGAGGTGGAGTGCAGTGCACAAGAATGATAACTCTGACTTTCATATTTTTTGAGTTATTGCCCTTTGTTGATTTTCAGTCTTAATTTTTGTCCAGGGCATAACTCAAAAAGTATTTGAGGTGCTGACTTAAAACTTTATAGATAGATAGATCTCATTGAAGAGGAGTGCAGTTCACATAAATGATAACTCTCACTTTCTTTTCTCCTGAGTTATTGTCCTTTGTTGATTCTCAGTCTTTATTTTTGTCAGGAGCATAACATAAAAAGTATTTGAGATATTGCTTTGAAACTTCATAGATGGAAAGATCTCATGGATTTGTAGTGCAGTGCATAAGAATGATAACTCTGTTTTATTTTCTGAGTTATTTCCCTTTGTTGATTTTCAGACTTAATTTTTGTCTGGGGCATAACTCGAAACGTATTTGAGGTGTTGACTTGAAACTTCATAGATCTCAATGGTCTGAGTGCAGTGCACATGAATGATAACTCTGTTTCTCTTTTTCCTTGAGTTATTGCCCTTTGTTGATACTCAGACTTCATTTTTGTCTGGAGCATAACACGAAAAGTATTTGAGGTATTACTTTGAAACCTCACAGGTGGAAAGATCTCATGGAGTGCATTGTGCAAGAATGATAACTGTTGTATTTTTGGAGTAATTTCCCTTTGTTTATTTTTTTGGATTTAATTCTTGTGTGGTGCATAACTTGTAAAGTGTTGCCTTAAACATTTATAGTAGATATATCTCATTGGTCTGAGTGCAGTACACAAGAATGATAACTCAATAATGATAATGATGACTACAAACTTGCAACATATATATAATTAACGTCATAAGTGCTTAATGACGTCATAATTTTTCTTACAGTTAATGTTTTGAATTCAGTCATTCTGACACTCCTCTGATGAAGACTGTATAGTCGAAAGTGCTCGGGAAAATTATTACATATTGCACTGTTTGAATATTTTATTCCCCCCCCCCCCCCCCCAAAAAAAAAAAAAATATATATGTGTGTGTGTGTGTTATTTTGTACCTCACAAAATAGATTATGCTTTATCAATAATTTGTCAAAAGATCGATTTTCTAGTCAATTCTTTCATCAAACATGCTTAAATGCAGGCGACACAAGTGTTCCGAGGAACACCCACATCTAGTTTATTAGAATGTCCATTATATTATGAATTAAGAAAAATATTATTGGATAAGACCAAATGTCCCAAAGTTTATTGAATAAGTATCTTCAGAAAACAAAAAGACCATAAGAAATTTATCCATGTATGTGTATTATTCATTTGAATTGAGAAATAATGTGTTATATAACTGACTAAATATTGTTTATTCAATCTCTAAAAGAAGAAAAAAATATATATATCACTCCTTATGCCGTAAATGATCATACTATGTTTAAAATATATATATTTATTTCATTATAAATGAACTACCTATTGACTGTTTTTGAATATTGTGTGTGTGTGTGTACGCGCGTGCCTGAGAGAGAGAGAGAGGTTTGTGTGGTGTGTGGTGGTGGTGTGTTGGGAGCAAGTCCCTGTGGAGGGAGGGAGAGAGAGAGAGAGAGTTTGGAGGGAGGGAGAGGGAGAGAGAGAGAGAGAGTTTGGAGGGAGGGAGAGAGAGAGTTTGTTTATATGATGGTTTTGTTAATTCTGTGTACTCAGGGGCCTATGGCCTACATGTATTCTGAAATAAACTATATAAACTATATATACACTGTATATATATATATATATATATATATATATATATATATACTCCAATCTGCTTTTAGTTGTAGGAGATTAAACAAAAGAATTAATGAGCATAATGTTGTGCTCTTAAACATTAAAAAATAAAGTTTTCCTAAAAGATCCTTAATCTTTTATCCATGTTGTTGGATTTTTAGCATGAGCACCCTCATCCAGGCAAACGATATTACGGAACTAGCCGAACAGCCTACTTGCCCGACAATGCAGATGGCCAAAAGGTTTTACAGCTGTTAAAAACAGCATTTGACCGGAAACTGACGTTTACTGTCGGACGGTCCAGAACAACTGGTGCAGACGACCAAGTCACGTGGAACGATGTACACCACAAGACAAGTACTCATGGAGGACAAGAGGGGTATGACTTTGTTGCTATGGAAACTATTTAAATTCATTGTTCAGTTATTAGTCTCAGTCTTTTTAGTGGTAAATCAGAAGCAGGCATTGTTGATTACTACAGCAGTTTTCACTGCATTGTATTACTCTGCAACAGTAGGTATTATGTACATTAAGTCATGACCTCATTAGGTATACTTTTTATGAATGGAACCTCCATCTGTATCATTATGAAAGAAATCAAGGCACTCAAGTCTCTGATAGAGAGACTGCCGGCGGGGCTATAATGTTATCATGAAACAAAGAGCAAGTTCAGCTGATTCACTACTGGTAACTGGAGTTCATAAAACGGATCTATCAAGTTCAACTGCTTAAACGGTGGATTTAGAATTGCTTGTATAGCCATTTAATTGTGTAAACCATGCTGACAGTCTCTCAGCACATTAAGCGCTTTGATAACATAACTTATATTGGGGATAACATTAAAATAAATAATAAAAAGGCTTAGTAGATGAGCTGAGAAAATAAAAGTTCTCCTTCACGTATTCAGGGGTCTCTTCATACTATATATAGAAACCCAGACGTATTGTTTAGAATAGAAACTGGTTCATATTATGTCAGTTAATGTTACATGTATAATGTTTGTTGGTGATTCTGTTGTTGTTCTTATAATTTTTTGTGCCACTTGCTGTGAGCAATGATGACTCATAGGGATCATTTCTCTGTCATCTATCTGTTTCTTCTTTCAGCAGGTGACATGCATGTTCCAGGGAAGATTTCTTGTTTCTTAGATATTTTGATCGATTCTTCCTGTTATCTCCTGAACCCTTTCCCTCATAGAGGATACCATGAAAAGACCTATGCAAACAGCATAAAACCAGATCAGCCTGCAAGTAACTCGCAGGCTGATCAGGTTTTATGCTGTTCGCTGCTCCTCAGTGGTCTGGTAATGAGGATTTTACAATTAAATTTGGTAAGGTTTAACTGTGGTTTTCTGCAGATCAGGCTTTATGTGGTACCTATTGAGTGCATCAAAATGGGTCTATATGAGGGAAAGGGTTAAAGATCAATAATTTTAAGGGTTTTATCAGTATATGTGTATACATGTATTTCAGATTCGGCTACCCAGACCCCACATATTTGCAACGAGTGACAGAAGAGCTGGCTGCTAAAGGCGTCACAGGATAGTGTGTCACCAGGACCAACAGACATACCAAACTTACAAGTTTTCACACACACACACACACACAAACACACACAATTTTTTTTTTTCCAACACACTTTTGCTCAGAGGAAGTCCTCTCTTTTTCTATTTTGTACATGATCCCTCCTTATAGCTCTAAAAAGCTGGGTTGTGTAAAAGATAATTGTGAATAAGAAAGGGTAAAACCTTTCTGGATTTTTAGCTGTGGTTGGTATGTGTGCCAGAACCACTTTGGAGGCATGAAGGTTTGATGCCAGTGGTTTTTTTTTGTCAAAATATACACACACCCCGCCCGCCTGGAATATATATTTTTCCCCCAATCTTTTTCATTTTCCGCCTCCATAAGTATGAGTTTACATACCATATTGTGTGCATGGACTCACTGTTGTATTTAATGCTATATTCTTAATGAAACAGTGCAAACATGCTATATCATTGTTCTTATTATTCTTTTATGCAATAAAACTTCATTAAATAAGAGTAAAATACAACAAAATGCCTAAAAATCACTGGATGTTGTTGCTAGTTGTTTCAGCAGCTGATTTTCCAAAAGCTTAAAATCAAACAGACCCACAATAGTATGCCTTTAGCTTTCAAGGAATAACAGTTTAGTTTTACCAAATGTTGAAGAAAATAAATTGGACCTCACAAGTAAGTCCAACAAGATGCCTTTCCATGAAATTGCAGTAACAAGAGACTAATACATATTTTTTTAGTCTGTTTCCAAAAATATAACCTTTTTTCACAAGAGGTAAACTATAAATATGTTAATATCTTACTAATAACCCATATTAATAAGATACATGTATTCACTTAATTTGAATCCCAGTATATCCAGGACAATGTGATTATGGAATGCAAAATCATTACTTATAATAAGGAATGTGTTGTTTAACAAGTGATGCTTGTATTTTTCTTACTTTTGTTTGTGCAAATATATTTTGTGATGTTTTGTACAAATATGTTTTGTTTTAAATAATAATTTATTTACATAATAAAAATTATTGCTTTATACATGTATATGAATTTATTTGTGTGTGTGTGCGGGTGTGTGGTTATGGCCTGCTCAAATTCAAAGCACAAATACTTAAATTCTAGTTGCTATTAAGTTCCAGTTTCTATATTTAGTAACAGTAACATTGACTCTACATATCTAAAAAAATAACAAGAGCTGTCAGAGGACACCACGCTCGATTATTCAAAATGCTTGTTGGTAAATCAAATGAAATCTATTTCAATTCTTGCCCTTTCACATACCCTGTACATAATAATAGTCAAAAATGATATTCCTTGATAGACTGATACCCCTTAATATTTTTATGATGTCTAAAATCAATCCCATGCCTAGTTACTGAGACATAAGCACAATAACACTGTGCATGCAAAACTTTAACTAAAAATCCAAGTTAGAAAAGGGCCATAATTTGTATAAAATTCAGTCCAAAAGTTATCCTCCTTTAGTGTTCTGATTCCCCTGAAGACACTCCTTAACTTTCTAGTCAATTCCACAAAGAATTTCTGAGATATATGCTGGATAGTAGCTTGAATGCAAAAATTTAACCAAAATTCTAAGTTAAAAAGGGGTCTTAATTTTTAATATATTCCATCAAGTGTTATCTTCCTTTATAGTATGATACCCCTTAACATTAAAGATGTTTAAAATCAATCCCATGCCTGGACACTAAGATATTAGCATGAAAGTACCTTGCATGCAAAACTTTAACCAAACTTTTTAAGTTTAAAAAGGGGCCATAACTTTTAAAATATTCCATCAAAAGTTATCTACCTAGATAGTATGATACTCCTAAACATATTAAAGATGTTTAAAATCAATCGCATGCCTGGATACTGAGATATTAGCATGAAAGTAACTTGCATGCAAAACTTTAACCAAAATTTCTAGGTTAAAAAGGGCAATAATTTGTAACGTATTCCATCAAAAGTTATCTACCTGATAGTATGATACCCTAAACATAAAGATGTTTCAAATCAATCCATGCCTGGATACTGAGATATTAGCATGAAAGTACCTTGCATGCAAAACTTTAACCAAAATTTTTAAGTTAAAAAGAGGCCATAATTTGTAATATACTCTATCAAGAGTTATCTACCTAGATAGTATGATACCCCTAAACATATTAAAGGTGTTTCAAATCAATCCCATGCCTTGATACTGAGACATAAGCATGAGAGTATCTTGCATACAAAACTTTAACCAAAATTTCTTAGTTAAAAAGGGGGCCATAATTTGTAATATATTCCATCAAGAGTTATCTACTTTGGTTGTCTGATGCCCCTAAAAATATTCATAAACTTTCAAGTCAATACCATGAATAGTTATTGAGATACAAACTAAATAGTGGCTTGAACGCAAAACTTTAACCAAATTTTCTATTGCATGCAAAACTTTAATCAAAATTTCTAAGTTAAAAAGGGGCCATAATTCATATAAAATTCAGTCAAGAGTTATTTACCTTGGTTGTCTGATGCACCTAAACATATTTATAAACTTTCAAGTCAATACCATAAACGGTTATTGAGATATAAGGTTGATAGTAACTTGCACACAAAACTTTAACCAAAAGCCACAACGCCAATGCCGACGCAAGGGCGACTGCAATAGCTCTCATATTCTTCGAATAGTCGAGCTAAAAACGAATCTACCTGTCATTGATAAGTGAGAACTGTTAAAAGTTTCACAGGAACAGAATCCTATTGAGGTTGTGTCTGGATTAAACATCATCCTCAAGATCCTGACAGAAACCTAATGGAGTGTGAAATATGGTCAATGTTACATGCGGTACTGGTTAGCCATTACCTACTAATATCAATTTCATGAAGGGGAAGAAATGAGCTGTAAATGAAAAGAGCTGTCCTTCAGACAGTGGGCTTAACTATTCCAATTTAAATAAGGGCGGAGATTTAATTAGCATAGATAGGCATGATAGTAATTTTCACATAAATCTTGTCCAAGGTGTGACGCTGACAACAGGGTGAGCTAAAAACGTGCCTGGTTTTCATACAAAATTATAGAGGATAAAATACATTGTCCCCCCCCCCTCCCCCCCCCACCCTCGTAACCATAAGAAGTTCTAAATTTGATTTTTCTTGTAGTCATTTATCCTTATCTTCTTCAACTTCTGATAAAAATATACACATCATGATCATCCCGTAAAACTAGATACTTAACAATGGAAAAAATTTTAAAGTGACTAATTTCATGCAGTTAAAACTTGCATATTTGGCATTTTCAAAATTCTAGACCAAATATATTTGAATCATCAGGCTCATAAATAAAGTGAGAATTAAAACCTTGTTAGTCATTCTGATTTCTCAATATCACAAACACCAAAAACAATGTGTCAAAAAGAACAAAAAATATTACAAAGTCTTCAGTTTATATTGCACTTTATTGCATATCTCTTTCAATATTTCATTATCCTGTAACAAAAATATAAATAATGAAATCAAATATGTCTCTAGTTAAATATGAAACTACAAAAAGTATGAATTTAACAAAGGCCTGACACATATCTTTCCTATCTGTTAATGATCTGTGTATGCACAATTTGGGATAGAAATCCAATTTTATAAATTTTGCTTTGTTAAAATGAAAAGTACCAGGCAGACAAATTCATTAAAACAAATGGACCCATACCTCAAGGCTAAAAACAGTGTAACTTTAAATACTCTGATAAGAAAAACAAAACAAAAAAAACATGCTGTGTATGATTAAATAAACATAAAATTATATCTTAAATCTGTAAATAACTTAACTATTTGAGTTTACTGTCACTTCGACAGAATTTCATTCATACAGCGACGCCCAGCTAATTACAGGTGGAGGAAGACCCGGAATGCATGGAGGCATCCAGGTAGATCCACAGACCTACCGCAAGCCAGCTGGAAGGCTGTAAGTAACTGGTAACAAAGAAAGTCCCTTTTGTGATCATACCAATACATTTGTAACCGTATAGCTGGCTTTTTCTGCTTGTAATTTATTTCTGCTATTCTGTGGATAAACACAAAACTGTAGAAATAAAATCTGCGAAACTTAACTATCAATATAAAAGTATTTGCAGGATAAAACTATTAGATCCTGTCAGGACATCAGATACTGATCTACATAAAATATGTTGTGACTGTGTTTCTATTATCAACAAAAATCTGATTACCGCTAGCATTACAACAAAACAACCAGTTGATGTTGTTTTTCACTAAATTGTTGAATGACTTGTTATTACAGGAATTGATTAAAAAGAAAAAAGGTAGAATTATGACAGTTTAAATACTTTTCACTGTAATATTCTTTTATCAATGACACACAGGTCACCAGGTTCACCTTGGGTCAGGGAGATTTTCACTGCCCAGGGATCTCAGTTAAATGCTTAACATTGCAAACTATGCATTTTTGGATATATACCAATGGCTTCCTTAGTGACAAATTGCCCTCAAAATTTATTTGCAGTTGAAGAATATGGTTTAAAAATTGCACTTGCAAATCTATAGACATACAATTAAAAAGTCAAGTAATATACTGACTCATGTCTGCTACTAACTTCTACAAAAGTAGCTGTTAAATAGTGTACTGTATGGCTGACGGTAGAGTATGTGAGTCAGAGATATAACATAGAGTGATCTCCCTTAGGTGTATTACTTAGATACTTAAGATATTTTGATATGTCTGCTTTAAATAGCTAGGTAAGCAAGTGCAGAAATAAGTTCTTCCTGGGTCAGAAATAGCAGAAAAATAATCTGTGGAAAAATTTTTTTATGGCAAAACTGCAGAATATATCACCAACCACCAAATGATATGCTAATCTTCTCCATGAAAATATAAAGAAACATTTGCATAGTCTTTGCTGTGGTAGATAATTGGAATACCCAATGAAAATTATTGTATCCAAACTAGCAACCAAATAAGCTCTCACATTCATTGTCTGACCAACTAGACCAAACATGGTATGTACCGGAAATGAACATAACCCTTCCCCTCATATAGACTCATTTTGACGCACTCAGTAGGTACCACATAAAGCCTGATCTGCAGAAAACCACAGTTAAACCTTACCAAATTTAATTATAAAGTCCTCATTTCCAGACCACGGAGGAGCAGCGAACAGCATAAAACCTGATCAGCCTGCGAGTTACTCGCAGGCTGATCTGGTTTTATGCTGTTCGCATAGGTCTTTTCATGGTATCCTCTATGAGGGAAAGGGTTAAGCATTACCCAATGTGTTGTCTAGTTTCTTTTCTAATTAGTATCCACCTTGTAAACTGTCATTTTCTCTTTTAGAATCCTTTTATTTACTGTATCACAGAAACCCTGAATATACAGAAAGTTGCTCTAAGGCAAAGGTAAATGAAACCCTGCTATATCTGTTTGTCAAAATGAAACTTAATGAAGAGAAAAGATGAAAATCAGTTATACATTCATGTAACGCATATCTGTTTATTGTAAGGCCATATTCCTTACCTATAAGCACATAAATACTCCATTTTAAACCATATCTAAACATAGCAAAGTCGGATTAAATTGAAATCAAGCCTCACAAAGCATTGCCTCTTCGCCTTTCCAAGTACTGATGAGTAGAGAACGGTATAAAATTTGATCAGACTAGAGTTACTCACAGGCTGATCTGGTTTAATTCTTGTCACAGGTCTTTTTTTTTCAAATCTGAACTAATACATAGAAAATCCATTTCAAAGTTTGTTTTCAACATACACACACTTCATCCACTGTACCAGTGTAGAAACAATAGAGAAAAAGTCAACACTAGAAGAAAGAAGAGTATCCAAACTCGAAAACCAGCATTCTTCTTCATGGCCTGAAAAAAACAACAGAAGTATAGATAACTACAGATCTCGACTTATCATTCTGATAAAAATGGACTAATATTCTGGAATACAGGAGAAGAATGGTAATTAAACATTATCAGTAAAATTACTACCAACAGGATTTACCTAAATGAAATGTATTCATCTTGGACAAAATAATGTGGCAATGTTGTACATGTGTACTTTCAACTGAATAAACGGCAAGCAAATTAAGATATTGATAATGAAAATGTGACAGATGTGAGGGCTGGATGGAATACGTCATGCACGATTTCAGCACAGGAATATAGATACATGTATATATAATATTTCATCTTTTTTATTAATCATCCGGAACCCCAACAAAATAAAAACAAGAGGGCCAAGATGGCCCTTGGTCGCTCACCTGAGAAAGATGATTGCTTAAGAAATAAAGATGCTTAAGTGTAAAAGTGAAATCTGGCTTTTTTTTATGGTGAAATGGGCATACCTCCTAAATTTACAGGTCAATATCAGTTATAACTGAACCCGATTGTGAGATTATGGGCATAAACATTGTCTTAAAGTTTAAAAAAGATTGTTAAAAAAATGAAGTTGGTAGAGAATAAACAAAGTGAAATCTTACATTTTTTGTATTAAAAGGGGCATAACTCCTGATCTAAATGGCCCATCTCAGCCACAATTGAACTCAATCGAGACCCTATGGTCATGAACATTGTAATAAAGTTTGAAGATGATTGCTCAGAAAGATGAAGATGCTAGAGTGTAAACAACGTGAAATATGGCATTTTTTTATATTTAAAGGGGCATAACTCCTGACCTAATCACTGATCTCAGCCATAATCGAACTCAATCGAGACCTTATGGTCATAACATTGCCATAAAGTTTTAAGATGATTGCTCAAAAGATAAAGATGCTAGAGTGTAAACAACGTGAAATATGGCATTTTTTTAATATTAAAAGGGGCATAACTTCTGACCTAATTGACGGATCTCAGCCATAATCGAACTCAATCGAGACCTTATGGTCATAAGCATTGCCATAAGTTTGAAGATGATTGCTCAAAAAATGAAGATGCTAGAGTGTAAACAACGTGAAATATGGCATTTTTTGAATATTAAAAGGGGCATAACTTCTGACCTAATTTACCGATCTCAGCCATAATCGAACTCAATTGAGACCTTATGGTAATAAGCATTGCCATAAAGTTTGAAGATGATTGCTCAAAAGATGAAGAAGCTAGAGTGTAAACAACGTGAAATATTGCATTTTTTTAATATTAAAAGGGGCATAACTCCTGACCTAATTGACGGATCTCAGCCATAATCGAACTCAATCGAGACATTATGGTCATAAACATTGTCTTAAAGTTTGGAAATGATTGCTTAAGAAATAAAGGTGACAGAGTGTAAACACTAAAAATTGTTGACGCCGCACGACGGACGCTCACGGGATCACAATAGCTCACCCTGAGCTTTGCTCAGGTGAGCTAAAAAAAAAAAAAGACATGATATGCGACACCTACGGATTCACTGGACAGGGAACTTAATCAAGAATATATAAATGAAAAGTGTAGAAAAATATTACTGAACTATCAAGCAACAAAAAACAAGAAGAGTCATCACCTCTCTGATTTCCTCATTTCCTTCCTTGATATTTTCTGTGGTTAAAACAGCAGTGTCTGCAATTCTCATGATATCTTCCTCCTATTAATACATTAAAGGATATTCAAAATACATGTAATTACCACCTTGATCTTTTCAATCCTTTAAAAAAACATAATGAAATTTAAATAGCTAAAATCAAATTACAAAATAAAACAGCAAATATTATATCATTCTGAAAGGAGGCTTTTTTTTTTTTTTTTTTTTTTAATTTTTTTTAAAATTAAAAAAAAGTTTGAGTTTTGGCCGATGACCGACTTACCTGTTGTAACACTTTTTCTGTAAATATTTCTTGGAGACTAGCTATTTCTACAACTCTGCCTTGAATTTTACTGGTAAAATAAAATGAAAAATACATCTTTAACACATGAATGGCCCATTTAATAAAATTTAGAAAATTTGTTCTGAATGCATAATTGTGTCTGATATACTAACATTATCATTTCTTTACCACTAAATAGAGTTTTTATGAATAAAAAAGATAGAAATATACTAAGAATATGTTGATGTGATTCGATTAAGACACACTCATTCTTTAAAATATCCATCTTTGATGGGGAAATATGGAGAATTCTTCATTTTTTGTGCACCCACATCAACATATCAATGTCACTTGGTAAGGAAGTAACTAAGGAGACAGTCCTGTCATTAAAATATTTCTTCATCTTAGCCATATGTTTTTTTTTTAGTTTGATCCCTGCTTAGGACAAAGTCATATTAGAATCTTCCAAGGTGCAAAATAATGGTCAATCCCAGGTGTAATAGTATGATTCTGCCATCCCATTGTAACGACTTGTTACAGCTGTACAGTTACATAATCAAAACTTGGTTCAACAATAAAACATCCAGCTATTGTCAGACAATATTAAGGTGTCAAACTTTGTATGTAAAAAATCTTTGTACGCATACAATCTCAGATATTAAATAGCATTCTTCACATAAAGTCTTGAATTTGTGTATAATGCCATTAAATGGATAACTTTTCTTTAATCTTTATTGTGCAAATAAGAAATTGGCAGGCACTACATGTATATAGGACATTCTGACAAAACAACTAAGATCAAATTTGTTCATACAAAGTTTAGTGAAACTGGCCTCATTCCAAGTTCAGTGAAACGAACCCAAGTTTTTCAGTTCTCATAATGAAATGTTAAAGTTTATAACTGAATTTCTAACAAGAAAAAAATTTCTGGAAACAAAAATTCATTACACCAAAATGAACACATCCTTTAACATTATTATTTACAAGCAAGTCTGAACACACATTTACATTATTATTTAAGACACTTTACATTATTATTTACAAGTAATCTGAAGACACATTTACATTATTATTTACAAGTAAGTCTGAAGACACTTTTACATTATTATTTACAAGTAAGTCTGAAGACACTTTTACATTATTATTTACAAGTAAGTCTGAAGACACTTTTACATTATTATTTACAAGTAAGTCTGAAGACACTTTTACATTACTATTTACAAGTAAATCTGAAGACACTTTTACATTATTATTTACAAGTAAGTCTGAAGACACTTTTACATTATTATTTACAAGTAAGTCTGAAGACACTTTTACATTACTATTTACAAGTAAATCTGAAGACACTTTTACATTATTATTTACAAGTAAGTTTGAGGACACTTTTACATTATTATTTACAAGTAAGTCTGAAGACACTTTTACATTATTATTTACAAGTAAGTCTGAAGACACTTTTACATTATTATTTACAAGTAACTCTGAAGACACTTTTACATTATTATTTACAAGTAAGTCTGAAGACACTTTTACATTATTATTTACAAGTAAGTCTGAAGACACTTTTACATTATTATTTGGTTCGAATCCCGGTAGGGACTTCGGATTTTTCATGTGAGGAAGCCTTCCAGCTGGCTTGCGGTAGGTCGGTGGTTCTACCCGGATACCTCTGTGTACTCGGGGTCTTCCTCCACCTGTAATTAGCTGGACGTCGCTATATGATTGAAATACTATCGCAGCGACGGTAAGCCCCAATACAACAACAACATTATTATTTACAAGTAACTCTGAAGACACATTTACATTATTATTTACAAGTAAGTCTGAAGACACTTTTACATTATTATTTACAAGTAAGTCTGAAGACACATTTACATTATTATTTACAAGCAAGTCTGAAGATAATTAGAACTATCTCTAAAGGTGTTATTATCTGGGATCCCAACTAGTCCACATGTATAAATGTGGAAGAAGGATGGAATGAGATGAGCGTGGTCCCTATATCCCCCCCCCCCCAACCCCCACTTCGGCGGGAATGTAATCGTATGCTTAACAAGCTACCTTTTTTATTTTGGAGATAATGGTTAGCAGTCACCAGTAATGTAATTTTCCCTTTAAATAGGGCCAGATTGCAAGGCATGAACCAGATTTAAAAGTCTTTAAGTCATAAATTTGATAAAAGCGTAAGGAAAAATAACTTACATGCAACATCACTGAGACAATACAAACGTCAAGGGTAAGACGGTTTTGGCCTTTATTACATAGAGAGGACTCGGACTGGCTGAAGATAGGATTAAATCTTGAGGTAGAAGGAGTAAGACCATGTGGTTAGCAAAAGAAGACCTGGTCTGTGGGACTGAGCTGACATGACAGTTCTTGGCAATCGATGCAGTGGAAGCCAAAGGCAGAGACAGATGGGGAGAAGACATTGGAGCAAGGGCCAACCCAGGACACCCTGGGAAGCAGCCTTAACTATGATAAGATCCACATGCTTACCTAACTTCATCCGAAAGACTGTTCATTTCCTCAAACATGGCTTTATTTTCTTCTTCGAACTGAAATCAAGTTTGAAGATTAACAAATCTCAATCTAAATGCTTGAGAATTTTTTTTCTTTCTTTCTTTTTTTTTTTAACTTATGAGACATTTGATTCCTTATAGCCAGGTGAGCATTCAGTCTGAATATATTTCTATGTACATGGACATTACAATTTTAAAGTGAGGCTGTTTGAAATTATTTTTGATCATTTTAATTTTTCAAACCAAACACTTGTTAATAACATGATTTTTAACACTAAAACTTCAGAACTGTCCAACGTAAGTACCAATGAGTTGAATCAAGAATTTAACTCTTCAAAGTGACAAAAAAAAAAACTATAAAATAGATTTTACATTTTATTTTTTAACAAAGTTATGAGAAAACAAACTGACCATGACTTTGAATTAGCAAGACTGAAATTAAATCACTTAATTTTACATTCTTTCAAAACTATTTATATTAAAAGTATTTAAAATATCCATGAAACAAAAGTAAATATATGTAAAAAAAACCCAGCTATAAGTGATGTTTCCTAAACTAATGCAGCTTAACCCTTTCCCTCATAGAGGAAACCATGAAAAGACCTATGCAAACAACATAAAACAAGATCAGCCTGCGAGTAACTCGCAGGCTGATCAGGTTTTATGCTGTTCGCTGCTCCTCAGTGGTCTGGAAATGAGGACTTTACAATTAAATTTGGTAAGGTTTAACTGTGGTTTTCTGCAGATCAGCTTTATGTGGTACCTATTGGGGGCGTCAAAATGAGTCTATATGAGGGAAAGGGTTAAGAGGTGCGGTGAAAAAAACAACATAAATCATAGGTTTACATCAACAATGTAAACCACCTATCACCTGCTGTAACTGCTTCTTTACCTATGTCAAAAAAAATATTTTCTGCTTGACTGTTCCTTCTACATTGATTTTTGGTCTTGGCTGCCTATAAAACAAAGTATTACTGATAAAGGGCATAAATGAGTACTGAAACGCTCTCTACTAGCCTACCATTTGTGCTTCTTCTGGTGAAATGTCATCATCGCTCTCAGTCACACTGGGTCCTTCATAACTTGGTACTCTTCTTGCAGGCTCTACAAGATTTTGGGGGTAGTTCATCATTTTTTTTTTTCATCATTTATTTTATCATTCAATGGTTTAAGAATTTGATTTAACAATTTATTATAAATGTAGTTCTCAAAACTTTGTTTTGTAAAATGCCTTATATTTAGTGATGCCCAAAGGATTTTTTTCTCCTTGGCATTCTTAAAGGTAAACAAGGGTCAGCACAACATCTGGATCTCCTGTCGTATAAAATAAGTGGTAAGGGAATCATTAATCATTTAAAAATCTAAAATGATTCATGATAAGATTATTCTGATCATTTTGCATTGATAAATTATTGGACCTGCATTTTGTGTTGATACGTTGAACATCAGACGCAAATTTCATGCATGCATATCTGTCAAGAGATTTTGAGATATAGAGGGAACACAATTTTGTTATACACAGAAGGACTGGTGAAGAACATTTCCATATTCTATCACCCTTGAGAAAGGGATTAAAATCTGCTTCTATTAATTTTTTTCAACATTTGAAATAAGGCAAAACAACTTTTCATGCACTAGTGAGACTTTATATCAGTTTGATATTAGTCAAAACTCTATCATTTTGTCAAATGCACATAGAATTGTCAATTTTAACTGGCATACTTTTTAAGTTTAGTAACAATAAATATATATATACATTTTTTAACCCCCCCCCCCCACATCCCCCACCCCCCCCCCAAAAAAAGAGGGTCATGATGGTTCTATATCGCTCACCTGAGTACCACTGCTCTAAAGGAGCAATCATGGTAGAGGTTTACCCATAGAACATCTGTGCCAAAACATTTTGAAATCTGGCTAAAATTTTTGGAACAGAAGTCTATTTAAGTTTTAGCGACCATGTTTTTTACAGATCAGAATAATTTTACCAATCTTGGTAGATGGTTACCCAAGGAATATCTGTACTAAAGCATTTTGAAATCTGGACAGCAACTTTCAAGAAAATGATTTTTAAAGTTTTCTTTTTTTTCCGTTGCCATGACAACCAGAGTTCTAAATGGATCAAGTTTATTTTAGCAAATTTTGTGAAGATTCACCCAAGGATCATCCCTGCCAAGTTTAATCAAATTCTGTCCAATGGTTTCAGAGGAGATGTCGTTTAAAGTTTACTATATACATATAAGGCAAATTAGCCCTGCCCCTGGCGGTCATGTTTTTTAAGAGATCGGAATAATTTTAGCAGTCTTGGTAGACTGTTAACCAAGGAACATCTGTACTAGAACATTTTGAAATCTGGACAGTAGTTTTAAAGGAGATGATTTTTAAAGTTTTCATTTTTTTTTCTTTCTGTTGCCATTGCAACCAGAATTCTACATGGATCAAGTTTATTTTAGCAACTTTTGTGAAGGTTCACCCAAGTATCATCCCTTCCAAGTTTAATCAAATTCTGTCCAGCAGTTTCAGAGGAGATGTTGTTAAAAGCAAATTGTTGATGACGCACAACGGACGATGACGGACACAGGGTGATCCTAATAGCTCACCATGAGCACGTTGTGCTTAGGTGAGCTAAAAAAAAACAGAAAGTATTTTTATTTATTTAAGTATTATAGTAGTAAAACAAATGATATAATTCAAAATTTAAAACAATGTGTTATTTCCCTTTACCTGGTGGACTACCAAGTTCAGAGGAAGGTGAGGGATGGGCATTTGATGATTGGTCTACAGATTCATCCATTCCATTGGACTTCTGTCTTGCAATGGATCTCTTTTCCGGTTCTATCCTTGATCTATACAAAATAACATAAGAGACATTATGTATCATACAGACCAACATCTCACAGATCATCAAGTGATGTCTAGCATGGTTCCTAGCATTGCATAATTGTATGTTACTACCACTAAGTCTACTTTGATGAATCTTGAAATATGATTAACTGTTACAATTATTCTCACTTACATCAAACAGGCAACAAATTTTCGCTTAATAGGTTTTAAGTACATTGTATATCAGAAAGTCTTTAATGATTTCGCTCTTGTACCTAATCACAAATACATGTAGTTATGCTTAAATCATTAATAAACAACAGGGCCGGCAATCATAATCTTTAGAAAGTCACTATGGTCATGTTTATTTATTCTTTTGCAAAATAATACATATATATTTTCTTTATTTCTTTGTTGTTTTACCTTCACAAGGTTAAACGAGAAATAATTTGTATACATAAAGCTAGTAACATAAGTGCATTACCAGTAATCTTTAACTTGTTGTAGACACATACACCTTGAATGGAGTGAAAAATCATTTACTGATAGAACTGTATCTGACTTACATTCGTTTTCTGTCTACCACTCTTTTTACCCTGACAGCTTTCTGTTCACTATAAATCTTGCATACAGCTGGGAAAGTCAAAAATAGAGAGTTTTAAAAGTTTGACATCATGAAGAAAGATGAGATTAATATCAAATATGTGGAATAATATGAAACAATGGCTTAAACTTATTTACAGATATTTTAATCTTTCTTAACCCTTTCCCTCATACAGGACACCATGAAAAGACCTATGCGAACAGCATAAAACCAGATCAGCCTGCGAGTATCTCGCAGGCTGATCAGGTTTTATGCTGTTCGCTGCTCCTCAGTGGTCTGGAAATGAGGATTTTGTAATTAAATTTGGTAAGGTTTAACTGTGGTTTTCTGCAGATCAGGCTTTATGTGGTACCTATTAAGTGCGTCAAAATGAGTCTATATGAGGGAAAGGGTTAAAATAGGTATATTTCTTTGAAAAAAACTAAAAGGCACATATTTTATGTACAACTTATAGATTCCAGAGACAAGAAAACCTAGAGCTTTTAATAAATGTACTGAGTAAACCTTCCTTGGCTCATTAGATTGATTTTGTAATGTGATAGTGCACAACAGGATGAGACAATTTGCATGATACCAAATTTCTAATAGAGCTGTCAGTGGGGGTATGACAACATATGTAGTTAAATTGTATACTTCCTAAATCAACACCATCAAAATGGTTGGAAAGAAAAAGACCATGACTCTCACCTTTCAAATAAGCACTGATAAGACCAAGGACAACATCTCTGTGTTCCTTTACCTGTGGATGCACTTTCTCTACTTCAGCTGTAACATTAAAGGTATCACATATATGTAGTAGAGGTATAAACTATCTTACCATACAGCTAGCTTTGTGGTTTGTGGCAATGTGGTAGAGTATCTGATTTGCATACTGAAGATCCCAGGTTTGAATCCAGCTCAGGGCAGTAGGATTTTACTTGGTTACAAATAAATAGAAAAATACTTTATCCCTATGCAATAAATGCAAATAACTCATTTTCAATACAAAAGGAAATACAATCCAAAACTGAAATTATTTCTATTATATTTTTACATACTTTATTTTTAAGGAAAATGGATTCTTTTATTTGTCATCTATTTTGTTCAGGTTTCTTAGCCCTAATAAGAATTCTGCATCTGCAGAGGCGGACCCAATCCATTAATTAGGATGAATATGGTATACTTGGTGACAATCATATTATTACTATTACTATACTTATAAATATACTGACAATGTTTATTGAGGAAGATGTGTAATTATCTATACTTACCATTCTTCTTGACAGAAAATAGGCTTTCCTGGCACTTTTTAATAATATTCTGAGCCTCACTGTCTATTTCTTCCCTCTGGGTGTCTGTCATCCTTGAGGCATCACCAGATAGATGGCTGGAAAAAAATCAGGTTTATTCAGTGCATACTCATTGTAATGATTTAGTTGAAGGCAAAACCTAGAAACTGCATTATATTGGACCTCGCTGTAACCGTGTGCCAACACTTTATGATAGAGTATGTATAAACTGTTGTACTGAATGATTAATAAACCTGATATGTAATGGTATATGTAAAATTTGCTTTACATTTAAAAAAGAGGAGGCAACATTATAATGTTAATGAATGTTAACATGTGAAAGTCAATTATACATTTCAATTTACCTTCCGGCATTTACATAGTCTTTCCGATATTCCAGTAAAAAATTCTTCAGTTTCGTAATTGTGTTGACCTGTAAGTGCAAATTCATTCATTTAATATGACAGGTTTCTTCATATATACACATGTACCATTATATGTAGCGGTCTATAAGTAATCCTAATCAGTAAGAGACTTGTGTAAATGGTCTAATAACTCAGTCAGTAGAGCACTAGCCCTGTAAGCAAGGGTCCCTGGATCAAGCCCCAGTCTGGCTGCACATTTTTCTCACATAATTACACATATAAAAATGTATTATTTGATGCTAAAAGATTTTGTGTGTTGTGTGTGTGTGTGTGTGTGTAAAAATACATTTTATTGTATATCAACTCACAGCCTTTTGTCCAACTATCACAACAATTTTTCACACTGTTTGTTTGTTGAGTTTAACGTCCCACCGACAGTATTTCAGTCATTTGGAGACGATGTCTACTTGAGACAGATATAGTGCTGCCACACTGCAGTATTACGCCGCAGACATGTGGCATGATACCACACCCAGTCACACACCAAGCCAACCAGCCCTGCAACTACCCTTATATGCTGAGCGCCAAGCAAGGGAGCTATAACAGTACCATTTTTTACAACTTTGGTATGTCACGGCCGGGGATTGAACCCATGACCTCCTGCTCCTGAGGCAGACACTCTAACCACTCGGCCACCGGGGACGGTTTTTCACACTGGTGCACACACTTACTTTATAGACTGAACTTACAAAATTGCTACCCTGAACTGGTGAACAAGCCATGATGCGGTACATATCATGTGCTACCAATTACCAATCCTTTAAGGATATCAATGACAATATTTTATGATTAACCAACTTGACAAAAGTTGCATAAAAATTTAAGAAAATAGTGTTTCACTTGCAACTTGACCTAGTCAGACCTACACTTGCAGAGCTAATTTTTCAGGTTACAGAGACTTCACAACATTAACAAGAGAGAGTAGAATTTTTTTTCTCCCGACCATCTCTAAACAAGCTGCTTTAAGTTTAATAGCAACCTATTCAGAGATTTACTGATGTTTCGGTAATGAACAGTTCAGTAAATTGGTTTTATATGGTAACTGGTTTGGACATTTTGGTAAACTGATTTTTAATAGTACTTACCTATGATTTACAGTTTGTCCGATTAGACATCCAATGAAATGCTTGCATTTCGTTCAATATTTGAAAAATCTATTGCATAAAATGATCCGTAAGGTCTTGATATGGTGAAAATATGAGTGTATGCTGCCTACGCAACCTTTAAATTTAATGGGTGGAGCTTCCTGCGCGGCGGGTGATTATGTCATGTTTTGCATGTATGCTTATAAAATGTACCCAATGAAACTGACTCTGAACCATCACTTGGACTGTCAATTGGACGGAAGTTGGTTCCATAACCCGAGGTCAAAGGCAAAGACTATGGGGATGCATGGGACATGATAACCTTACTGGGACTTCCAGGTATGGGGGAAAGGGAAATTGCTACAAGATTTTGTAAAACATGATCAGTCTGGCATTCAGACGCTTCCTCTCCAGTGTGCCCTATCCAAATATGTCCCGATAGTTGAGAGACACTTGTGTGTCTCGAGTAGTTATTTTTTACCCATCTGACTGAGCATTGCTGGACCATCTCCAACTTGTGTATATTGGTCTGTGTGTGTGTGGTGACCAAACAGTGGAGTACTCCAACTGAGGTCTGACAAGTGTTTTGTAGGATAGTATTTTGACATTTTCATGTTACATATTAATTAAACTAGTGTTCTTTTGTATCTGATGTGACATCATAATGAATTACTATATAAATTCAATTTACCGACTGTTCATTTACCGAAACGTCCAGCACTCATTCCAGAGATTGAGTTAATTAATTTTACACACAATGCATCTTTATCCACTGTACCAATAAACTCTGAATCTTTAATCATCTATGAATATTCTCAGTTTTGCAGGCGACGCTGATAACATAATGATACTGTCCTAACACTTCTTTTTCAACAAAACTTCCATATTTAAATCTGCGAAAACCAATGACGCTGATATTTACCACATTTCGTGCATTAGTTTCGAATTGGCCACGATTCTTCTTTGTTGGAAAAATGCTTGTTTTATCATCATTCTTTCCATCTTGTTTGAACCTTTATTCCTAGATCTTATACCCTTCAATGTCGCTTTAAAAACATTCGTTACGTCTGCCATGTTGTCAGATTTATTTTCAATCGAACAGACGCTTACTTAGTCATTTTTTTTATTGAAATTTGACTAGACCAAGCGCCCAGGTAACTGTAAACATGAACAGATTTTCTTACACGGGTAGCGATTGGTCGATTTTATGAATTTATCGAATCAGAGATGCTGTAAGAAATAATTTCGGATCGCCGGAAGTTGGAAATGTAAAATTACCGAAATGGTGAGTCGCACGTGGAAAAACATTTAATATTGTTTTATTTGTTTATACCCCTTGCCATTACCTAAGATATGTTTCCGATGTTCGCAAATATGTTATTGATAATTCCCATCACATGTGTTTTGAAACTTAGTCTACGTGATTTGCATTTTGGTATATTACATGTCGCCCATGCCCATGCTGTTTTGATTTCGTACGTTTATGTACGGCAGTTTCAAGGCATATATTTCAAGGGATCATTTTGGGCCGTGAGTTCGCGATATTCTCGCATATTTTTCATTAAAATTGCACCAGAAATCATCAAATGGGATAAAAGTTTGCATTTGTCGGAGGGGGTGAAAAATATAAATACAAAATATCCTATCTCGCTTAGTCCTATAAATAAGCCATAGCGTCTCGATTTTACGATTTTGACATAATCTTGATATGTCTTATGGCTCGCCATATACATTGATGTAGCAAACTCTGCTTGAATTCTAACGCGCTACATTTTCATTCATAATAAGCATATACATTCACTATTCACTATCAAAACACATTGAACCTATGGCAGACTTAATAATTTACCATATGGAAAGTGTCATACATTGACATTAAGAGGATGAAATACTTTTATCAAAAACTTCACATGCCTATTTTTCTGTTTGTATCCTCCATTACCTACAAAGAAAACCGAGTGTTCCGAATAAAATGTGTACAGTCAGGGTTAAACTGGGAACACGAATTCGGGGTAGGCGATATTTGTCGTAAACAGTATCATGTTTAAAGTCCAAAATAAACATTTCCAGTGTTGGAAACATTTATATCGTGTAGTGAGCGATATGTTAGATGATAATATATCAATGAATGAGAATTGTCTCACTCAACATTTTAATTCAACATCGTTAATTTGACTATATTTATTTCGTCTAAATAGTTTCCGCTATTTCGTATATTTTACATAACACTGATTTACACAGCAAAATGGTGGATAATTGACAACATCAATTGATGTGACAACTACAAAAGGATTTTTTACAATATAATGGTAATATTTCAAACTTTAATGTGATCAGTTAATATGTTTTTGTGTTTCTTTTCTATATGAGAGTAATTTTGTCATTTTGACAGGCGCGTGATATTTAATTTAGTGTTTTGCTACATGGACCTCTATGGGAAGCCATAAGACTTTGCATATCTGTTGAAAGTAAAAATGTTAAAAATCAGTCTATTGAATGTTAAAGGTGAATTACGATATTAGAAGGCTTATTTATAGGACTATATATCACCCTGCCCTGCACCCTGCCAGCCTTTGTTGGTTGCACCCTGGCCATTCAATTTTCGCCTTCCCAGCATTCTTTGATCTGAGTGTGTGTGTGTGTACCTATCATGTAAATTGTAATACACATGAGCTGGTGTCAAGCCTTGTAAATATCAGCCGATTTTTTGCAGGTATTTGGTTTGGCATTTTAATTAATTCTCATTAATTTATATGGGAAGTATTATTTTCTACTGGGTCTACTTCTTCTTGAGGAAAATAAACAATGTTAAGTTATTTATCTAAACCACGCATTCGGCCATCTTTGATTTCTATATATGACTAAGTGGAAAACATGTCCCAGTCCAGTCATCCAATAAATGACTTGTACATTGAAAGTTAATTCAATCGAATCCTCATCTTAGACCTACGCAGGGTTTGCGTCGTCAACAATTTGGCTTGTTAACACTCTAGAGGCCATATTTTTATTTTCTCCATAAAATCTTGGAATTTTTGGGTTCAAAAAGTAGGTCATGAGGTCAAATCTTAGTAAAACCTTAACACTCTAGAGGCCACATTTTTGGCCCAATCTTCATGAAACTTTGTCAGAATGTTTGTTTCCATAAAATCTTGGACAAGTTTGAAATTGGGTCATGTGGGGTCAAAAAGTATGTCATGAGGTCAAATCTTAGAAAAACCTTGTTAACACTCTAGAGGCCACATTTTTTGCCTAATCTTCATGAAACTGGGTCAGAATGTTTGTTTCCATAAAATCTTGGACAAGTTCGAATTTGGGTCATGTGGGGTCAAAAAGTAGGTCAATATGAAAAATCCAACATAATTATGTTGCTCATTTATAATCAGGTGAGTGATTCAGGGCCATCATGGTCCTCTTGTTTCAATAAACATAGATCTTTTATCACTTCAAGAAGAATGAAAAAGGGATAAACTTACATAGATAATTAGACATTATCATAAAAGACCTCATCATTGTAATTCATTTATACAAAAATTCAGACACTTTATAGCATCTGGTTCAGTTAAGACAATGAAAAAGACATCTTACTTGATCCATTCTGTCACAAATTAATTAGCCAGCGATTGATTTCAAGTACTTTTCATGTTTGTGTTGTTATTAAAAAAAAATTCATTAATATTTAAAAAATCCCATTAGATTTCCAAATTGGCCCAAAATTTTTTTTTTCTTTTCATAAAAATTTTTCAAGCTTATTATTATTTTATATGAAAACTCTAGATGCATTTTCATGATTTTCAATTGAATGAATTGATTGACCTTCCCAGCTGAACTTTATTAGTCTTGCTTGACTTCTCTAAATATTATTACATTTAACAAGTTCTTTATTTTGCAAACTATATTGCAGGCACAGTCTTTATATATCTTGTATGAACATGCATCTGGATATGCATTGTTCCGAGTCAAGGAGTTTGAGGAGGTTGGCATGTTATTGCCGGAGGTGGAGGAGGGAGTTCAGGACATCAGCAAGTTCAATTCCATTGTCAAGCTGGCAGCATTCTCACCTTTTAAAAGTGGAACAAATGCCTTGGATAACATGAACAGCATATCAGAAGGTAATGGCAAAATTGAGCAAAAAGTATTGTTTTACGCAGAGAAGTTTCTAATGCATGACAGAAACCATACCCAGAATACAATGGCTGGAAAATAGCCAGGTTACTAGCATCTTGAAAGTCAATGTCAACATATACTCCCTAGATTTTCTCAACAGGAAACCCTTATATTTCAGGTATACAGAGTTGAAAGATTCAGAAAATTTCACTTGTCCTAAACACATTTTAGTTCATCAAATCAAGAAATGTACAAAAGATGTTCAGATTTTTCACTTGCCCTGCACATAAATCTTTAGAGAGGGAATATTCTTCCTATACTGTCATAAAATATTTTTTTGCTTATGTTATACTGTTATTCATTTCTTTTCATTTGTTACAGACTTTGCATGTTTTGTAAGTGTTATGTGTTAGATATCATTAATGTACCTTTTCAGGTGTTATTCATGAGGATCTACATCTTTTCGTTGAAACAAATGTACCAAAGTCAAAGAAGAAACAGAAGGTGATACTGGGTGTAGGGGACTCAAAGATTGGAAATGCCATTTCAGAAGATATGGGAGTGAACTGTCAACATACAGGGGTTGTACCAGAGGTTATCAGAGGTAAGGAAAATAGTGGAATCATTAAGCCATTTTTGCCAGTATTTCAGTTCCTAATTTGGTCACTTGTTAAATGCTTGTTTCAATGAGCAAAGTAATGAAAAAAATTCTTTGAAAATATTATTTTAATATATTCTATATGTTACCCATATAAATGGATCACAAGATTAAAGAGATTTAAAGATCTGACCTTCTGATTCATGTAACTTTAATTTTTTGTTTTATTGATTTGTTAATATGTGTATGTTTTAAAATAAATTTCTTTGGAATACATTATGTAAATTTATGCTGCAGAAAACGCAAAATCTATACTTGATGAATAAAAGATGTTAAATTTACATATCATAACTATTAAGGTAATTCGGTAATCCTTTTCAATACCAGTACATAAGTATATTATAAGGAGGGAGGGGGTGTCTCTTCTATACATAAGTATATTATAAGGAGGGAGGGGGTGTCTCTTCTCTCTTTTTCTATCTTTTCCTCTTTTTTTTTTTATTTCAATTTTTACACATTATCATCTTTGAAATTCTACAGATGTGAATAAAACCATTTTTAGCTCACCTGAGCACAACGTGCTCAAGGTGAGCTTTTGTGATTGACCGGCGTGCAATTTGGCTTGTTTTATTAGTATTATGAATGCTCACCATTGTTTTGCTGAAAATAATTAATCTTAATCAAATAATAGACTTGTGATGGAAATTCAACTTCTCCCTTCCACAGGTGTCAGGATGCACTTCCACAACCTGGTGAAGGGTCTGACAGAAGTGTCGGCCAGCAAGGCCCAGCTGGGTCTCGGACACAGTTACTCCCGCTGCAAGGTCAAATTCAATGTGAATCGTGTTGACAACATGATCATCCAGAGCATCAGCTTGCTGGACCAGCTTGATAAAAACATCAATACCTTCGCAATGAGGATCCGGTATGTCATTACATGCTATCATTGTTAAATGATGCCCATTTGTCTTTGAGAAATCTCAAATTTTACTTCGGAACAGTAAGATTGAACAACACCTTAAATGTTTATTCAAAGTCATTAGCCGGTAATCAAGGAAAAACAGTCAGTTACACCAAACATCCTTTTAAATTTAAAGTAATGGTGAAGATAAATAAAACTTGGGATGGAGTTGACTTCTCAGTTCAAATGATTGAGTAATCTTAGTATCAAAATTGCTACTAATCTTGCAGTGCTATTTAAACCTAACTAACCTCCCTGCTGTGTTTCCAGAGAGTGGTATTCGTATCACTTCCCAGAGCTGATCAAGATCGTCAGTGACAACCATCTGTATGTTAAGTTGGCACGCCTTATTAAGAACCGCAAAGAACTAACGCCAGAGAAGATGGAAGAAATGCAGGAGATTGTCATGGATGATGCCAAGGTGAAGGCCATCGTTGATGCCAGCAAGTCCTCAATGGGTAAGATGTGTTCAATAACACTTTATGTAGTGATAGCATTTGTTTTGAATTTTAATGAGTCCAAGGGACTTGGGGTCATAGAAAGAGTTGAATCAAAAGCAAACAAAACTGCCTAAAATCCAACTGTGCCATCCTAATTCTTTAAAGTCAACCCTGCAACCATGACATCATTTCAAGACTTGTTTCTCTTTTATTTATCAGAAAAACTGCATTTTAAACTTAATATTTGAAACCATTCTAGGGAGGAGCTCTTGCATTATTGCAAAGTACTGGAAATAGATCATTTTCAGTTCATAACATGAGTGTAGAATGGATATCATAAGAGAAAGGTTTTTTATGCCCCCACCAAAAATAGTGGGGAGGGGTGGGGGGATATAGATTTGTCTTTGTCCGTTTTTCCCGAAACTTTGTGATACGCATAACTCTAAAAAGTATTTGTACTACATGTGATATGCATAACTCTAAAAAGTATTTGTACTACAGACTTGAAACTTCAAAGATATATTATTCAGGACATGAACTTGCACACTGGGTATTTTCAATAACCACCGATGAAGTTGATAGAATTATGGGCCTTTGTTTTTGAAAAAAATATGAAATTTTATGCTTGTGACGCATGTAACTCTGAAAGTATTTATACTTCTGACTTGAAACTTCACAAATATATTACTCAGGACATAAACTTTTGCACCTGGGTATTTTTATCGGATCACCATTAACATTTTCAGAACTATAGGCCTTTGTTTAGGAAAAATATAGAATTTTAATTTTATGGAGCCAACAACTCGAAAAGTGTTTATATTACAAACTTGAAGCTTCATAGATATATTATTCAGGGCATACACTTGTTCATCTAGGTGTTTTAATTGATAATTTTTTATTGCTGTGCTCTCTTCTTTATTTGCCAGTGCATTTTTATGACCCCCACCAAAAAATGAGGCATATAGATTTGTCTTTGTCCGTCTGTCCATCCCAAAACTTTGACACAGGTAACTATGAAGGTATTTGTGCTACAGACTTTAAACTTCATGGATATATTACTCAGGATATGACTTGCGCACCTGGGTGTTGGCCTTTGTTTTAGAAAAAGCGATGGGTGGGGGCATCTGTGTCCTCTGGACACAATTCTAGTTAGTCAGATATTCTCAGGTGCAGGGGTACAGATAAGGTGCGTATTTGCGTAATTACGCAAATAAAATAGATAAAAACCCAATTCTTTTAAAATTCTAGCGTATCAAAAAGCAATTAAAAATTAGATTACTCAAATATCCAAAATATTAAAGCGTACTGGTATGCAACATTTTGAATCAGAGTGATCTTTACAAATATTCGTATATGTTTGACTGGTTACTTGCGAATCCGCAAAATAGACTTCAAACGATTTCCGGTAATTTCTTACTTTGGGTTCCATTCAAGTAAAACATAAATCCAGTCTGTCTTATTAGTTCATCTGACGCTTTTCTATTCGTTTGCTTCAAATATGGTTACACAAGGCAGGAAGAAACGGGTAAATGTTTAAAAAAAAAACACTGAGTAGATACCTAGCACTGCAAACCAAACGTCAGGCATTTGTCTCGCAATAATTGACGATCTGGAAGTTGAGATAGAGTCGATAGCATCCAATTCCATGTTAACCAGTAAATAATTTGTTTTAATTCAATAGTTAAAAGTGCTAAATCTTTGGATCAAGAAGATCAAATATGATTGAATGTTTTTTTTTATTTAATTGTTGAGGAGCTAATAATAAATCCTGCATATGATAATTGTTAAATTGACATTTTTGCATACAAGAACAGCAGGCGCATATATCAGTAAGAACATGTACTGTTATTTCAATTCCAAAATTAAGTTGATGAAAAAAAAGCAATTGACTTAATTTTGATAGAGTAACCATATTTTCATTACTCAATTAAAATTGTGAAAACCCAATTCCTTGAAAAATTGATGAGTAAATACCCAATTGACCTCAAACCTTATCTGTAGCCCTGTCAGGTGCATTAATAAGGTAAGAAATGATACATTTTTATGAAAATCCTTTTAACAAAAATATTCCTGTTTGGTTTTATTTACACTTCTATTGAAGAATATTTCCATGGTTTTATTTACACTTCTATTGAAGAACATTTCCATTTGCAGGTATGGATATTTCGCCCATTGACCTTATCAACATTGAGGTGTTTGCAACAAAAGTTATCTCCCTTGTGGAGTATAGGAAGAGCCTCAGTGATTACTTGCGGAGCAAGATGAACAGCATTGCCCCAAATCTGTCCACACTGATCGGAGACCAGGTAGCTATTGCTGTTAATATTCAGCCCAGTAACTTGTTGGCCCCACTTTTCTAAGAAAAACAGTGGAACCATTGTCATGACCCTCTCGTTGGTGCTGGATCAGGTTTTCATGCAGGTCAGGGTTCGACGTTAACTTTTTTGAGAGCTGGACCAGTGGTACAGTAACATAGAAAACCTACTAGACCTGACCTTAACTGAACTAGACCAAAGTGTAAAACACATACATTCCATACTTAGATCAATATACTTTATCAAATATTAGAGGTCTACAAAATCCTTTTTTATGCACAGAAGTTGGAAGTTGGGGTTCTGAAAGAAATTAGTTTAAATTACTCTGGTTTAATTTCTTTGAATACTTCTCATGATTATTCTGATATGATAATCTGTCATCTTGTGAAAGCAAAGATTGGAATATTACACTTAGTCTTAAGTGATAACAAAATCATGTTGTAATTACTGTTCTATCTTTTCAAGGTGGGTGCTCGACTGATCGCCCATGCTGGCAGCCTAACTAATTTGGCCAAGTACCCTGCATCCACAGTACAGATCTTGGGGGCAGAGAAGGCTCTCTTCAGGTATTGTAAAACACTTGAACTTTACAAGTCCCAAATAATTTTTTAACTCACCTGAGCACATGTCTGTCCGTCCGTCCATCGTCCGTCCATCATCCACAATTAGGTTGTTTGCACTCTAGCATCTTCATTTCTTAAGCAATCATGTTTAAATTTTATGACAATGTTTATTACCATAATATCTCAGCCAAGTTCGATTATGGCTGATATCGGGTTATTAAGTCAGGAGTTATGTCCCTTTTAATATTGAAAAAATGACAATTTTCAGTTTGTTTGCACTCTAGCATCTTCATTTCTTAAGCAATCATCTTCAAACTTTATGACAATGTTCCATTCAAATATATTGTTCAGGGCTCTGAAGACTAAGGGGAACACACCTAAATATGGGTTGATCTTCCATTCCACATTCATCGGAAGAGCTGGAGCCAAGAACAAGGGTCGAATTTCCAGATACCTGGCCAACAAGTGTTCAATAGCGTCTCGTATTGACTGCTTCTCAGGTATAGTAAACCCTGTTTTAACTGTCACCTGTATGAAGCAGCCAGTCTGTTTTAAACGGTCAGTTTGTTAGAAGCAGTCATTTTCTCATATTTTCTCGACAACTTAAGACAGGTATGCCTGTGTCATTTTTCTGTGTTCTTTATGTACATCAATCTTGGCCTGACGACATAAACTTCATGATAATTGTATTGAATTTTCATCCTTTTGTTGTACAAATCTAAATTTGTTTTATCAGTTATTATCTTATAGCATATAGATGTCTGTTGTCTGTCACAAAATCTTGTGCTGTGCATATCTCCCAAAATAGTGCAGTACAAGTTCTAAAATTTTACATCTCAGGTGCTAGGGATTCTACATGTTGTGCAGTTACAGCAGAGTTACTCAGTTAGAGCCCTTATCTGAGAATGTGCACAAAACGTTGTGTTGCCAAGGCCTCTGAAAATATTTCAGTTGGGACTTTGGAATATTACAAGAAAGTATATCAGCTGATATCAAATACCCAAGGGGGAGTCTTTTGCTTTTGTTAAATAGCAACCCACAAATTTTATAAGTTTGGGCAAGTTGCAAATGTTTTTAAACAATGTACATGTGTAAGGATTCTAGAAGTCTTAATCATCATTCTGTATTCTGATGGATGAATATAAATATCAGTTTGAATGTTTTACCTTCTACCCCAAATATAATGACTCCCCAATACATAATCTTTATTTTATAGACTAGTCTATTTAGACTGTAATCAGTTGATAAAAGTAAATGGTCAGTGTTTAACTGAGAAAAAGTCCATGTATTTTTTTGTTTTCAGATAAAAGAAATTTACTGTTTACAAATTATATGCCTAATGATAGATTGAGTAAGAAATTTATTGCAAGCAAGTACCATTTAAGATAAGATTAAAATGGTTGGTGTCATGATCGTGTAGGGGTGATGTTGGCGACTCCACAAAGAAGAACTCTCAGTTGTTTTTTCTCTCACAATACTGACCATATTTACACCACCATTCATGTCATCAGGAAAGACTTGGATTAGTTAAAAGAATTTGTATTTAAATGAATGAAAAATCACTGAGGTGAAAGGTACTATATCATCTTAATAGGGATTTGTTTTTCATTGTTTACTTGTGCACGTTTCATGTCACTGAATTATATTCTAGGCATAACTCTGTATGTGTGTGTATATGATCTGACATGAATTGTTATTTCATATCAAATTTTATTAAACAAGTTAAAAAAGCGAGCCTCTGACGAGCTTAAATTTCATTTTCATGAACGTGTTTAGTAAAATTTGATATGAATTGGCAATTCATGTCAGATTCTTTTTATCATATGACCTATAGTGACAGTAAAATGCGATTATAATTAACAAAGAAAATAGTTTCAAATAACAACTGAAAATAACGATTTAACGTGTATTTCTCAAACATTTTCAACATCATATGAAAAATGAATAATGAATCACACACATTCAATCCAGCTGTTCGAGTTCAACACACTTTGCATACATATAGAATACACGCGCATGAGACGGAGTGATGTAATTCGGCCTAAAAGTTATATGTAACTTGTCAAATATAAGGAAATATGTGATGGGTATACATCAGAAACAGCTGTTTGAGCACAATATCATATAATAAAATATGTTATCACATAGGCCCCATTAACCATGCGTCTGTTGTATTTGTGTAGATGTGCCGACCAGTGTTTACGGCGAGTATCTAAGGCAACAAGTGGAGGACCGGCTCAAGTTCTATGAGACTGGTGAGGCACCCAGGAAGAACCTCGATGTTATGCATGATGCCATGCAGGAGGTATGAGGAACTTGATATATTACTGTAATCTAGCCTCAGATTCTTAAGTGTAGGCTAAACTGGAAGCATGCAATGTGGGTGATGTCTTTTCCCCGTTGTATTTGGTGCCTTCAAGATATAAATTGCCAGTGATATTATTCAGGAGAAATTTTGAACAGTTTTTAAGTGTCACAAGGAGTAGCTTGGTATTGTACTTAGGGCTGTTCCAGGAAAATCGGGGTCGGGGAGGGGGAACGCCGATCTATTAAAATTCGGTGGGTGGGGGGTGGTACATGGGATAAAATTGTGTTGTTTGGGGGCATTTTTGCAATTCTAATTTTGTTGTATTGGGGTTTATAAAACATTCTAATTGTATTGGGGGGGGGGGGGTAAGTGTTATTCTTAATCATAATCTTGTCTGTAAAACTTCTGTAAAACAGCGGCCAGTCAGAGTTGATAAGTACGAAATAACGAATCTATGGATCGAACATTTTTGAGTACGAAAAAGCGTGATATTTCACGCCTGCTTTACCTTTGTTGGTAAAAGTTTCACCCCATACGGTTTTACCCAAGCCTAAACTCTCGGCATCCTTTGATTTTGCCGAGCGTGTATGTGTGTAACACAGACGTAGTCACCCAATGTTCAAAGTCAGTGTCAATCAACCGGCACAAGCCATGATTAACAGTCGACTGTTCTAGTAATAAGTATCAACACAATTATGTACAGATATTTGACACAAAAAAGTAAATTTTAATTGCATTTATTACGAAGGTAAGTATTATTGTCGACTACCTGGGGGAAGAATATAGTATGTTGTAATTATTCATTTAAAACGCGTATTCTGCCATCTTTTGAATTCCAAGTATGATGAAGTGGAAAACATGCCCTGGTCCAGCCATCAGATTTTTTTACAAACTTTCTAAAGCTTATTCTCTCCAAAGCCTCAACTTATCTTAGGCAAATCAGTGTCAACAATCCAAAATTCAGAAATGGGGGGGGGGGGGTCAGTCTTTCATCAGTCTTTTATAATATGAAATATCAAACGTCTACAAAAAGATATCCAAAGGAGGTATGTGGCATTTATTAGCCATTTTATTTCCCAAAATCATCCATCAATCTGAAGAAGGGGGTGCGCTGTCAGAATACATTTGTTTACATTTTATTTTTTCATTTTTAAATGTTGTTTAAAATCTTACAACAAATATTGGTCTTCTTTCTTTATGGCTTACAGACAACTAATAAATAACTAGGGATTTTTTCAAATTGTTGAAAAGAGTACAAAAAATAGATTTTGTTATAATTTCATTCAAGAATGGAAAATGAATAAAATGCAAAAAGTTATTATTTGATCATCTCGCTGTGTGGATCAAAATTCCAGATTGATTGTCAGATAATTATTAAAATTACATTCATTTCAAATGTTGTTTATTTTACGAACAACACAGACAAAATTATGTACACTTATAATTGACTTTTTTGCAGCTCTTGGTGAGGAATATATAAAATTAAATTCGGAGACCATGAATGTAAATTGTATTTAATTGCTTCAAAACTTCAAAATTTTCTGTATTTATTCTCAAACATGAGGAGTCCAGTCAGATGATGAATTCTCTCCATCAGAAATGAAACAGTTTCCATCATGAAATGATAAATGGATAAACAGACATTTTTACATTGCATACAGTATGATACAATACATATAGTATTTCATAAGTTCACAAAAAACTCATCTGCTGCAATCTACAAACTCATAGGACATATTCAGAATTCTAATTGCATTGGTTGGGGGTATAATTTGTAATGTAGTGGTGGGGGATATGTGACATTTTCCAATTCTGTTGGTGGGGGGTGAAAAAAAAAATTGTGTTGGTGGTTCCCTCTTTTTGAAGTGGCGTTCCCCCCCCCCCCCCCCCCCCCCAATCCCTTTTTTTCCTGAAACAGCCCTTAAGGTATTTTATTTTAGATAAAGTGTATCTTTGTGAAAGAAATATAAAAATCTGAAACTTTGGGATCTATGATAAAGTAATGAAGGGGTTATATATCTTTAATTTTCTGTTCTGTTTTTGGTTGATTAAACTAAAACTTACTAGTACAAATCAAATTTTTACATCATCTATTTTAGATATCCAGAGCTCAGTTGCCAGTATTTCCACCTAAACCAATTACCCTGTAATGATTTAACTTTTACGGATGTCTCTTTTCAAAGCTTTGTGGAGAAATCTGGTTGCCATAGCAATAGAACTGAGAAAAAAAAGAAGAGGAAATTGATTTTTTTTCATTGAAAATGGCTCTGGATCTGGAATTTGGTAGAGGCATTCATTCTTAGATCTTTATAGATAGTGTCTGCAAGGTTCGAAACATGTAAGTAGAGAAATATCCAAGTTCCTCTTGTCCGGTACAACTGATCTGTTTTGAAAATAAATTGTTTGAAATCTTCCACTGGTAATTCTACGCTTAAAGTGTACAAATTTATTAAAATCCTTTTAAAAATTACAGTCTCAAATCCTAGAAGCCAGTATTTCTTTTGTAGTGGAAATCACTTCATCCTGTCAGGTTTGAAAATATTGGGACAAATGTTCCTTCAGTAATTCCTCCCAAAGTATCAAATTATCTGCACCATAAATAATGGCTCTCAAGGTAATGCACTTGGGTGAACAAAATTTAGCAGTTATGGCTCTCTTGTTTTCGTTTTCAAGGCATAGTTGTTGATACCTATTGTCATTCTTTATCAAGTAGGTAAGGTCTCAGAATGACTGGACATTTTTCTGAACAAACATTTCCATTGATGTCACTTTGTAGTTGTTTATTTCTTTCTAACAGTTTGTGCTTTGTCTGGTAATGGAGAGTATAAGATGTGCTAATTTGTGGGCATGATGCTTTAATGGTTTATTAGAAGATGATACTATTCCATGAAGTTGTTTAGTTATAGATATTCAGGTCATTATTAGTTCCCACCGGTGAAACCGGTTGGGGACTATAGGTTTGCGTGCTTCCTTCCATCCATCTTTCATTCCATCCATCTTTCATTCCATCCATCTTTCATTCCATCCATCCGTCCCACTTTCATGCCTGCTTCATAACTTGGACATCTGATCAAAATCTGATTTTTTATATCAACCTTTCCGTGATAATCAAAGGGTGAAAATGATGATATCTGCATGTTTCTACAAGTTGCCTTTTTAGCTCGACTATTCGTAGAATATGAGAGCTATTGTAGTCACCCTGGCGTCGGCGTTGGCGTTGCAGCTTTTGGTTAAAGTTTTGCGTGCAAGTTACTATCAACCTTATATCTCAATAACCATTTATGGTATTGACTTGAAAGTTTATAAATATGTTCAGGGGCATCAGACAACCAAGGTAGATAACTCTTGACTAAATTTTGGTTAAAGTTTTGCATGCAATAGAAAATTTGGTTCAAGTTTTGCGTGCAAGCTACTATCTAGTTTGTATCTCAATAACCATTCATGGTATTGACTTGAAAGTTCATGAATATGTTTAGGGGCATCATACAACCATGGTAGATAACTCTTGATAGAATTTGTTACAAATTATTGCCCCTTTTTAACTCAGAAATTTTGGTTAAAGTTTTGCATGCAAGGTACTTTCATGCTAATATCTCAGTATCCAGGCAGGTTAAAGTTTTGCATGCAAGGTACTTTCATGCTAATATCTCAGTATCCAGGCATGGGATTGATTTGAAACATCTTTAATACGTTTAGGGGTATCATACTTTGATGGTAGATAACTTTTGATGGAATATATTACAAGTTATGGCCCCTTTTTTAACTTAGAAATTTTGGTTAAAGTTTTGCATGCAAGGTACTTTCATGCTAATATCTCAGTATCCAGGCATGGTATTGATTTGAGACATCTTTAATACATTTAGGGGTATCATACTTTTATGGTAGACAACTTTTGATGGAATATATTACAAGTTATGGCCCCTTTTTTAACTTAGAAATTTTTATTAAAGTTTTGCATGCAAGTTACTTTCATGCTTATATCTCAGTATCCAGGCATGGGATTGATTTGAAATATCTTTAATATGTTTAGGAGTATCATACTATCAAGGTAGATAACTTTTTATGGAATATATTACAAGTTATGGCCCCTTTTTTAACTTAGAAATTTTGGTTAAAGTTTTGCATGCAAGGTACTTTCATGCTTATATCTCAGAGTCCAGGCATGGAATTGATTTGAAACATCTTTAATATGTTTAGGGGTATCATACTATAAAGGAAGATAACACTTGATGGAATAAATTAAAAATTATGACCCCCTTTTAACTTAGAATTATGGTCAAATTTTTGCATTCAAGCTACTATCCAGCTTATATCTCAGAAATTGCTTGTGGGATTGACTAGAAAGTTAAGGTGTGTCTTCAAGGGCATCAGAAAACAGGAGGATAACTTTTGGACTGATGCAAATTATGGCCCTTTTCTAACTTGGATTTTTGGTTTAAGTTTTGCATGCACAGTGTTATTGTGCTTATGTCTCAGTAACTAGGCATCGGATTGATTTTAGACATCATAAATATATTAAGGGGTATCAGACTATCAAGGTATATCATTTTTTACTATTACTATGAAGGGCAAGAATTTAAATAGATTTCATTTGATTTACCAACAAGCATTTTGAATAGTCGAGCGTGCTGTCCTCTGACAGCTCTTGTTTGATTATGCAATCAGTGGGTAATTAAAAAAACAGGTTTACTTCTAATGATATGTTATGGCTCTGGACCAATTTGAAACCTACATACAAACTGTTGAAATATTTTAACAGGCGGTGGCTGCCCAGGCTAAAGCACTGAAAAAAGAGAAGAAAAAGAAGAAGAAGGAAAAGAAGAGGAAGTCTGAGGGGGGTGCTGATGAAACCATGGAAACAGACGCCAACACAACTGCAGATATGACAGCAGAGACATCTGTCCTAGAGGGAGAGTCAACAAAGAAGAAGAAAAAGAAGAAGAGGAAGCATGAAGGTAGGTGCTATTAAAAACACTGTTGGCTGGACATTTAACTCAACAAACAGTGGGAAATAAAATTCCTTTTAAAAGGTAGGCTTGCCTAGTTTATAATAAGCCCGTCTTTCCAAAGCATCTATTTCTTTTACCACCAATATTTTGAGACTATTGAGGTGTTTTTAAATCAATATTCTGTTTATTCCTTAACCATGAACTGTTCAAGTCTTGGCCTCAGTATAATAACCAAGTACTGTTGAATGGATTTATCGCTAAAGTTTAGCATTCAAGAATTCTTGACACATGCTTTCAAACGTTGTTTAACCCTTTCCCTCATAGAGGACATCATGAAAGACCTATGCGAACAGCATAAAACCAGATCAGCCTGCAAGTAACTCGCAGGCTGATCAGGTTTTATGCTGTTCGCTGCTCCTCAGTGGTCTGGAAATGAGGATTTTGTAATTAAATTTGGTAAGGTTTTACTGTGGTTTTCTGCAGATCAGGCTTTATGTGGTACCTATTGAGTGCGTCAAAATGAGTCTATATGAGGGAAAGGGTTAATATTGTGCGTCATTAATTAATAGATTGGATCAAAGGTTTTATATAGATTTTTTTTTTTCAAAGAGTTATGTGTTGGTTGCTGCACCTGCTAAATTACGATCCAAACTGTGAAGGCTAATATAATCATTGGGCAAATCCAGAGGTTATTCAATATATAATGCAACCTATTAAATAATTCCTGAAATAAATGTTTTAAGATTGTTACCATTCTACATTCCTTCTAAGTATTATCCTTTGTGGCCAGTGACAGATTTTCACCTCTTTGGCAGGTCATCTATACCCGTTAGTAGGCAACTTCTGAAGTACTCTCATCCTAGGTCATGGCAGAATTCCATGTCAATTGTGGGCAAAAATTTTAACATTTTAGCTAGCTGGAGCTGTGGTTTCTCTCTCCCTATATCTCAGGGGCTGAACTCTCATTAAACAACCAAATTAAACTAAAATGGACTCCAAATAAACACTAAAAGAAAAATAAAATAATCACAAGGCTCAAGCAAACTTAACAACTTTTAATCAGTTACTAAGGCAGTAAATTCTACGCTATTAAAAATATAAATTATCTATAAATAAGTGCTCTGTTCTAATAATTTACAACCCGTATTCCATATGTTAGGTATGTTCCCCAAACAACATTGCTTCAATGAATTTAGACCTACATCACTTTGTGCCTACACTTAATTTACACTAGACTGAGGTACCAAACTCTGACCAGTTGATAAAAATCTCAATTAGATTTTCAATGGAAACCTCTCAAAAGAAAATTGAACCCTCTTATTAAATGAACAACAATATTACTTAATAAAATCTTCTTGTCCAAAAGTAATGGCTGGAATTCAGTTTTTTTTTAGCCCAGATGTTCCTTGGGTCACTTTCTGTCAAGACTGTTAAAATTATTTTGATCTGTTGAAAAATATGGCTGCCAGGGGGCCGAGACCATTTTCCATATTATCATAAAATATTTGCTGTTTTTTTTCCTCCCATTTATACCTGGTTCTCAGATGATCAATTCCAGGGTATTCATGGCCCTTTTGTTTAAGTCATTTATTAGCTCACCTGAGCACAAAGTGCTCAAGGTGAGCTTTTGTGATCGCCCTTCGTCCGTCGTCGTGCGTCGTCCGTCGTCCGTCGTCAACAATTTTCTTTAAACGACATCTCCTCTGAAACTGCTGGACAGAATTTAATGAAACTTGGCAGGAATGTTCCTTGGGTAAGGCTCTACAAAAGTTGCTAAAATAAAGTTGATCCATGAAGAACTCTGGTTGCCATGGCAACAAAAAGAAAAATAATTTGAAAACTTTAAAAATCATCTCCTTCAAAACTACTGGCCAGATTTCAAAATAATTTGGTACAGATGTTCCTTGGGTCAACCTCTACCAAAGTTGCTAAAATTATTCTGATCCGTAAAAAAACATGGCCGCCAGGGGCGGGGCTTATTTGCCTTATATGTATATAGAGAAACCTTTAAACAACATCTCTTCTGAAACCACTGGACAGAATTTGATTAAACTTGGCAGGGATGATCCTTGGGTCAACCTTCACAAAAGTTGCTAAAATAAACTTGATCCATGTAGAACTCTGGTTGCCATGGCAACAAAAAAAAAACAAAAAAAACTTTAAAAATCATCTTCTTCAAAACTACTGGCCAGATTTTAAAATAAATTGGTACAGATGTTCCTTGGGCAAACCTCTACCAAAGTTGGTAAAATTATTCCGATCCGTAAAAAAACATGGCCGCCAGGGGCGGGGCTTATTTGCCTTATATGTATATAGAGAAACCTTTAAACAACATCTCCTCTGAAACCACTGGACAGATTTAGATTAAACTTGGCAGGGATGATCCTTGGGTCAACCTTCACAAAAGTTGCTAAAATAAACTTGATTCATGTAGAACTCTGGTTGCCATGGCAACAAAAAGAAAAAAAAAATGAAAACTTTAAAAATCATCTTCTTCAAAACTACTGGCCAGATTTTAAAATAAATTGGTACAGATGTTTCTTGGGTCAGTCTCTACCAAAGTTGCTAAAAATTTTCCGATCCGTAAAAAACATGGCCGCCAGGGGCGGGGCTTATTTGCCTTATATGTATATAGGGAAAACTTTAATCAACATTTCCTCTGAAACCACTGGACAGAATTTGATTAAATTTGGCAGGAATGATCCTTGGGTCAACCTTCACAAAAGTTCCTAAAATAAACTTGATCCATATAGAACTCTGGTTGCCATGGCAACAAAAAGAAAAAAAAAAGAAAACTTTAAAAATCATCTTCTTCAAAACTACTGGCCAGCTTTTTAAAATAAATTGGTACAGATGTTCCGTGGGTCAACCTATTTATCTCAGGTGAGCGATTTAGGGCCATCATGGGCCTCTTGTTTAAAAAAATGGATGGCTGTTACTTTAATTGTCAGGGTTTTCATTAACCCTTTCCCTCATATAGACTCATTTTGACGCCCTCAATAGGTATTACATAAAGCCTGATCTGCAGAAAACCACAGTTAAACCTTACCAAATTTAATTACAAAATCCTCATTTCTAGACCACTGAGGAGCAGCGAACAGCATAAAACCTGATCAGCCTGCGAGTTACTCGCAGGCTGATCTGGTTTTATGCTGTTCGCATAGGTCTTTCCATGGCATCCTCAATGAGGGAAAGGGTTAATAAATATAACAACAGATTGTTTGGAAAAAACTCATTTCATTTGGGGGTCAAGGGAGATTTTGGATGTTTTAAATATCAAATATTGCCGAAAAACTACTGACGATTTTGATGGGCATTTGGTTATTAATGAGAACCCTGAATTATGAAGTTATAGATATTTTGATCACTACTGACATTTTATCACATACTAACATATCTAATAGCAGATGAGGCAGCAGACGTCAGTCAGGATGTCACCATGGATACAACCCAGGAAGAGGCAGGGACTCCGCCCAAAAAGCAGAAGAAAAAGAAGAAGCAGCAGGCACAAGAGTGAGAAAGACTTGCCATACAGATGAACAGCCTTCTTTGTGTGGCTGTGTGCTGGGCAGTCCTTTATCACAGACGTGTATATAGCTCATAGAATATCATTCATAGCTAAATTGTCAAACTGAATTCATGCGTCTTCTATTTCTCTTTGCGTTTTATTCCCATTTATTTTTCATTTATGTTCATCGTTTTATTTTCACTTTACTTAAAAAAACAGTCCATATGGCAGTAATATAAAATAGTCTAAAACCTAGGTTGAAATCAGAGCATTCATACATTTATCTATTTTTATCTCCACTTTGAATATTGTAAATTATGGAATATATTTAATAAGATGATCATTTGCAAGAAAATATAGAATGGTGATTATTTTCTTGAAAAGCATGGAATTTGTTATTGAAAAATAAAATTATATCCAAGGTATAGCAGCTATATTTTTTGTTAAATATTAACATGTTTATTCAAAACCGGACAACTTGGTCATTGCAAATACATGCTTCACTGTTATGTTTCAATGAATTCTTCCTGTTATTGTCATTTAACATCAATACAATAATTAATTTGTCACTTTACAATTTGTTAAATTTATTATGGATAGGATGCTGTACTCGTCTGAAGAAGAAACACAGTAAACTGGCTACATTGTCTCTAGCTGATAGATAGAGCGTTAGATATAAATTGGTCATGTGTCATTTTCTTGCTCAGGACCCAAATTTTATTAAATTTTGTTTCAAATTTAGAATTCATAAGATTCATGGCGTGGCAGTAGTCTCTAACCTCAGTCCAGCCTGTGTAAAGTAACCAGCCAAAAGGGTTAGGTGACAGGAATCCGATATAATGTTTATACCCCCTTGGAATCAGTGTGTTGATTGCTTAATACAGGTTCGGTCTGATATAGAGAGGTTTGTAAAGTGGCAGGTGTATTGTTCAGGAAAGGGACCTGATGATAAAAAATGCAAATTTTAATATTGTATAAAGAAATACAATTTAAAAAAAATGGATTTTTACTCATGTTTTTTCTCTTGTTTTTACCTCTCCTGAGAAGAATGACTATGCTGCAGATAATGTCTGATTGTGCTGCCTTGTGTGTTACGATTCTCTACATCTGCATTAATACGCTGAGCTTTCAGGTTTGATAATTATGCAACAGTGCGCTAGAAAAAGAACAGAAAAGGAGGTTTGAGTAGAAAAGAAATATACTTGGAAAAGAGAATGTACAGAGAACCAATAAGAAGATTAGAGGATGAAAACAAGAAAAGTATTGCTCGGTAACATTTAGACAAAGCCACTTGACCTGTTTATTGATTGGTTTGTGACAACAGAGTATGAATAACTTTCCAGGTATGCAGATTTTGTCGTGACTTTTTTCTGGAACAAAAAAAAAAATCTTTAGCTGTGTCTTACAACTCTGGCATATACCGTCGAAACTTGTGTGGTTCTAATGGCCGTGGGCTGGTCATAAATGGTAACAGTCAGGCAGTCGTGTATGCCTTGAATTTGGTCGCTGTGTCGATCGTTATGATGTTGATCTATCTATCTATCTATCTATATATACTGCACAAACTCCCCTTTCGGGTATTACTGGCAGGTGCGCGTCTGTGCAAGGATAAAACTGTTAAAATAAAAATTTTGTTAGGGTGAGAAAATTTTCTGAAAAAAAGGTGAATATGTTAGGTTTAAGATCTGGTAAAAACATCTTTTTGTTGATTCAGGGACGGTCTACTATCTGAAACGAGAGGAGCTTTTGTTTAAATGCTAAAAGATCATTTTGTGAGACTATATTTTCTGGTAAGCTGTTCCAAAGTATCGCTATCTCTATGAAATCGTTTTATATAGGCTTTATAGAACCAGATGAGAAGTCTGGAGCAAGTATGACCATCTTGAAATGAGAACGGACCAAAATGTGATGTAAAAAAAAAATCTCAAACATTTGTTGATTTTGTGATAAAATAATGTTTAAAGACAACATTGAAGTAGCACGTTTTAATTTAATTTGCCAGAACCTGATGGCACAACCAGAGATCTGTACAAATATGTTTAATGTACACTATGGCTATTGTGTGTGTGTATATATATATATATATATATATATATTTGACACAACCCAGACATGCCCCAAAGGGTTATGCAGTAAATTCCAATACGCCGGTCATAGTATAGGTTTCACGTAGAGTTGGACGACCGCGATCGCGCTATTTCTTATTCGTCAGCGAAGTAGGCATTTTATGAAATATAGTTGAGCCCCTTTTGGTTTACATTGGTACAGTCATATTTTGACTTATAAACTGTGAAAATGATCAAATATATAGTACAAATAATGACAAAGACATTCGAATTTTATTGTTGTGTTTTTAATAAGTATCGTAAGTTACAGAGCTTTAAATACAAATACAGTCCCTGGGCTTGCATGTATTAGATAAAAGTCTTCGATTAATCAGTCAGAAAGACCGTTTGGATTAATCTTTTTTTTACAAAACAAACTGGACGGAGCCAGTTAATTTGTGAAGGCGAGTCATTTTAAACCGCTTGAAAAAATCAGCAGAAACGTCACAAGTGTTACTGCTTTTAATGGCTTGTCATCTTGTTTCGATAACAAGATGCAACATGTGATGGGCGTGTTAAACCACGTGAATTGATATAAAACTACCGAAACACTTTATTGAACGAGAAATATATACTCGTGCATGTCGTGATCTTTTGAAATTAGAATTACTATAAAAAGGATTACAGTTCTATTTTCACTTCAAACAAGACTATAGCAATAATCCAAATGGCATTTCTATTGTAATCAGATTTAAAGGTACCCATGGACTTGTTATACGCTACATTCCGCCCATTTTATTTTGAGAAGGTAAGTTTTATTACATTCCAATATATACAATCGGAACACCTCGGTGATGAATGACGGAATTACCCGAGAAGTTCTGATTGCAATATATACAATAAAGATGACGACATTGTTACGTTTTATAAAGGTATTTGACATTTACATCGGTCAAAGCCTGAACGTCCGCTCCGTAATCGGAAGATCCTGGGTTTGATCACCGGCTGTGATATGCCACCAGAAAAGCACAAGACAGTTGACATAATTAAGTGTGTGTACATGCTAAATCATGAAACATTCGTGATCCTGATTATAATAATGTATTTACATGTGTATGGATACTTCATAAAGCACAAAATAATTAGCAGGAATACGTTACATATACAAGTTTAACCAAATATTAGAATTTAAAGCTTCTGGTCAGTTTGTGTGTGTGAGAGAGAGGGGATGGATGCGGTCAAAGATCCTACCAATTTTCTGCTATTTGATATGAAAGAGCAACACGATGCAGCATAAATAGATAGAAAGGTAATGTTAGAACTTTTTTCCGCTAACATGACAATAACATACATGTACTATAGTCCCCGATTGACTGCTTTGCTGTAAATACATATTGCTGCGTGTGTACATTTGGTAAATGATTGCATTGGAATTTGTGTCTTGGTCATTTCAAAGCAATCCCCGTTATTCATTGCTTTGCTATGTCAGTTTATTATATGGAGTACTGTACAGTATCAATCCAATAAGTTAACTGCAATCCAATGGTTTTTGTCTGGATTTTCTGGACCCATGCAGAGTTACATAACCTCATGTTTCTTGGGTATGGTATGTTACTTCACCAAATGAAATCATGAATGATTCAAATTCTTACGGTCCTAGATGTGTCTTTTCTATGAAATGTTTAACAGTTTTCGGCCTTTCTCCCTTACAGAATTAAGGCCTTATATTAAAGGCCCATTATATTTCAGAATATTTTCTTATAAAAGAAAAAATAATACCGTTCTGTTGTAGACTAACGCCAATGTTACTTGTCAAAAAAATTCTGTAAAATAACAGTTAAACGCATTGGACCTGTTGATCAGATTGCGTCTTATAGTAATTTTGTATGGACGTCAAAATGTTGTATTAGGGTTTACCGTCGCTGCGATAGTATTTCAATCATATAGCGACGTCCCGCTAATTACAGGTGGAGGAAGACCCCGAGTACACAGAGGTACCCGGGTAGAACCACCGACCTACCGCAAGGGACGTCAAAATACTTTCCATTGTTAATCGTTTTGCATTAGCTAGCGTGTATTCCCGAAAGTGTTAATTTGAATTTGCAAATTTGTCGCCGAATCACAATTTGTTAATCAGCTGTTATCAATGTACACGTATGTACTCGCCATTCGTTAACGGAGGCATACGGTTGTACAAATCCATTGCAAAGACGGTAAAAGTAATCAAAGGCAAGTTCTACAAAAATAAGATACTTGCATCCGTCAAATTTTTCTATCAAACTAAAATTCCAAGTAAATCCAATCAATTCTGTCAATAATCTTTTTATCCAAGACTATCAAATTGATCAAGATACCATCAAAGTGTTTCCTCTTCACCGAATTGTGTTATCTATTAATAAATGCTAAAAGTAGTCGCCCCATTGGTATACTATAGACCATTTCACCAAAGGATCGGCAATACCGGTATGATTCGCAGATTTAAATTGACCAAACAGTGACTGGGAAAAATCGAAGCGTATGTTTATTTCCCAACACAAAGAGTGAAATTTTACATCGTCATGAATATGAGGCCAACTTTAATAAATGATTTGTCTGCCCTCGCCCGACTAACCCTAAAAAAACCGCCGACCCAAAACATTTTATTGGGTAATCTGATATTTTTTATTACCGATTTTTTTTGGTTCGAATTTGTCCGGTACGAAAACGTAAATGTAATTAGCAGGGAAAAAAATGTCTACCTACCTACCCACTTCTCCAGACTAGGGTTGGGAGAGGGGAAACATTTTTTTTTTAAATGTGGCCTGATATGAAAAATTTAAACTTTTCAACTTCACAAACAATGCTTGAAAAGCGAACCTCGAGCTTTCGTCTGTATATACTATGGACTTCGTCAGTTTGGAATTAAAACCGCCCGAGAACGTGGGCCATATGTAAACGTTGAATTCCAGATCTGCGACAGCAAATTTATGCCGGTGTAACTTTTTCAAGTTCCCTCATTTCAAATCCCACTACCCCCCCCCCCAAAAAAAAAACCAAACAAAAAAAAACAAACAAAAAAACAAAAAAACTTAAAAACGTTTTCATATACCCTTCCCCGGGAACATGAAAACGTTTCATTCATATTCCCACGATTTAACTTTCATCCTCCTGGAGCTTAATTAATGTTTCCAATGACCCCCTCCTTTTACATCGGGAAAGCGTATATATAGATCCAACACTTATAACAACATATAATATGTTTTATTGATATTTCTACTGGTATTCGATTTTTCTAATTTGAATTTATATGAGGTTTAGATAAGGGAGTGAAGCTCCCCCGTCCCGGGAACTTGAAAACGTTTTCAAATGACCCCCTCCCTTTTTAATGTTTCTTCATTAGGAAAGTTTATATCTTATTTTATAACTTATATTTAAATATATCGTAAGTTTACGTATCTTATGTTACTAAATTGAATTTATATAATGTTAAATATGGGAATTTAAAAACGTTTTCATTTACCTGGTGTATATTCCTTGGTAGGACATTTCAAAATGGGATGGCGGGGGTCTCGCAAGGTTTTCAATATGCCCCACCCGGGAATATAAAACGTTTTCAAATTCCCGGATGGGCAAATTGGAAATCGTTTCTATGTTCCCGAGGAAGTTTGAATGATATTTGGAAGCTTGAAATTATCCTCATTTCACAAAGTGAACTCTGTTTAGTATCGGATTGCCCACTGGCACTAGAATCGCAGAAATGCCAATTTGTTGGAATGTTGATTGCGATTTTTTTTCTCTTTGTACTGTATATTGAACACTTACCGGATAAAAAGATCGTAATGTATATTTTTGACAATGAAATTTGCAAATCTGCGGTTTTAGTGCCAGTGGGATTTCCGTTCTGTCGCATTGCGTCACTGGCACTAGAACTGCAGAATAACGGATTTTTTTGTCCCTCTATACTGTATTAAGACCGTTGTAAGGAACGGAATATGACATCACTTGATTACGGAGTTCGTAACATTGTACACACTATGATGCAAATTAACTGAGACGTTTACCTGTGAACATGAATTTGATTCAAATTTAAAATGTGCAGGATTTGAGTAATATACAATTATATTAAACGTGACCTTGGAAACTGTAAAATGATTGGATAGGGGAAGGGCCGTAACTAATGTTGCTAGAACTTGTGGCCCGACCCCATTTTAATTTCAAATCTGAAATAAAATATGTTTAAACTAAAACTATAACGCGAATTGTCACAATTTGTGCGCTTCACTCTCAACTTCCAGGTTATTTTTTCGGCAATTCCCACCGGGTGACGTAATACATATAGCGTAAGCAATTTCCCACAATCTGATGATGTCAATTTCACATCGTATCTCTCCGAACGACAATCTATAAATAGAGACTGTGACGTCACTAGCTTGCACTAGTCTGACCGGCGTTGACACATTGACCGAACGAAAACGGAATTTGATAGTGGAGCAGACTTATAATAATGAACAAACTGTTTACATTTCTAGTTGTTATAACTTCGTTAAGTTTGCCATTACCATGTTCAAAACGAAACTTTTTTTTAATCGTGTATATCTTTGGTATTAATCAATATTCCAAAATGGGTGGCAATTTTGTGGTTCTAGATAGCGCCATCTGGAGCATTAATTTCGTATTTACGAAAGTTCAAAGCCTTGGTTAGAGTAGCTTTGGAATTCTGCTCACGTAATTTTCAAATTGTAGCCCAAAAAGTCTGTTCAATGACACAGGCTACCGGCGTGGGACACTCCAATGGTACAAAGTAACAATTCAAAACACATTTTATAACATTTTTTTTCAATTCCAGGAAAAAAATAATTGATATCATTGATTGATATCAATATTTTTTTTTCTGGAATTGTGAAATTTTGTTATAAAATGTGTTTAAAATTGTTATTTTGTATCACTGGGGGCCCCACGCCGGTAGCCTGTGGTCAATGGTAGAACATGGTAAATTGCTGATAGGTGTGTGAATCAAATGTTTCAGAAATGAAAGGAGTATGGCCGAGCTGCCATGTTGATTGGGATCAGTTCTTTCAAAGGTCTCTAATCCCTGTCGACGGTACCCGTCTTGACAAGAATTGACCATGAAAACGTTTTTGCCCTAACGGGATTCGAACCCACAACGCTAACATTCATAGTCACGAACGTTACCACTGGATCATTACGGTCAAAAATAGTGTTTATGAAACATCGGAGAAATAAAACATGACTTCAACGTTGCAAAATGACGGCTACTTACTATTTATGAATACGTAATAAATGAGACTAGAATATTTGAGTTTACCGTCGCTTCGACAGTATTTCAGTCATATAGCGACGTCCAGCTAATTACAAGTGGAGGAAGACCCCGAATGCACGGAGGCATCCGGGTAGAACCACCGACCTACTGCAAGCCAGCTTGGGGCTTCCTCGCATGAAAATCCGAATGACCCTACCGGGATTCGAACCCACGCGGTGAGGGGCTGAGTGAAGCGTTAAAGTCAGCGAC
>CM037783.1:11375346-11425346 GCA_021229015.1 Solen grandis
TTTACCCTCTCGGCTACGGAGACCCCAGGTAATAAATGTAATTATCCAATACGTTTACAATACTAAAACAACTGAAAGAAATACAGCTCGTAAATTAGACAGACCTAAAATACATACGTATTTTCCACGGAACCAAAACAGATATGTCGTAATTACAATATGTACAATACACATGCATCGTAATACGTAACACTGTCCATAGTATTTTTGACGATATATTAGTGGCTACTTAAGGCCCTTTTTCGGCCGAGGCAGCTTCTTAGAATATTTACGGAGTCCACAAAGAAGGTCGGGCTGTACCTTCTGACCCTCGGCCTGCCCTTCCCCATGACATTCACTTTGACATTGACCTTTCTTCTCAAAGGAATCGAAGTCGAAGTCATCGAGATCATCCTGGAAATAAAAATAGAAAATTGATACAGTTGAATAACATAACACTGCTACAATATCTATAAATCCTTTTTTGTATGCTTTAGCATACACAAATATATATTAGGGCAATCCATCCAGCATTTAATTGTGATTATAGTCCATCAAGCGACCATAGGAATTTTGTAGTAAACGCAATGAGCAAAAGAACCTATGATTCCAAGTCAATGGATGTGTGCATATGCACTGAAGTCTTTTTAATCATTTGAAGGAACACGCGGATCAAACTCCGCCGCAGTAGTTACCTCCCCTTACAGTTGTCGTTAAAGGCATCTCGAAAGGAATGTGGTATCCCACTGAGCCAGGTCCCCACCTGCTGTGACCAGACCTGCTAATTGCTGGTCATCACTGCAGGGAGTCTTTAGCCAATATAGTACTAATCTGTCACAGTAAAACCTCTGATGGGTTAATGCAAAACTAAATTACCTGCTAATATGGAAGTGAGACAGTAGGCTAGTTTTACACAAAGCCATAAACATTTTAATGAATGTTAGTGATAATGTGGGTTGTTTACTGTATGATCCCTTACATATTCTTTATTGCATTAATTACTAGGTGTCAATTTTGTAACTGCATGATTATGTATTTATTTCATAGCTAAATATTCGATTTTGAAAATACATGAAAAAGATACAAGATTTAGTATTCAAAAAGACTTAAAATGAGTCTGAAAGACATTTTTCTGACAATGAATGACTTTTTAAATTGCTTTTGTTAGAAACGTTTCGTTACATTTTATTCAACAGAATATGACATAACAAACAAAAATCAAGTATTTTAAACACTGTTGATTTTCTGGCATAAACATGAGTTGAGGGAAGAATTGAGAGAATGAAAGTATTTAGTAATACATAATTTATTTCCAAACTTAATGTCGCTTTTATGATAAATTTTACAAATCAAAATAAAATATAAATTAAAATATATATTAGAACTAAAAGAATGAAAGAAAGAAATAACAAAATGTATAAGAAATAACAAAATGAAACAACAAAGTAAGAAGAAAACAAACAAAGATTTATATTTAATTAAATAAAAAAGAATAAAAAAGAACTGATAGAATAATTTCTGGTATTTAGGATTGCGTAATTGGTATATTCACAACTATTTCCTTTACAAACTGTGAATGACTATGTTCAACCCCCATATGTAGCATACATACACTTGGATCGTGAACAATACCTGTGTGACAGACACATCGTGACAGACTGTGGCAGCCTGGCTTATCAGAAAACAGATGCCCACACATGCTGGGTGGGTGAATAAATGGGGGGGGGGGGGGTCACTTATATAAGGGTTTTGAGATGCCTTTAAAGTACAAACTCCGCCGCAGTATTTACTATGGTGGCATATTTCTGCCAGCCACTTATCCACTTAGCTATATCGAAACTTTTCTGAAAAATTGTCACATATTCAGTTTTATCTGGCAAGTAGAAATTTTTCAAGTTATCCACTTAGGTATCATAACAGGACTAAACTGTCTGTTAGTGCCCACTACTGCCAATCACATATTCACTTATGTTAACTGGAAATTATGCTTTTTTCCAGATAATTAAGTGAAAAACTGCTTGTTATCCACATAATCCAGTTATTTTAAGTGAATATATGGCTGGCAGCAGTGGGCACTAACAGGCAGTTTTGTCCTGTTAAGATACCTAAGAGGATAACACGAAAGTTTTCTACTTGCCAGATACTAACTGAATAAGTGACAATTTTTCAGAAAAGTTTCGACATAGCTAAGTGGGTAAGTGGCTGGCAGAAATATGCCACCATAATTTACCTCCCCTTACTGTTGTCGATAACCACAAGTTGATTCGGCTGATATAGGCCGGATTTACTTTTATCACTTTTGACTTTAGTTTTGAATATATCATATCAGTTTCGTTATATTTAACGAAAATAGCATTCGTGATTGTGAGAAAAGTAAAAAATAAAATCAAATAACATTAATTTAATAAATTCTGATTGTTGGTCACATGGTTTCAACTATCATCACGTGACTTGTGTGGTGGCAGTGGTTAAAGTAGCGTAGCGTGACGTAACCGGTGCGCGGAGTCTGGTTAAAGTAGCGTAGCGTGCGATCTATAAATAGAGACTGTCACGTCACTTGCTTGCACTAGTCTCTATATTAGACCGTAGCAAAGATGTGAAAACCTAATGTACCTCCGTGACCGCAGAATTCACCCAAAAACTGCGAATGGTGCTTCCGCGCAAATAGACCCAAGTTCTATTAACATATGACCAAACGTCAGTAACATGGTCATGCTTAAATACTACTAAATGAGTCTTTACCATTGTCGACACATTATATTGTAATTTAAACACTTCTAGTGTAGACTGAGCAATACATATAAATAAGATTTACTATCCTACTTTCACATGAATGTTTGGAAAACGCTGTCGTGTGTGTGTAATTTGCAGATAAGTATTTTTCTCTCAAAGTGTCATATACAATTAAAAAAACTTTAAAGTGGCATAATAAATTGACAATAACTTTATACCGTGTTTAAATATTGTATTCACGTTACTTGTCCATTTCAATGCAATCTTCAACACAAGAGATCTTAGTGGCGCAGCCATGATTTACCCATGATTACACAGGTCATTGACACATTGGCGTAGCGTGACATAATTAACCGGTGCACGGATATCATCGATTATTGGATATCGTGCGACTGTGTGTGTGTATTTACACATACCATATCCTAAAACTTTCTTAAGTTGTTTTTTTTTACGATTTTAAGGCATGATGTTATGTTTCTTATTATATTTAACATTCTTCATTATCGATTTCGAAACCGTTTGTAACATCATTTCAGAATCTAGATGTACATGTATAAACGATCTTACATTTCCTGTACTAGTGTTTACATTATGTCGAATTTTATAAGCAAAGAGTCCTGTTGTGATACTTCAATATTTTCATTTTATGGAAAACAAAAATTTACCAAACCTGATCCAATAATGTAACTGCGTATAAAACGCCAATGTCGCACAGTGATAATGCCAAACAAGACAGTTGATTCTCTTACTCTCATGAATTTAGAAAACTTAAAGAAAACACGTTTAAATGAATAAATGTGGCTTTTAATAATAAATAAAATGAGTAAATTTGAATTTAGACGCACCTCTGCTTGTCGTATGCTAGTTTTAATTAACCCGACGGCAATTCCATGTTTGGAAAACCTTGTTATATCGTGTTTTCCTTTTTTACAACGAAATATTTATTATATGCTTAGGTACGAATGTCTCGTGCAATGTAGACATTTCATCATTGCGTGCCTCACTGAACCGTATAAATGCAGCTGATAAATTGAACCACGAGATGATTCTAGTAAAAAGTAGCAAATAACCAGTATACAAATCCACGTGTAGACTTTCGTAAGAATGAAAAAGCTATATGAAATTAAAACATGCACTCTTATAAGATTTTTTATGCATATATCTTCATCTATTCATTTATTTATTTGAATAATTTTAAAAAAAATGGCAAATTTAGCGCAAAAAACACTTAAAGATCTTATTTTCTTTTTTTCCTTGGGCTAAACGTCCAACCAACAGTAGTTGAGTCATGTAGGGTTAAAAAATATGTAAAAAGAAAATATCTTGACAGTCATCGTGATAATGCATAATTAAGAAGAAAATGATGAATAATTATAATTAATGACATTTTTTTCTAACCTTTTGACCTTTGCACTTCCTGATGTCCTGCCAAATGACGGTGACGGCCGTGAGATCATAATGGTATAGCACCACAGAGCATTCACCTACGGCGACACTTTTGCAGAAAATGCCAGGCTTATTGTAGAACTTGATCCGCAAATGCTTACTGAGTAACTCACTAAGGTTCTGTCGAAAAGTAAAGAGGTCGTAGAAGATGGGATCACGGTCGTCATGACGACCTTCCGTCTTCTTTCGGTGGATCTTTCCTGGCATCAGACAGACACTGGCGTATATCCCCAATTTTCCCGTTTCTCCTGCACCAATATTGGACCCTAATAAATAGGCATTAACACGGGCTTTAAATAAATCATGAGAACGTATGTCTCGTCGACTTTAAAGTCTTTAAACTGAATTTAGATATGTGTAGAGGAAACTATCAAAGACAGCAGCCAAAGATAACCATTTTTGTTCTACATGTATGATATGATTTTTTTCTAATATACAAGATAATGGACTATGTATATATTTGGATATCTATTGTATATAAAATATTGACTATCTATAGCATTTATGTTCTACAGAAGTTTGGTGTCCATAAATGAGTATTATCAACAAAACAAGTAATTATAAATTATATTCATTTGAAACTTGCCAAACAAAACCACATTGTTTACCTTTCAGAAGAGTTATCTTAGTTCTTTCTTCTCATTGAAGTACTGAAACATGATCTTGATCTGCCCGTACGAACTAGGAACTTTGACACCGTCACTGTCGAACGTCGTCGTAAATCCATCACACGGCATCATTCCTTTAAAGAACCCAGTGGTCCTTGTAACTTTCGGAGATTGTGCGATGATTTCTGAGCCAATAATGGACTCTGAGTTTCCCTCTGACATCGTTCCGTCGGCATCCTCACAAGATTGGTCCACGCAGATCAGCCTCAACAAAGAAGACCTTCTACGATCTGTAACCTTGTGGAGTTCATTGTCATTCAGTGACAACTTCCTACTGTCAACTCTGTTTACAGTTTTAGTTGAGGAGTCTCGAAAGAGTCTCAGTCGCTCTAGATTAATTGACCAAGACCTCGTTAAAGAAATTGTGCTGTTTCCTTTATCACCTTGTCTACGACGCCTTTTTCGCAGCGACGAGGATCTTTTCCGGAAATCGACACTGGACCTTGCTTTACTAATTTTGTTAAACGAAACAGACTGATCTTTATCAGGAATTTTACATGAGCTTGCTCTTCGTAACGGTATACTGCTACTGACATGGGTTTTCTCATTTTCTTTCGCTATGCTTTTGGGCGTCTCATTTGCCTTTGCCGCCGCAAACTTGCCTTGGTCCTGATTAGCAAAGGACCGAAATCCTACAAACTCCCTGCTACCATAGAATTTTCTTTGACCACAGGCTCCGCAGATGGATGGCGAATCCAATTCACTTCTTAGACTTGTAGAGGACGTATTTGCCGTGTCGATTTCTGCAATGAGCTTATTTCTCAGAGAGAACCTAAACAACGATGTCGAAGGTTTATCTTGTCTTACAACAGGCGATTTTGTTGATAGTCTTGCTGAATCAAATGAAGAAGGCCGGTCCTTGCAAATCATCGGGCTGTTGTTTCCAAGCGGAGTGGTAGGTACTGAAAAAGCTTTAATGGGAGAACGCCTTGGGCGAGGAGTAGAATACTGGAAAAATTCGGGGGTTTTCGGTGATGTTGACAAAGAATCCATCTGCGAATCGCTTTTGTCATTGTAATTTAGCCAGGTTTTTGACAAAGGCATTGGACGCCGTGTTGCTGGACTTCCTTTAGAAATGACAATCCTAGGCAGACCCGCACGAGGTTTGGTATTTTCCTCATCGTCGGTAGTCTGTGGCATCTCGTCACCTAGCTGGAGTTTAGTGGCCAACCATTTACGCATCATGGACAAAGAATCCCCACCTTCGGATTTCCTTTCCTCATCCATTTTAAGTTTGTTTCTGGTTTATTATCACGCTACGACGCTGGTGCAAGGAACGACAGTTGTGGTCAAAGCAGCATCATTCGCGTATAGTTTATTTCTGGAGAAAAAAAGAGTATCTCATAAAAGCCGTAGTTAATTACATATTCTAATTCTATTCATTCTGAAAAAGGGTATTCATTTATTTACTTAATAAAGGCATATACTAAAAAAGAATACAAATGTCACACAATGTAAATTGTTTTCATGCTCATGTATCATTTTCGTCATTATAATCAGTTTAAAAAAAAAGTCATTTGCCTGCTAACCTTTGTTTTTTATCATTATATTATGTATAGTATACAACTTTTGAGTTTTCATGGATCCAATATAGTCTACAACTGTTTTAAGCTTTTATATTTATGAAAGAAAAATTTAAATTTATATTGTAAAGATTATTCGTTTACATTTTGTTATATATCAAAATTTACCTTAATACCGCCAATTTCGAATAAAATCCACATCTTCGCTCAACATATAATTTATTATAAACATATTCCTCCACCACCTGCGCGGAAATAAGAACCGTTGCCTGAACTATTCGGATTAGGTTGGCGATTCAGAATATACACCGAGGACTGCCGAATGATTCGTTACTGTCTCTCCCTGGGGGATATAGTAACCATTGGCTGTAGCTAGCAACCATCGGTTACAGTCATTAGCAGTTGTTGTTTTTTTTTTGTTTGTTTTTTTTTCTGGTGATGTTTACTTTTAAGGATACCTAACTTCGTCTTAATGCAATCGCCTTTTGTTCGAGTTATTCTGGAACAAATTTGGGCTACACTCAGGCATACATGTATATAGATGGGTCTGTTTACGAATTTCAAATACGTCACTGTGATAATTTGGAGTTCCACGAAAAAATATTTAGCGAATTTACCCTATATATGATAAACAGTAAATAGGGAGCTTCCAGTAAACTTTTCTTCAGAAATAAAGAGAAAATAAGTTATCCTGCTTGTTTGAAAAAAAGAACACTTTTTTGATATACGGCTGTTCCTGTCTTACATAAATCAGGATGCCCTTAAAAAGGAATAATAAAAGTTTCTGATTTTTTTTTCATATAAACTTTCACACACATGGAGTAAGAGATTTATTATAGTTTTGTTTATCAGACTTATGTTAGAAAACTGTTTAAATACGATGCTGAAATTGTGTTCGCGATGCAGTTCAAATTTCTTAATTTTACTGTTTCTGATCGTATAAACATTTTTTAAATGCTCAGACGTAACGTGTGTCAAATGATATCCATTTTAATTATGATCTCATTTTTCTCAAGAAATACAAATGTTACTGGTATCCCTGTTTATTCCTCGTTTTCCGAGCCTAAATGTGAACCACAAAGAAATTTTACTTTTTTCTAAAACCTTTCCTATTTTGTACATTTTCATGAGATAAATCACGAACATGCTTATTTTGGGGGGAAAAAGTATGTTAATTGCCGGATTTATAAGCTGCTGGGCAGTTTAATATACATTTTAGGGTCACATGACACTTATGTCGTCATTGATAGACCAGGCGTTATTTGCCTTCATAATTAATTCATACTTAAAACGATTTAATCAAACACCGATTAATAGATTTTAGATTTTCAAATCTAGAAATATTACAATGGCGAAACTTAAATTAATTTTCAAAGAAAGTAACAGTTAACTTACTGGCATGAATGAAGATTGCTATCTTAAGAACTTGCTCGTCTCTCTCTCTCTCTCTCTCTCTCTAAAAAATAAATAAATAAATACAATCTGATAATAAATGAATATCTTTACCCTATTTGTTATCTCTTTATCTTGAAAAATGATAGTTACATGTATACATGTATTAAATTACGACATGTATTTTTTACTTACATATGAATACAATACAGTTTGTATATTGGATAGTGTTAATTGATTGTACACATATTTAATAGGCGAAATATGTCTTATATGTATCTATATAAACTCACTCACTTATTACATTTACATGTGTTGTTTGTTTATTGGGTTAAACGCTGCTCTGGTAATATTTCATTCCTTTTGAAGAGTATGTCAACTTGAGACAGATACAGTGCTGCTACACTGCAATCCTAGAAGGCCTGAGACTCCCCTGTATATATCCTGATCGCCAAGCTAACAGTAACATTTTTACGACTTTGATATGTGGCGGTCGAGGATCGAACCATAACCTTCCGCTCTCGAGGCTGACGCTCTAAACCTGGTACATTTACATATGTGTTTTACCTGTTTTCAACATGAAGTTCATATGTATATTTCATCCTTTATGATTTTATATTTATGACATAATTTGAGAATTGTTACATGATAGATTTGCTTTAATATGCAAAATGTTTAAATGACAAGAGTCTGTTGAGTTTATTACAAATAAAATATACTGTTTGTCTGTTTAAAATATGTTCATGTCATTATTTATAAATGTAGTACATTGCTCAACGCCATACCTCTCAAGCGTCTACATCTATCAGGAATATGATTTTGCCAAAAAAAAAAATGGAGGGGTGATGCTTGACCGTTCTGTCTAAATTATTGAGTTTCAGAGGCGGAGACTAGCAGGAGGTCAAGTTCCCGATAATATGATCCCAATATGATGTCAAAAACAGATGGTTTTATACGTAGATTATTACGTCAGAGATCATATACATTGACGTATCCGACATTCCAATTGTCTCGGTAGGCTCCATGTATCAATTTATTCAATGTCTAATTAAAACATAAATAGAAGAAAAATCACACGCGCATGCGCGCACACACACACACACAAAGAAAAGATAGGAAAAATACCGATACCTTGGATACACAAATCAGTAGTTATTTAATATATATTCTGCATTGCATTATGTTCGAGATATACATAATGTGATATTGACATATTCGTAAAGTAACATATGCATGGTGTTTTGGTTCTGTTATCCATACAATGATACTTATTTGAATTACTGTACACTTTTACGTATTTGTAATTATCATTTCTTAAGTCATATTCATAATATCATTAATTACCAAAACCGTATTTACGTATAAACAATATGCATAATTTGTTTTCAATATATTTATATTTTTACACATTTATAAGTGAATAAAATAGGGGAAAAAATAAACACACAAATTACAAAATCTAGGTCACTGGGTCAGAAGTTAGATTGTATAATGATAAATTACGTTTTGTATAATATGTACATAGATACATATCACATTAATACACATATTTATCTTATCCAACTTTTTATACTCTAAATTGTAACAGATCTCAGCAGTTAGGTAGCAGGAGTTTAATTATATTCTCCCCTGGATGGTAGGCTTATTGTATGTGATAATATTATTTAGCTGGTATACATCTTTATCAATATCTCAGAATTTTTTGAATTTTTTTTTCTTTTTTGGTTTTTCTTTATTATAGCACCAACTTCGTATTTAAGAACAGTAACTGTTAAATTATGATTAGTGATTCTCTTGTAAATGAGTGCTCATTAATTCAATGACGTTTGTGTAAATCAAGATATGCCAATACAAGGCACAGTCCATGTTGACAAGTGTCGTCAACAAGTGTCGTCAACACACGCGGATCCACAGGGGTTGGTCATTTAGACGTTTTCTGGTTGGCACATGTGATGTGAACCGGGGGCATGCTCCTTTGGAAAAAAGTTTTTAGAATGATGGAGTTGCATCCTGAAGGGTATCTGGGGATAAAATTGAAGATTTGTGTTTGTTTGTTGTTGTTGTTTTTAAATCCGATATATATTTTGAAACTTGAAGGCCATGGATCTAATGCCTAGGTCCCACTGGGGAAAAGACATCGGCGGTGTGGAAATACTCATTTTTTTACCGATGGCTCCCGGTGTTTGAGCCAAAAAAGACTGGGCAGTCCCATGAGATTGACAATGATTTTAGGCTTCCGGATTGGTCCGTTGAACGTTCACTGATGTTTCGGCTGTGATACGATGGCTTTGAATCCCGATGTTTGGAAAAGCACTGGGGGGGGGGGGGGGGGGGGGGGGTACCTCGGCGAAGGTACCTCGGAGTTTTACCGAGTTTGAAACATCATCGGGGGAATATCCCCGTAGATTAGGGGATCTTGCGAACCATCCTAGGTGTCTCGGAGAAGATTATGGAGATTATGACAATTTGGTAGAATTAAGCGACAAAGTCAAGAGAAGACTTTTGGGGGGTTTAAGGGGATGGTCTAAGTAATGTCCAATGACCTTTTTGACCGTCTCAGTCTAATATTGACCAAAGCAGAATCAAATTTCTGAGTGCGCTTTTTAACCCTTGCCGATTTTTTTTTTTTTTCAAATATTCTGGGATTCAACCACAAGATCAGGAATGTGTCACAGAAAGGTCGCCGAATATCTCTGAATGTCCCCTGATATTTCGGCGAGACATCACAGAAGCATCGGGGATTCCTCGGAGGAAAAAATATTTCACGGAAGCTCCCTTACTCGGAGCTTCTCCGCGGATGTTTCCTCGGCCTGTTTTCCCGATAAAACATCGGGAACACATTTGGAAAACCTTCAATGCAAGCAATGAATTCTTTTTGCAGTTCTCCCGTTGACTCCACGTGGCTCGCGACGCTATTTCCATCGGGAGTACATCCCTTCCCCGAGGAAAAAGTGCCCAAGTGGGACCGGTGCTGATGATAGAGAAGTCTCTTTTATCATTAATCATGTTATGGCAGTACTAATAATTATTTTGACTGTTTGTTTTCATAAACCTTTCAACTTTATTGACATGCATAATAATAAAACATAATTATTGTAAGTTCAATATTTTACTGAATTCTTATTATGACAATTTAATTTGAATGACTTAACATCAGTAAAGGTTACCAATGTCTCATCTTATAATGTAAAGATATGTGAACAATAAATCTTTTATTTGTCACAAATCAGATGGTCTTAATTAATTATGCTGATTTCATATAATCAAATTCCATAGAATTTAGTTACATTCAATTTTTAAAATACATTTTTAAACCCATAACTCTCTCCTATTTTAGCAATAATTAAACAGGTATAGAACAGGTACTGAATGTGACTGACATATGTGACCCTTCCCATCCCACCCCTAAGGCCATTTCAGCTTCCTTCTTGGTCCAGCCAGATAAGACCGTGAAGTACCCAGCAGGGTGCCACATGATCCTTGCATACCAATTTTCAATGCCTTTAACAACAGAGGGTCATAAGACAATAGAAGTCTGGCTGGTTATGCGGGTGGTTCAGTATAGGGGCCCACGATGGTGATTTCCTCTAAACAGCACAAACATTATGTAATCAAGGTATTTAATAGCCTAGAAGAAATGTATGACCAGGGCGGGTTTTTTACTCCCAAAATTGGCCATGTTCACATGTCGTATCCCTTTAACTGACCTATGATTCCAGCCAGTTATCACAGTAATAATAAAACTATTTAAATTTTTAATCTGCCATATTTTGGGACAATGTATAATTATATAGATATATCACTAATTAAAATCAAAGGTAATCAGTCACAAAAGAAAAAAATTAAAGATTATATATTAAATATCAACGTCTGTTATGACTAATATTTTTTAAAAAAAAAAAAAAGAAATTAAAATTAAAATTAAACATCGACACACGAAAGGAATTAGAACGTGCACCTGAATTTTTTTTTTTTTTTTTTGGGGGGGGGGGGGGTCTCTGTGTGAAGACTGGTGAATACGTCTATGCATGAAGCAAATCATCAAAATAAAATAATGTTTTCAGAAGGATCAATTTCTTTTTTCAGAAACGTTACAATTATTATTTACTTTGTCGCTGCAATCGACCAATTAAACATTATATCTGTTCAGACGACGGTGATATTTAGTATTACAAGTTTATTTATAGAATACTTTTGAGTTATTCCCCTTCGTGTAGTATAGTCACATGATAATAAAATGGCAGACGCTCGCTTTACTTTCAATTTATAAGGACATTAAATTCAGTAGTTATAACTCAGTAGAATATGGTGTCTTGACAGTTTTGTGAGAGACAATGTATATATTTACATCTTATTCGTATAAAGGTAACAATTTCGAATGTATACAACTTTGCAGTAATTGAATACCAATCCTAACAATAGTAGCATGAAATATTTTTAATTTAAAAATTAAATTTATCATTCGAACCAACTGTGAAAAAGATTTCTTTTGCTTATAAGTAATATTATTGTTTCAAGACGATTAAACACGTGGCAGCTTCAAATAATATTTAAATGACAATGATTATAATGTTCAAGTTTGTTTTGAAAGTGAATGAACAGTACTGCAGTACAGGGTTATCAAAACAGTTAGTATACTGGATATACGTATTACGGCTAATGTAAAGCTTCATCAGTCCATTAACTTATGACACTGATAAAAAATTGTCAAAGCGTTACATATATATTAATATATATATCAAATGTTTTGACTGTTGCCAATACACAATTTAAACATATACAGTTGAAAGTGGATGTTTGGACTTAAGAGTTTGTCTGGTGTATTGTCTTTAAAGCAATATTTGCAGTATTACGTATATACACCATAACATATCGTCGGAGGTCCTAACTGCGCCCCTGTCCTAACTCTGCCACTTTCTTTTTTTATCGTAGTCTCGCTAGATTTTATCACACGCGCAAGCGACTGTAAGATTTTTTTTACTTTGTTTCTGTAAATAAACTCAGATGATTTTTGTACGAAACTTTGATTCAAACTGATAAATTCTGCAAATTTTATCTAGCACCACTCTTTTTATGTGTTTTTTCATAATACAAAATGATTTCCACACAGAATAGCCCTTTTACACTCAAATTTTTAAAATAAAAGTATCTCGGAAATTCCATCTGCTGTGTTTACATGTTTATAAATGGAAGTCATATGTGTACAATTCGCAACTGCTATGATGTCACTTAGGGGGCAGAGTTAGGACCACACAAAATGATGGCATAATATTTGACTCTTAAGGTATTAAATGTTATTTTCGAGTGAAAAATTATGTATAAAACAAATTTTTTGGGGGGTATCAATGTGAATTTGATAGAATTAATTGGTACCTGAACATTTTTTATTCTATGTATTTTATTTATGTTGCATTTCCTAATTAAATCTTAGAGGGGCGCAGTTTGGGCACTCGATAATATCATCTTCAGTGACTGGGAAATAATTTTTTCAGTGTTATGTTTAACATGATCATAACATTTTTTCACAAAGATCAATGTGTCATTTATTATTTAAGGGGGTTACACAATTTACTGGAATGGACCTATTTACCGAAATCTACCAGAATCCACTTACCAACCCTATTTCCTTGTCTAATGTTATTTTATGTTATTTTTTTCAATCTTAATACGATATTATGAATGTGATGTGTATCATGCCTTTGTTTCTTTTTAAAGTGGCAACAATCTAACTTCCTGGTTTATATTTTGTTGTTGTTGTTGATGTAGTTGTTGTTTTGTGTATGTGTGCGTGTTTTTATTATATTTCTTTAAAATGTTACTAATAAAAAGACTCAGTCTTTCTTTATATATTAAAATGTGACTTCATTCAAACAAAATTATAAAATGAACTACCACAAAATCAGATAAAATTTGCATAAGTTACTTCTTTCTTCTATTTACCTCATAAAAGAAGCATCAATAAGATTTAATAGAATGTACATTGTATGAATTAACCAAACCATTTTTTCTCCCTCTCTCTCTCATCAACATTAATGTTTTAGTTGGTAGATTTGACAGGCAAAGATATAATCATACATAATATAAAATATTTGGGTTTCATAAAGTTACAATAGCAAGATTTTTTTTTGATATTAGTTTTTTATTACACATACATATGAATTCTATGAACTAATAACCCATCACAGTCATGGTAAAAGCTGGTAATCTAATCAGTGTAGTTGGTAGCAGGATTTAGCTGTGCCCTGCGGAGAATGTACCACTGTTCTTTTTGATTGAAAAGTGTCACAGCAAGTGCTGATTTATAAATCCATTGTTGAAACCATCATTGAACAGTTTGAAAGACTCAGTTTAAAATATATTAAACTTTTGTCTGCATTTTTTATTTGATCTTCAAATGAAATACCGTCTGTGAATTACTCGCAGACTGATCTGGTTTTATACTGTTCGCATAGGTCTTTTCATGGTGTCCTCTATGAGGGAAGGGTTAAGAATGGAATTTAGTTCATATAGAACTGCTTTCGCTTCAAACTAGCATTTAACTTATTTAGCATAATGTATATCTGAGTGATAATGGGTCAGTATGCAAAAGCTTAAAAACATTTGTCACAAAATATCAGACCTGTCAAAACCAGATCAGCTTGTAAGTTTTTTACTGCCTGCTCCTCAGAAGTACTCTTAAGGTAACACCACAATATAATCAGTTCAGACATAGAATTGTTTTCATTCTGATGTAGGTTTTCGACAGTACACTATGGCATGAAATGGTGAATCAAAGTGTTAAGGTTCAACATGTATTTCGTTTCAGGACTGTTTATCACTATTATGACCTGCACTTTCTACCTATCCATCCAGAGCCAGGTGACAGAGATTGTGACCACAATATCTCCATTCCCTCACTGCAACAATACTCTTCAAGGCTGCAAAATTTGTGATCCTGGATATTTTGCCAATCAAAGTAAGTTATCTCAAAGTTGGTTGAGTATGTTACACTTTACAATCATCACAATAAATAATGATTAGTCTGACTTTTCATCCTGTACCCACTGCTTGAAGAGAGTTTGGGATATGTGTTAGCAATTGCTTGAAAAACTAATGGCTTCAGATTTATTTAGGTTGTATTGGCCATTATTGCTGATTTATTTTGTGATTTTTGAATTTGAAACATGTTTAATCTTTGGCTGTAACAATCATTATTAACCCTTTCCCTCATAGAGGAAACCATAAAAAGACACATGCGAACAGCATAAAACCAGATCAGCCTGCGAGTAACTCGCAGCCTGATCAGGTTTTATGCTGTTCGCTGCTCCTCATTGGTCTGGAAATGAGGATTTTGTAATTAAATTTAGTAAGGTTTAAGTGTGGTTTTCTGCAGATCAGGCTTTATGTGGTACCTATTTGAGTGCGTCAAAATGAGTCTATATGAGGGAAAGGGTTAAATCAAACAGTTTCTCTGTACATTTTCTAAAGTAGTTTAGTTCCAGTCACATGCTTTGGAAGCCCCAAGGAAGTTTTGTATTTCAAAGTGTCTCACTTGATATTATGTGCTTGGTTTTGATTGGTAATTTTTTCGTCTGCTCAGCTTGCATGTTACATAGTTTATCTTCCTGATTGTTTGTTATTTTATAATTGTTTTTTTAATGGTTGTGCAAACAGTGTATTGTTTCTGAATAAAGACAGACCACAGTTCCCACAATGCCTGGTTTAAGATGCAATTTTTTCATCTTAAAGCAGGCATTGTATCTCAAAGTGTAGTGTTGATCACTCATGATACTTTATGAATAGTACATTACGGTACTTTGTAATAAAAACATTTTTACAGACATATACACAATCTGAATGAGTCACAAGATGTTTATCAAATAATTTCAAGTGCATGTGTCTTTAATGTGTATAGTGTTTTCTCCTCATGCTGGGATAACAATTTCATTTGTTGATGATTTAAACTTACAACCGGTTTTGTTTTAGATTAACATATGTCACAGCATACTAGTAGCTTGATGTTTAGGCATATATCCTGTATTACCCGATATACTACATGTACATATTCTTTTTAAATTCCTTTATAACATGTACATGGACATATATCTAGGTTGTTGAAAAGCTTTCATCTTTGGAATCTAGACAAAATCCAGTGGTGCAAGGTCTGTCGAATAATTCTGTTGCTGACATTTTCTATCAGTTATTTTTTAGCTCACGTGAGCAACGCTAAGGTGAGCTTTTGTGCTCCCGCGAGTGTCCGTAGTCTGTGGTGTGGTGTGTGTCATGCGTTGTTAACAATTTTAGTGTTTACAATCTAGCACCTTCATTTCTTAAGCAATCATCTTCAAACTTTATGAGAATGTTTATGACCATGATGTCTTGATTTAGTTAGATTATGGCTGAGATCGGCCAATTAGGTCATGAGTTATGCCCCTTTTAATATAAAAAATGTCAGATTTCACTTTGTTTACACCCTAGCATCTTCAATTTTTAAACAATCATCTCCAAACTTAATTAAATGTTTATGAACATAACCTCTCAGTCAAGTTTGAAGTGGCAGATATTTGTCCATTAGGTCTGGAGTTATGTCCCTTTATTTATCAAAAAATGCCAGATTTCATCTTGTTTGTACACTAGCATCTTCATTTCTTAAGCAATCTTCTTCAAATTTTACAACAACATTTATGGTAATAACCTGTCACCTAACTTTCATTATGGCTGACATTGGCGCATTAGGTCGAGAGTTATGGCCTTTTAATTATATAAAAAAAAATGTCAACAATTTGAGTGTTTACACTCTAGAAGCCACAGTTTTCATCCAATTTTCCTCAAAGTTGCACAGACTGTACGTCTTGATTATGTCTTAGTCAAGTTCAATCATGGGTGGGGTGGGGTCAAAAAGTAGATCACTTGGTCAAATCTTGGTTAAATCTTGGTTTATACTCCACAAGCAAGATTTTTGACACAAACTTGCTCAGAATGTTTGTCTTGATAATATCTTGGTCAAGTTCAATCATGGGTGAGGCATGGTAAAAAGGAAAGGTCAGTAGGTAAAATCTTAGTATAATCCTGGCCACATTTTTATCCAAATCTTTATTAAACTAGATCTGTTTTCATGATGTCTTGGTCAAGTTCAATCATGGGTAAGGCATGGTCAGTAATCAGGTGAGCGATTAAGGGCCATCATGGCCCTCTTTTTTAACTTACAATATTTTACAGCTTTATACAAATAAATTACTAATTTTGTACTTTATGTTCCAATTAGTTAAGTTTTTATTATAATGATTACTGGTAATATATTATATACATGTATTTATATTTGAATTTATTTGAAAATTTTTCTTTGAGTGGTACTCAGTGTTTAATTCCAAGCCTAAACCATGTGAAATAGGATCCAGTATCTGTCAAAGTGGCTTTCTTTTGAGGTGGTCACCTTTTGCAATGTTTCCAATTCATGGACATTCTCTTACTCTCAGGTTTAAAATAATGTACCCATGTCTCCTCCTCTGTCACTTTTCAGTTTAGGAATGAAGGATATGTATGGAAGTGCCATAGAAAACCTTAAGGAGACATCCATGTGGGTGTGCTTTTACTTTTTTGACTGCAAGTGCGGGAACCGGTGACATTCAGGGTTCCTCTTTCAGAATCCAATGCACGACAGACTTTTATCAGCAACTTAACCCTTTCCCTCATAGAGGACACCATGAAAAGACCTATGCGAACAGCATAAAACCTGATCAGCCTGCGAGTTACTCGCAGGCTGATCAGGTTTTATGCTGTTTGCTGCTCCTCAGTGGTTTGGAATTGAGGATTTTGTAATTAAATTTGGTAAGGTTTAACTGTGGTTTTCTGCAGATCAGGCTTTATGTGATACCTATTGAGTGCGTCAAAATGAGTCTATATGCGGGAAAGGGTTAACAAACAGTTTTGCGACATTCTATGTCATTGACTCTCTTTACTGTTTAAATCTTTCTGTCATCCCTGTACGCAGACTCAGACTTTTAATGTGAGGAGACTCTCCAGCTGGCTTGTATTTATTAACAGTGGTTCTACCCAGGTGCCTCTGTGCATTCATGTTCTTCCATCGCAAGTTATAACCAAAGGGGTCTGGCACGTAAGTTTGGTCATTATAACACTATATATAATACAAGGGATAATACTCCTTATTGACCAAGATTAGTACCCATGTTGAAAAAAAATGCCAAAATCTCTGTCATTTATGATAATATATTTAAATAATTTGCACCTTTCACAAGCGTGTACATTTATGTAACCTAAAATTACAACTTTTTCACCCATGCAAATGCAATTATCAAGCAACAAACCTGCTTTGGGAAACTACACCAATTTTAAAAATTGACACAGGTTTGTACACCTGGTCTCCAAATGTAAACAGTTGTTTCTGCTAAAGGGCAAGGTAAACCAAGGCAATAATTACATAATTACATAAAGAGAATTAATTGTTCACATTGGCATGCATAATCTTTTCTCAGCCGCATGAAATACAGTAGATAATGCCAATTTCAATCGTTTGCCTACTTTCACTTACATAAATTTTAGCTATTCTACGAATCAAGTGACTTTCAGAAGAAAGAGATGTTTTGATTGGCTGTTTCTACCTCTACAACCAATCACATTCATAGTTACCTTTATGTCATGTGATTAGCAAAATAGCCTCTTATTAGAAGTGAAAGATCGCTAATGAATGAAATTGGCAATACCTACTGAATTCCTTGCGGCCGAGGAGAGATTATGCATTTCAATGTCAGTAACTATTTTGTTTAGTGGTATTATTGCATCGGTTAACCTCATCCTATCGCTATTTACACTGGGTGTACAAACCCGTGTCATTATTCTTGAAAATAAAGGTTAGTTTTGAAAGGTGGGTTTTGTTACAGGATATTTGTGTTTGCTTGGGTGAAAATGTTACATAAATGTATACACTTATGATAGGTGCAACATATTTAAAGATACCATCATAAATGACTGAGATATTGGCATTTTTCAAGGAGGGTCAATCGGGAGTAGTAGGCCTATCCCTTGTATTACATATACTGATTTAATGACCAGACTTACGAGCCAGACCCCTTTGGTTATAACTTGATCCCTGAACATCGGTAAATGACTGAAATAAGCTCACAATAACAGTAAACTCCAAATCTTTATTGTTTGATGCTCTGTACAGTATAACCTTATACTCTAAACATTGTGAAAATTCATTTTTTGTGGACACTGTGATTTACTGGAATCATCTCCCTGATAATATAGTGCATGCTGGCTCAGTTGAGGCATTCAAAAATGCCTTAAAGAGCCACCACCAATAGTGCGGAGCTCTCTTTCCGTTGTGTAAAACCCAGTATTGGGATCTACAACAAATTAGATTCAGATTCAGGTCAATAAAATTCACCTTTCTCCTCTTACATGTATGAGAGCCATATGATCTTCATTGATGGTTGACTTATGAGAATAAGGGTGTGAAAAATCGACTATGGTAAAATTGTATACTCCCTTTCGAAGAAAGTATTGTCCTATAGGGTGATTAAATAAGGAAAGTATGTTAATGTTGTGTTAAGTAAGGAAAGAAATATCCTATTGGGTATTAAGTATTGACAGTAAGTTCATGTGGGGTGTTTATTTAGATAAAAAAATGTCCAAATGGTGTGTTAAGTACTGAAAGTTTTGTCCTATGGGGTGATGAATTGAAATATGATTTTAAAAAAAAGTAAAGTCCTATGGGGTATTTAGTAAGGAAAGTTAAGTCTTATGGGTGTGTAAAGCAAGGAAAATAAAGTCCCATGGGTGTTAAGTAAGGAAAGTCTTTTTGGGTGTAAAGAAAATTTGTTCTGTGTGTTGCAGGTGATTTTCAATGCCACTGTTGTCCTGTGTACGGGTACTGTCAGCACACATGTTCTGAATGTCAGGAAGGGTTTTACCAGAAGTAAGCTATGTATTTGTTTTGTTATTTGTAAATGTCTTCATTTCTTGATCATTTCAGCCAAAAAGCAGCTTCCTCTTACCTTTTTTTAAGCTCAAGTGGTAAAGAGATGTATAATGTTTAAGTATTCGCACTGCTTTTTTAGCAGACCTACATATGAAATGCTCATGGTGAGCTATTAAGATTGTTGAATTTCTGATACCCGTTTACCAAACAATTAGTTTATTTACAGTTTAGTGATTGCATTTTTAACGATTTTCTCAAATTTTGATGTCCATTATCTCTCTACCAAGTTTGGCTGACATGGGCAAAGAAGGTCAGGAATTATGGCTCTGAACCCTTTCCCTCATAGAGGAAACCATGAAAAGACCTATGCGAACAGCATAAAACCAGATCAGCCTGCGAGTAACTCGCAGGCTGATCAGGTTTTATGCTGTTCGCTGCTCCTCAGTGGTCTGGAAATGAGGACTTTATAATTAAATTTGGTAAGGTTTAAGTGTGGTTTTCTGCAGATCAGGCTTTATGTGGTACCTACTGAGTGCGTCAAAATGAGTCTATATGAGGGAAAGGGTTAAATTATCCAAAATTTCCATACACTCTATGATCTGCATAATTATATGTCTCAATGCTCATCAGATTTATTCATAATGGCCATAATATCTGAGGTAAGTTTGGATAAATAGAATCACAGCCCTTGAAAAATCAGATAATTGCACAATTTTGCCATGTTTACACTGCAGCAGTTTCATTACTCAAAAGAATTCTTTAATTATAATGACAATGTTAATGGCCAATATCACTAAATTCGCTAAATTCAATTTTGACTGATATCAACTGGTAAAGTTGGCCAGGAGTTACAGCCCTTGATCTATCCAAATGACATACCCAATATCATATAAGGATAGACCCCGTGTCTTGTTGGCTGGTGTCATTCACTTTGAGGGTAATATCATGCTTGGTAGTCTTTCGTCAGCTAGAAATGCACTGTGAGGTGGATGTTTAACCCTTTCCCTCATATAGACTCATTTTGACGCACTCAATAGATACCACATAAAGCCTGATCTGCAGAAAACCACAGTTAAACCTTACCAAATTTAATTATAAAATCCTCATTTCCAGACCAATGAGGAGCAGCGAACAGCATAAAACCTGATCAGCCTGTGAGTTACTCGCAGGCTGATCTGGTTTTATGCTGTTCACATAGGTCTTTTCATGGTTTCCTCTATGAGGGAAAGGGTTAATGAAAATATGTGTTGATTACATCATGTTTCTGTGAATATTGATATCAGTCACAAATATGAATGTAAAGAGATTGTAATCTATGCTGACCTTAGACAACTGTTCATTCTTCATTTTAGTTAACCAGAGCACAACTTGATCAACATGAGTTCTTCTGATCACCTTGTGTTCATTGTCTGTCATATGTCCTGTGGTGTGTGGCATAAACATTTGTTTTTAGACATTTGTGTAACCACTGGGAAATTATGAAAACTTGGCATGAATGATCAAGTATGGGTGGCCCTCCACAAGGTTGCTAAAATAAACTTGATCTATGCAGAACTTTATTTCAAAAGAAATCCTCTCCTCCAAACCAATGCTCACAACTTTATTACATTGACATTGGATCCAGTCATATGTAATGGGAAATAAATAACAGGCATTTCTGATTTGCCAGTAACTATGGCAACCAATTTAACTTTACTGTACCACTTTGCGCAACAACTTAAGATAGAATGTACTACTGAAGCAAGATCATGACCTCATTTGATATGCAATTAATGAATGGAATAAGGGTCATGACCCTCACTCCAGATCAGTATAAAACAAATCAAAGCACTCAAGGTACTGAGAGACTGCTGGCAGATAGATCAAATTCAGCTGATAATTTATAATTAGAATTGCAGGAAAATGTGATGAGTTTTTGGTCTTAAATCACCTATGCCTTTACCTAGTTAAACACTGTTTAATTAAGGCTTGATTTAGAATTATAGCTATTTAGTCCCCTACCGGTGTTCACACCGGAGGGGACTATAGGTTTGCCCTCCGTCTGTCCGTCCGTCCGTCTGTCTGTCCGCTCAAATCTGGATCCCGCGATAACTTAATAACTAAGCAAGCTAACTTGATGAAACTTGGTATATGACTAGATGGCAATGTGTAGATTATGCACGTCATTTTATTTTTGTTCTTCGACTAAAATTGTGGTTGCTATGGTAACGGAAATAGTGAAAATATGGCAAAAATGGGATCCCGCGATAACTAAGCAAGCAAACTTGATGAAACTTGCTATATGACTAGATGGCAATGTGTAGATTATGCACGTCATTTTATTTTTGTTCTTCGACTAAAATTGTGGTTGCTATGGTAACGGAAATAGTGAAAATATGGCAAAAATGGGATCCCGCGATAACTAAGCAAGCTAACTTGATGAAACTTGCTATATGACTAGATGGCAATGTGTAGATTATGCACGTCATTTTATTTTTGTTCTTCGACTAAAATTGTGGTTGCTATGGTAACGGAAATAGTGAAAATATGGCAAAAAATGGGATCCCGCGATAACTAAGCAAGCAAACTTGATGAAACTTGGTATATGACTAGATGGCAATGTGTAGATTATGCACGTCATTTTATTTTTGTTCTCCGACTAAAATTGTGGTTGCTATGGTAACGGAAATAGTGAAAATATGGCAAAAAATGGGATTGATTACCATATTGAGTCAAGGTGGAGCCGGTAGGGGACTTTATGTGTTGCATACAACACCAGTTACTTGTTCATATAAGTCCTGCCAACATTTTTCTCAGTGCCTTGATGGTTCTGTAGTTTATTGTTCTAAATTGATTTTTTATTTTGTCAAACTCATTTTCTCTCTGTAGTATATCAGTGTGTGGTAACTTAGCAACAATGACGTACACAAATGCATGCATATGGAAGAGGAGAAAGGACAATACTTATTATACCGTCTTCGTCTAATCTTCAATTTGCACTTCTTGTGACTTGTGAAGAGCAAACTGCGTATGATAAGGACTTTTTGTAACATTTTTTTCTCTTTTCTGAGCAGGCTAAAATGTTTTTTTTATCTTTGTTTGTGTGTGTGTATTTTTTTAAAAGCATGGATGATAACAAAAGAGTCGAAAATGTGTCGGTATCCTCCTGTACTATTGATTTGTTGTCATACCATATATTTTTTTAAGTAGAAATAGTTTTGCATAATTATCTCTATTTGCCAGAATTCAATGTTATACCTAACAAGTACATATGATTATTCATTATCTACCTATTAATTATTAGTGCACCAAATAGCCGAGTGTATCTTTTAAGTCTAATAACTGTTATAATCTACACTTCTATTGTAATGAAGCATCGCTGAATTATGTCTGCCCCATGTAGACAAAGATCCTGAAACTAAATCATTGGGATGATAAAACCAAACAACAACCCTTTACTTCATAGAGACTCATTTTGATGAATTGGCAAACAGAGGAGACCCAGATCAAACTGCTTCTGTGGGAGCGGTTTGATCAGGTTCTCCTCTGTTTGCTGACAGACAATATTGTAGCTCAGTTTTTACACAGTCTGCAGTGTGACAAAGAGAATCCATTATTTCATATATCATTTTAAGTTCAGTAAATTAATATTCATAAGATCATGAATTTTCATGAGGTAACATAAATTAAAGCCAAAACCACTATACAACAGATGATAGATAAACAGTACAAAGAATTAGACCACACATCTTTAACATTATGTTAACTACAGTTGAGACTGTCTTAACCCTTTCCCTCATATAGAATCATTTTGATGCACTCAGTAGGTACCACATAAAGCCTGATCTGCAGAAAGCCAAACTCAAACCTTACCAAATTTAATTACAAAATCCTCATTTCCAGACCACTGAGGAGCAGCAAACAGCTGTTCGCATAGGTCTTTTCATGGTGTCCTCTATGAGGAAAAGGGTTAATGACGGTCTGTTTCGTCTGACCCTAAATTCGCTCCAATGTATTTTCCTATATATATTACTACAGTGAAAACTGCCCATAACCACACCAGTTCATTACAACACCCTGTATTATCTGACACTTTTTGTTGGTCCCAATTTTAAAGGTATGTTCTATAATGACCTGTCTAATATCCGACAACCTGTCATATCCGACAACCTGTCATATCCGACAACCTGTCATATCCAACATTGGCATTTGGTGCCAGTGGGTGTCGGATAAGATAGGTTTTAGTGTATATGACTGAGACATATCTCACAGTTTACTGCCGTGGTTCTAGTGCCAATGATGCTAATGACTATCACTTTTTTTTTCTCCCCAGCCGTGCAGGGAGCAGCGAATGTGAGCCATGTGCTAGCGGACATTATACGGACAAACGGAAAACCACAAAGTGTACTGCTTGTAAGCTAGGTAGGAAATGTGTGTCAGAATTTCAAAATGATCAGAATTATATTTTTATTTTATTTTTGTACAAATTATCACCTCCTGACTTACAACTTTGATTGCTAAAACAAAGTTGACCTCTTAAGATGTGGTTATCATCAAATCATTATGATCAAATCTTAAAACTAATCACTGATGTATATTATATTATACTGTTGTCAGATGATACCCTGGTAAGTGATTAGAGTCCTTACGGTCCTCTTGTTTGTCTGTTATTCTTTTTTATTATACGCCGCCGGAGGCGGTCGTATATTGGCGTCATCTTCTCCGTCTGTCCGTCCGTCCGTACGTCCATATCTTGTGAACGCAACTCCTCCGACATTTCTGAATGAATTTTTTCAAAACTTGGTCAATGTCATGACTATAATGGGTAGATGTGCATGAAGTGGCGATTTTCCGGTTCATTGATTTTTACAAGATTTGTGTCCCTTGAAACTTAGTCTCTGTAGCTGATTGATACTGCAGCCTTGTGAACGCAACTCCTCCTACATTTCTGAATGAATCTTTTCAAAACTTGTTCAATGCCATTACTTTAATGGATAGATGTGCATGACGTGGCGATTTTCCGGTCCATTGATTTTTACAAGATTTGTGTCCCTTGAAACTTAGTCTCTGTAGCTGATTGATACTGCAGCCTTGTGAACGCAACTCCTCCTACATTTCTGAATGAATCTTTTCAAAACTTGTTCAATGTCATTACTATAATGGGTAGATGTGCATGAAGTGGCGATTTTCCGGTCCATTGATTTTACAAGATTTGTGTCCCTTGAAACTTAGTCTCTGTAGCTGATCGATATTGCAGCCTTGTGAACGCAACTCCTCCTACATTTCTGAATGAATCTTTTCAAAACTTGGTCAATGTCATTTCTATAATGGGTAGATGTGCATGAAGTGGCGATTTTCCGGTCCATTGATTTTTACAAGATTTGTGTCCCTTGAAACTTAGTCTCTGTAGCTGATTGATACTGCAGCCTTGTGAACGCAACTCCTCCTACATTTCTGAATGAATCTTTTCAAAACTTGGTCAATGTCATTACTATAATGGGTAGATGTGCATGAAGTGGCGATTTTCCGGTCCATTGATTTTGAAAAGATTTGTGTCCCTTGAAACTTAGTCTCTGTAGCTGATTGATATTGCAGCCTTGTGAACGCAACTCCTCCTACATTTCTGAATGAATCTTTTCAAAACTTGGTCAATGTCATTTCTATAATGGGTAGATGTGCATGAAGTGGCGATTTTCTGGTTCATTGATTTTTATACTACCCAGGCAACCACAATCTCAGGCCCCTGTCTTTTCATCATCTTTAGTGATTGCCTCACTTTGAGAAAAGTATATTTGTGAATATACTGCTCTTTCAGCTAAATTAATTAGTCTCATATACTTCATTATGAGCATATGCTTACAGAAATGTTAAAAGCAATAATTAAAAGGACCCTCTTGGTCTTTATATTTTGTGGCGGCGTATATTGTGGCAGCACTGACACTCTTGTCTTATTTTGTACCAGTTTTAAACCTGGTGCACTTAGGCAAGCTTGAACCAGAAAGTCTGTGTTCTATGTTCTCAAAAATAAAAGTTTACTTATGTATAATATCTGGACAGCCTATATATTCAGTTGGCATTGGAATATGATATTTGAGTTTCAGGCTGAGATCGCATTCATATTTTATAGAACAAGGAGCCATAATTGCATGTTTTTTTAAACCTTTCCCTCATATAGACTCATTTTGACGCACTCAATAGGTACCACATAAAGCCTGATCTGCAGAAAACCTCAGTTAAACCTTACCAAATTTAATTACAAAATCCTCATTTCCAGACCACTGAGGAGCAGTGAACAACATAAAACCTGATCAGCCTGCGAGTTACTCGCAGGCTGATCTGGTTTTATGTTGTTTGCATAGGTCTTTTCATGGTGTCCTCTATGAGGGAAAAGGTTAAAATGAGTCAGATCTGCTTACAGAGCCTAAAGTCAACTCTAAGTATGTAAGTTTTTTTTTCAAATGTCCATTTGTTCGTGTAGGAAGTGCAGATATTAAGTGTGAAAGTAATTTACCATTGTTTCAGGTCATTACCAGAATGAGACTGGACAGACAGACTGTGAGGAATGCTGGGAAGGTTCATATTGCAAGTCAGTAGTTAATGATATAAATACATATTTAGTTTGGAAATACGAAATGCTATTGTAATCTTTAGAAAGAAAAAATAAATACAAAATAATAAGAAATATTTAGTACAAAATCATCAAGGATGATCAAATGATAAAGTAATATTTAGAAGGAAATGATAAAGAAATGATAGACATGAAATGATAGTAATGTTTTGTATGAATTTAAAAGAAGTTTCTGCAATATGCTAATTTATAAGAAATTCATATTCACGAAATGCTGAAAGGAAGGTTTGAAAAGATGAGAAATATCCAAATATTCTGTTTGTTTTGATAGCACTGCAGGTTGTATAGAATGCAAGCAATGTGAGGTTGGTCACTATAGCAACGTTACTGGCTCCATCAGCTGCATGCAATGTGAGAAGGGTCACTATAGCAACGAGACAGGTGCTGTCTACTGTGATCCTTGTGACAAAGGTAAGTGTTATTTTTATATAGATATTTAATATAAACCAAGTCACAGCCTCAGAGCAGGAGAAGGAGAAGCATGTCTTTATTCAGTCATATATGTATTCTCTAAGAAGATAAGAATACACTCATTTATTGTAAGGATTGTCATAAAAAAAATCCAACAATTTGCTTTGACTCTTTACAGAAAATAAAAAAATTCACAGTTGTCGCCATATGGAAAGAACAGTTTTGATTGGTAAAAAATAGATATCTAATATATAAATACCACTGCATCATGGGCAACAAATGGGAGTGATACTTTTTAAATGATGGTTAAAACATGCAGTTGTAAACTTATAATCCCATGGGTGATATGTGGAAAGTAACACAATGAATAGCTTGTTGGTATCCATAGATATATTCCTTTTCTAGTCTCTATGGTTGCAGCATTCTTGACCTTTTACTCACCAAAGTTATAGCACCAGTTAGACATGTTATGCACATGCATCTAAAACAACAACAAAAACAAAATAAAAACAAAGAACTTAAGAATATTTGCCTCCAAGAACATCTCTAAATTCATTTTTTAGCTTGACTATTCGAAGAATATGAGAGCTATTGTAGTCACCCTGGCGTCGGCGTTGCAGCTTTTGGTTAAAGTTTTGCGTGCAAGTTACTATCAACCTTATATCTCAATAACCATTTATGGAATTGACTTGAAAGTTTATAAATATGTTCATGGGCATCAGACAACCAAGGTAGATAACTCTTGACTGAATTTAATATGAATTATGGCCCCTTTTTAGCTCACATGAGCACAACGTGCTCAAGGTGAGCTTTTCTGATTGCCTTTTGTCCGTCGTCCGTGCGTGCGTGCGTCCGGCGTCAACAATTGCTTCAAACAACATCTCCTCCTAAACGGCTTGGCCAATTTGAAAAATATTTTGCAGGAATGTTCCTTGGATGAAGCTCTACTAAAGTTGTATAAATGGTTCTGGTCCATTGCATAATTAGGTCACAGGAGCTAAAAATAGATTTTAAAAATGCAAACTTTGAAAATCTTCTTCTGCAAAACTGCAAGGCCTAGAGCTTAGATATTTGGTATGTAGCATCATCTTATGGGCCATTACCAAGATTGTACAAATCATAGCCCTACGGTGATAAATGCTCCCGCACCAGGGGTCACTTGTTTTACATGGAGTTATATAGGAAAATCTTTAAAAATCTTCTTCTATGAATCCATTAGGCCAAGAGCTTAGATATTTAGTATGATAAATGCCCCCGCACCAGGGGTCACTTGTTTTACATATAGTTATATAGGAAAATCTTTAAAATTTTTAATCCATAAGGCCAGAGATTATTTGGTTTTACCAAATTTTACAAATCATACCCTATGGTGATAAATGCCCCGCACCATTGGTCACTTGTTTTACATAGAGTTATATAGGAAAATCTTTAAAAATCTTCTTCTATGATTCCATTAGGCCTAGAGCTTAGATATTTGGTATGTAGCATCATCTTATAGTTCATTACCAAGATTGTTCAAATCATAGCCCTATGGTGATAAATGCCCCCGCACCAGGGGTCACTTGTTTTACATAGAGTTATATAGGAAAAACTTTAAAAATCTTCTTCTATGAATCCATAAGGCCTAGAGCTTAGATATTTCATATGTAGCATCATCTAATGGTTCATTACCAAGATTGTTCAAATCATAGCCAAACGGTGATAAATGCCCCCGCAATAGGGGTCACTTGTTTTACATAGAGTTATATAGGAAATTCTTTAAAAATCTTCTTCTATGAATCCATAAGGCCTAGAGATTAGATATTTGGTATGTAGCATCATCTAATGTTCATTACCAAGATTGTTCAAATCTCCAAATGGTGATAAATGCCCCCGCAAGGGGTCACTTGTTTTACATAGAGTTATATAGGAAAATCTTTAAAAAAATCTTCTCTATGAATCCATAAGGCCTAAGTTAGATTTTTGGTATGTAGCATCATCTAATAGTTCATTATCAAGATTTTCAAAATGGTGGCCCTTTGGAGATAAATGACCCCGCACTAAGTCTTCTCCCCTGAAACCATAAGGCCCAGTGCTTATATATTTGGTGTGTAGTATTGTCAGGGCTAAAATGTTTAAGATTGAGTTATATCAGAATTCTTGTCTGTTTAAAAACCTTGTAATCAGTTGTAGCAATGGTACTCAGGTGAGCGTTTCAGGGCCATCATGGCCCTCTTGTTAACTTAGAAACTTTGGTTAAAGTTTTGCATGCAAGGTTCTTTCATGCTAATATCTGTATCCAGGCATGGGATTGATTTGAAACATCTTTAATATTTAGGGGTATCATACTTCATGGTAGATAACTCTTGATGAATATGTTACAAATTATGCCCTTTTAACTTAGAAATTTGGTTAAAGTTTTGCATGCAAGTTACTTTCATGCTTATATCTCAGTAATCAGTCATGGGATTGATTTGAAATATCTTTAATATGTTAAAGAGTATCATACTTTAAAGGAAGATAACACTTGATGGAATAAATTAAAAATTATGACCCCCTTTTAACTTAGAATTTTGGTTAAATTTTTGCATTCAAGCTACTATCCAGCTTATATCTCAGAAATTGCTTGTGGAATTGACTAGAAAGTTAAGGAGTGTCTTCAAGGGCATCAGAAAACAGGAGGATAACTTTTGGACTGATGCAAATTATGGCCCTTTTCTAACTTGGATTTTTGGTTTAAGTTTTGCATGCACAGTGTTATTGTGCTTATGTCTCAGTAAATAGGCATGGGATTGATTTTAGACATCAGAAATATATTAAGGGGTATCAGACTATCAAGGTACCGGTATATCATTTTTGACTATTATTATGTACAGGGAATGTGAAGGGCAAGAATTGAAATAGATTTCATTTGATTTACCAACAAGCATTTTGAATAGTCGAGCGTGCTGTCCTCTGACAGCTCTTGTTTTCCTATATAAATAAATTTCTATATACGTGTATATTAATACCCAATGGCTAAGTGCAGGCAAGTATCCAGGCATACACACTTGCAATTTATCAGAAAAATAGTGAAAAAAATAACCATGTTTGAAATATAAAAATGACAAAGAAAATAAATATCCTGTACCATTAAATTATATATCTAGAGTGGATTATTTACCATCTAATCTTGGAACCCCAAATCCCCACATCTAGCCCCAATGGCAGTATCACTGGGATATATGTACTTGGCATAAAATTCAAAATCATTAAAGTACTTTCATGTAGTGTGTATTTCATAATTGCATGTCTATGGAAATTAAGCCACTTTTGTGTGTGTGTTTGGGAGGGTGCTGATTTATTTCTTGTAGTTAATCAAGGAAAAAATGTTGATAAAATAAATACTGTAGTCAAAATGATGTCATTTACAATATAAAGTAAAGGGTTTAAATATCATTTTGTGGTTATTTTACAAATAGGTAGCCAGAAATGATGTACATGTAGATAAAAATAAACAGAAAGAAATTTCGAAAATTAAAAATCATGTAAGCAAAGAATTTAAACAACATATAGACATGTGTCTTTATTTATTTCAATTTGTCAATTCTTATATTAAGAGGAAACTTGGCTTTTGGGATCAGCGTTTCAAGGAAAATATTATGGATGAACAATATTGAATATTGGGTTAGAATCAAAATAATCAATGTCTGTGTTTTGTTGTGTTTTGAACCACAAGTTTCTTGTTCAGGAGCTAATAATTATATCAATCTGCCTTCACCCTTGTGATATTATAATCCTTACCTGAACCCTAAATCTATGGTTAAATGCACAATAAAACACAGATAGAGATTGATTATTTCTTAACCCTTTCCCTCATAGAGGACACCATGAAAAGACCTATGCGAACAGCATAAAACCAGATCAGCCTGCGAGTAACTCGCAGGCTGATCAGGTTTTATGCTGTTCGCTGCTCCTCAGTGGTCTGGAAATGAGGATTTTGTAATTAAATTTGGTAAGGTTTAACTGTGGTTTTCTGCAGATCAGGCTTTATGTGATATCTATTGAGTGCGTCAAAATGAGTATATATGAGGGAAAGGGTTAAATAATAAATTGAGCAGTATTATATATACTGGGGATTTTAGTCTGTAAAACTTGAGAGAAACAGGCTAGGTCTACTATAGGTGGAGGGTTGATTTTGACACTGTTATAACAATTATTCTATATCTTTTGGTCACCCCCTGATGTATGTACAAATTGTGTGAAACAAAGTACTTATTTTATGTATGAGTAATACATCCTTCATTGTAAATGATTTGTTTTAGCATCTATTGTATGTAAAATCAATATTTAATCATAATGATAATGTTTAATCAATACCTTAAATTAAGTTCCATAATTACACAGACAGCTATGTTACACTTTTTCTAAGTCTAAATTGTATTACTTAACTGTCTTTATAGTTCATTGTTCACCTTTTTTTTCAAATGATTTTTTTATGATTACTTTTTCTTCTCAGTACCAGTATATAATTATTATCATTTCACTGTAGCCCTGCTATAACACTGGTGTGGTATGCACAGTATCAACCTGCATTATAAACAGGGAACATTATAGAAATAAGCACACTCGACCCACTCACTCTGTCTTAATGTTTGTATTTGGCAGTCATTTTCTTGCAAATTTCACGTGCAATCAATATTTTTATATTTATTTCAAATGCTATTCTCAATCAATACATTTTGATATTGAAAGAAAAATTACATTTTTTTAACCTTATTGCTTCATTATTGAGTTATTTCCGTTATTATGATTAACAGGATACTTAAACATATCTTTCCAGGCCAATTCCAGAATGAGACTGGGCAGGCAATATGTAAACCCTGTCTCCTTGGAGACTTTAAGTAAGTCCACAAGAGTTGTTTCCCTTTTACTACAAATGATTGCAATCTATAAATATATGAATGAATATCTTCGCTAGGACAAACTGTTATATTTCACAATAAAGGTGCTGATACCAGGTCAGAGATAAGGTATGAACTCTCTTTTCAGTCTTTTAACATTGATTTTTGATTTATGCTATCCAGTCAGGATATAAGTAGGGTATAAGAGCTGGACGTTCATGTCATGAAATGACAGAAAAAGGATAAATGGTAAAGATTGTAAAAACAAATACAAAAAAATATCCTGTTTAACTTTATCTGGTACTTGACGTTTTTCTTGAAGAAGTCCAGATGTTTAACCCTTTCATTCTTATTGGTCATCTAACAAAGAAACATGTCTATTTATTATTTTGTTGTAGGTGTGTTTAGTATTGAACTCTAATCAGAACTTTAGTAGATATTTATTTAGTTTCTTATAATAAGAGGTAGGAGTATGTGTGGAGGGGCTGTAGTCATCAGATGGTATACTCCCAAACATTCCTTTCCAGTGACCAGATGGGCATGGAGAAGTGTAAGCCCTGTGATGTTGGTTACCATAGTAACAAAACTGGCTTGACCACCTGTGTGCCATGTGAGAAAGTGAGTTACCATAACAACTTGTCGAACGAAATAAATTGTGCAAATGATAAGTTGGCTACACCTTTTTTTCCTGATATTGTGCTTCTTTATATCTATACTTTAGACTGAAACAGTTTTCAACAAGCTATTGAACACAGACATGTTTACACCATATCAAAGCTATTTTTCCCAATTATAAAAGGTTAAGTCAATTTTAAGAAGGTAAAACTGAAGATTTAATAGTCATTTTGAAGTATTTTTATTTCATGATAATTAAGAAAAGTTTATTTTAGTAGGCTTTTGGGATTATCTTTTGCAATATTATCCATATATTTATCTTTAAAAAATCCACCCAGTAGATTATACCCCTGCTACTTAACCCTTTCCCTCATATAGACTCATTTTGATGCACTCAATAGGTACCACATAAAGCCTGACCTGCAGAAAACCACAGTTGAACCTTACCAAATTTAATTACAAAATCCTCATTTCCAGACCACTGAGGAGCAGCGAACAGCATAAAACCTGATCAGCCTGCGAGTTACGTTCGCATAGGTCTTTTCATAGTATCCTCTATGAGGGAAAGGGTTAAAGTGAAGTTGGGGCCATATAAAAATCATCTCAATGTCCTATTTAGTCACATTGCATCCCTTTTTACATAGCATTATTTTTTTTTTATAAATATTGTTAAGTCAAGACTATGTATCTATGTATTCATTACTTTCAATGATAACTTATTATGAAAACTCCCCAGATAGGTAGAATGTACTGATATTTCTACTAGTAATAAAGTGACATTTGTGACATTATAAACAGGATTGAGCATTTTAATGAAAGGAGTCTCAGTTATCCCTTTGATTAACATGTGTATACTTTCATATAGACACATTTTGATGCATTAGCAAACAGAACAGACCCAGATCAGACGTCTCCTGTCTGATTTTACACAGTTTGAATAGCAAAGAAAAATCCATTGTTTTATTTACCGTTTAAAGTTTTCAGCAATTCTTAAATTAACATGAATATTAAAAATATTAATATGAGGTAAAGGTTTGAACTGTATGGTTTTCTTATGATCAATATGGCTATCTTCTACATATTGTTTATAAGGTTAAGAGTTGATCATTTTGTGTTTCCTCACTTGCACTGTTACTGTGTATCAGGGTCATTATACAAACAAGACCGGGACTGTGAACTGTGAGGGGTGTGACAAAGGAACCCACCAGCCTGAGCCTGGACAGACCGGCTGTCTCCCATGTGATGCTGGCATGGAGACCAGGGATAAAGGAAGAGCAGAGTGTGTCCCCTGTCTAAATGGGACCTACAAGGAAGCGGCTGGTTCAGAAATGTGTGAGGCATGCCCCCCAGGTTGGTGATACATCCAGTTTTAAACAATTCTGAAGTAATTAAGTACATGTATGTATATTGTTCTTTTGAATGTTTGCCATCTGTCATATGAAGCAATACATGAAAAAAGAGGTATGCTTTTTTTCCCCACCCTATCTTATCAATTGCAAATAATGTTTATGAATAATATTGAAATAGTAGAATAGTGACACCTCTTCTTTTTGTGTCACCTGCTGTATGCAGAGGTAACACATAGGGATCACTTTTCCATTGTCCGTCCGTCCGTCTGTCCGTCCGTCCTTCCGTCCGTCCGTGCATCCATCATATTTTTCCAGCACACTTCTGCAGGTGACACACATGTTCCAGAGAACTCTTGTTGTTACATTTAAATCATATCTGGATAATAAATCTGCATCTGATTGTGAAGAATTTACAACTTATAAAATGAAATATGAAGGTCTTGCCTTTCACATAATATAAGCATAAACTTATCAATAGCAAAATGCAGATGATAGTGAAAATAAGGAACCTGACAAGTTTTCAATGTTCCTTAAGTCCACAATATCATCCAGAAAAAATCTCAGTCTTGAATTAACCCTTTCCCTCATAGAGGAAACCATGAGAAGACCTATGCGAACAGCATAAAACCAGATCAGCCTGCGAGTAACTCGCAGGCTGATCAGGTTTTATGCTGTTCGCTGCTCCTCAGTGGTCTGGAAATGAGGATTTTGTAATTAAATTTGGTAAGGTTTAACTGTGGTTTTCTGCAGATCAGGCTTTATGTGGTACCTATTGAGTGTGTCAAAATGAGTCTATATGAGGGAAAGGGTTAAAAACTGGGTCAAAGTGAGTTCAAAACCATATTGGAAAAAAGATTTTAAAGTAGATTAAATGTATGATTTCCATAAAGACTTGGTGAAGGAGTGTGAGTATGACCTGTTTGTAAACAGCCAAATGGTTCTGAAACAAACAGACATCTGTTTATACCCCAGCTTTACAGAAGAGGTGGCTATAAGGAGTCATGCTTTTTAGCTCACCTGAGCATAGCTCAGGGTGAGCTTTTGGGATACTTGATTGTCCGTCGTCGGTCAACAATTTTGATGTTTACACACTAGAGGCCACAATTTTGATCCAGTCGTCCTCAAACTTGGTCAGAATGTTTTGTCTTGATGATACCTTGAACCCTTTCGAAAATGGGTCAGGTTGGATCAAAAAGTAGGTCAAATCTTAGAAAATCTTGTTTACACACTAGAGGCCACAATTTTGATCCAATCTTCCTCAAACTTGGTCAGAATATTTGTCTTGATGATATCTTGAACCCTTTCGAAAATGGGTCAGGTTGGATCAATGAGTAGGTCAGTAGGTCAAATCTTAGAAAAATCTTGTTTACACACTAAAGGCCACATTTTGATCAATCTCCTCAAACTTGGTCAGATTGTTTGTCTGATGATATCTCGAACCAGTTTGAAAATGGGTGGGGCTGGACAGAAATGTAGGTCAGTAGGTCAAATCTTAGAAAAATCTTGTTTATACTCTGAGGGCAACATTTTTGGTCCAATCATCCTCAAACTATGGCAGAATGTTTGTCATGATGATATCTTTTGTGGATGGGGTCAGAAAATTCCTAAACATTGTTTCACTCTAAAGCAATCTGTTTTGTACAGGCAATGAATGATACTTTTCTCAGGTGAGCGATCTAGGGTCATCTTGGCCCTCTTGTTGTATCTTGTACCATTACATCTTCTCCAGTATTGTCCTACACTCTCACTAGATGAAGATACATGTAGGATGGGATACTGTCACTGGTGGCCGAGTGGTTAGAGCTTCCGCCTTGGGAGCGGGAGGTTGTTGGTTTGATCCCCAGTCACAACATACCAAAGTCGTTAAAAATGGTACTGGTATAGCTTCCTTGCTTTGCACTCAGCATATGATGGTAGTTTCAGGACTGGTTGGCCCGGTGTCAGGATAATGTGACTGAGTGTGGTATTGTGTCACATGTCTACGGCATGATACTGCAGTGTGGCAGCACTACATCTGTCTTAAGTAGACAGTCTCCAAATGACTGAAATACTATCTCTGGGATGTTAAACAGAACATACAAACAGAGAGGGATACTGGGAATGAATCATTTATTGCTAGTATGGTTGTGTTTGATTCCAGGTCATTATTCGGACAGTCAGTTGAACCTGAACTGCAGTGCATGTTCACCAGGACAATACCAGGCCTCCAGTAACATGTCCCACTGTGATCTGTGTGGGGAAAACACCTTCTCCAGGTGAGGGACATTAAGCTTCCATAGACATGAGAAACTTACCACTTAGAACTCTCTTCATGTGTCTTGCATCATGTGTCTTTAACTTCTGTGAAACCAACTGTCAGAACTTAATTTCATTTGGCACATATTGTCATCTCATGGTTGTCTACCATAATTGCTAAAAAATGAAAGTAATTCCTTGAAAAATAAGGCACCAATAGTGTTGCCTAGTTTCCTTATATACTCTTTATAGAAAATTTCAAATTTCTTCATCTGTGAAACCAACTGTCAGAATTTAATTTCATCTCATATATGGTCACCTAATGGGCTGTCTATCACAATTGCTAAAATAAAACCGTTCCCTTGAAAAATAAGGCCCCTAAGAGGTTGGCTAGTTTGATAGAAAATTTCAAAATTCTTCTCTATTGGAACTGATGTTCAGATTTAATCCATACCATAATTGCTTAACCCTTTCCCTCATAGAGGATACCATGAAAAGACCTATGCGAACAGCATAAAACCAGATCAGCCTGCGAGTAACTCACAGGCTGATCAGGTTTTATGCTGTTCGCTGCACCTCAGTGGTCTGGTAATGAGGATTCTACAATTAAATTTGGTAAGGTTTGAGTCTGGCTTTCTGCAAATCAGGCTTTATGTGGTACCTATTGAGTGCGTCAAAATGAGTCAATATGAGGCAAAGGATTAAGAGTTTTTGATACCTTGAGAATTGAGGCCTCAAGATGATTGACTAACTAAAGAGTTCTTTACATTTGCAAATTTGAACAAATTTTGTGCAAATTTTGTGCATGAACAAAAAGATATTTATGACACTAATTAATTGCTTTTAATGTAACTAAAAAGTATAACTAAATTCTATTTTTTCAGTATTTTGACAGAATTTGACAAAATTATTTTAAACTTTTATTCATTACTAATTTAAGTTCACTAATAAAAATACTAATAAACAAAAGGTGGAACAAACGATCAAGGCAGTTTGTAGTTTACTTCTTTTATTCTGATCGACGTTTTGACTCAACCTGAGTCTCCATCAGGATATTTATATAGCAAAATCAAATCACTGAAGTATAAAACATGGTTCCATTGTGCATGTCTATTTTTTGTAACAAATTGTTACTAAGGATTTTATAAAAAAAAATGAAACTAAAAGTGTTAATAATAAATGAAAATTGTCTAATTTGAATTGAAGATGTCATAGATGGAGTAAATAAAAATGTCTCTCTCTGATAAAATTGTATTTCAAGGCATAATGTGCTGTTGCTGTCAGAGTTGGTGGGTTGTTGTTGTTATCCTGTCCTTTTTTGTTGGTGATGGTGGTGGGGTGATCAGTGGGTGGATATTAATCATTTCCTCCAGTATTTCGTCAATGGAAGGTTGTTGTTGTTGTTTTTGTTCTGGTTTCAACCTTTTTTTCTCTCCCGGGATGATATGAAATTTAGGGGTGGTTCCCTTAGTTAGTCTTTCAAATGGTGGTGTCCATGGTTTTGGAGGTTCCACATCGATTTTGAATTTGGCTGGGACTTTTGTTCTGTAAGTGGTCAGCTCAGTTTTATAGATTTTCAAACTGTGAAGTCTTGAAATGTATGTAGGATTTCTTGCAATTGGTGCATTCAAAGACTAACCTCTTTTTGTTATGGGTTGCAAAGTGTTGGTTGAAGTGGCTGATGGTACCTTTTATGAATTTGTTACAGCTTCGGCATTGTCGTAGTTTGGTAGAAATCTCCGTATTCGCTGATAATGGTGTGTGTGCAGGTTTTTTTTTTTTGTTCCCATCTTACTGAATTAGATTTAATCCCAACTGTTGTTGAGTTTGAAATAACGCAATATAAACTTCTTCCGTTCGTAATCGAATGTAGATGTTGTTAGGGGTGATAGTAAGTATGGTGATGTCGACGTCATCTATGCCGTGATTGATGGCGCTAAAATGCGCGGATACAGGTTTGTATTGATTCCCGGTTCGTATCATTAATGTGACCATGAAGTCTTTCTCGTATTGTGTTCCCTGTTTGTCCAATATATTGTATACCACATTTACGACATGTTATTAAGTATATGACACTGCTGGTTGTGCAGTTATACGTACCCTTTAATTTAAGAACGTTCCTTGTTGTATTGGATACCGCGGTATTTTTGGCGGTTTTAGCAGTTTGCAGGCCGTGCAGTTTTTATCGCATGGAGCGGATAAGTTCATTAACAGTCTGTTGGGGCTAGCATTATAATGGAACCCATTATATCTGTACTGTATTGTAAGTAGCATTATAATGGAACCCATTATATCTGTACTGTATTGTAAGTAGCATTATAATGGAATGCTTTATAATGGATCTGCTCTGTATTGTGTGTTACAGTAACCCAGGAGCTTTGGGTTGTATCAACTGCCCTAGGGGCCACGAGGCTCTTTATACAGGTGCCTACCAGTGTGACGAGTGTAAGAAAGGTAGGTGTCCAGGATGGGGTCACAGGGTTTTCTTGAATTTACATGTATTCACTTAAATTTTGTTCTACAATGATGAGCAAGCAGTCATGTTTTGGATAGTAGTAGACTAGCCTCTAGTGTGATAAGTAAAACATTTGAATTTCAATTAATTTCACTGCAGTTACCTAAGTCTTGCTTGTCTAATTTGCTCGTATATTGGCCATATAAACAACAAGTGGTTTCTGTTATAAAATAGTTCTACTTAATCTAGTGACTAGCCTACTGTGGTGATGTATATACTCTGTACTTCATGAATATTCATGTACAAATTTTAGAATATTAATTTACTGAAGCTTTTAATGGTTTATGAAACAATTGACTTTTCAATGCTGTGCAGATTTTGTAGAAGCGACAATGTTGTATGAAAAACTGAGGAGGACTGAGATATATCCTGGAAAAAAATATCTGATCTGGGTGTGCTCTTATTGCATATGGGTTAAAAAATCATGTTTGTGTAAAGAAAAGGGATATGATCATTATGTGGAAGGGTAAAAGTACTGCTACGAGCCAGGAAACATCAAGAGGATTAGTACATGCTGTTTCCCAAACAATGTAAAGAAAAAGAAAATACATTTCATCAGCTTACCACTTTGAACCCGTCAGGAAAATGACCATTGCTTTTTAGCTCACCAGAGCACTTGTGCTCAAGATGAACTTTTGTGACTGACTTTTGTCCGTCTTGTGTCATCCGTTGTCAACAATTACTTGTGAACACTCTAAAGGCCACAGTTTTGGAACAATCTTCATGAAACTTAGTCAGGATGTTTGTCTACATGATATTGTGTGGATGAGTTTGAAATTGAGTCACATGGGGTCAAAAACTAGATCACCAGGTCAAATCTTAGAAAGACCTTGTGAACACATTAGGGGCGACTTCTTTGCCCAACCTTAATGGAATTTGGTCAGAATGTTTGCCTACATAATATCTCAAATGAGTTTGAAATTGGGTCATTGTGAACACTCTAGAGGTCACATTTTTTGCGTTACCTCCATGTAAGTTTATGAGAATGTTTGTTTACATAAAATCTTGGATGAGTTCAAAACTGAGTCACATGGGGTCAAAAAGTAGGTCACCAGGTCAGATCATAAAAAAATCCTTGTGAACACTGTAGAGGCTACATTTTTGTCCCAGTCTTCATAAAACTTGACAAGAAGGTTGTTTGCATGAAATCCCAGATGAGTGCAAATTTAGGTAGGGTCAAAATCTAGGTCGCTAAGTCAAATGTTAGAAAAATATTGCAAACACTTTAGATGCCATACTTTTGGTAATCATGCCTAACACAGCAACCTTACTCAGGTGAGCGACACAGGGCCATCTTGGTCCTCTTGTTTATAAAACCAGATCAGCCTGCTTGACATGAAGACTACTCCAATTTTTGCTTCCAGTCAATATCTGTAAGATTGAAACATTACATTTGATTCCCTGCTTCTGGTAAACATATTTAGAAAATATTCAAAAATGATTTATCCTGTTGTACACCATAAACAATCAGAGTTTTAATTTTCAAATTCCTGTTTATTTTAAAGAAAAAATATGTTCTAGGATAAAAATAAATGATGCCAAAATATTAAAACTTATGACACTTGGTGTAATTGAGGTGCCTTAGGGGAGAAAAATGAAGAAAAAAAGAGGAAGAATATAGCTAGAAATAAGAATATTTGATTGTTACAATAGGAATTGTATTTTTAGCTCACCAGAGCACAAAGTGCTCAGGGTGAGCTTTTGGGATCACCCTTCGTCCGTCGTCCTTCGTCGTCCGTCGTCTGTCGTCCGTCGTCCTTCGTCAACAATTTGCTTTAAATGACATCTCCTCTGAAACCGCTGGACAGAATTTGATAAAACTTGGCATGTATGATCCTTGGGTGGGCCTCTACAAAAATTGCTCAAATAAAGTTGATCCATGAAGAACTCTGGTTGCCATGGCAACAAATAGAAAAAATAATTGAAAACTTTGAAAATCATCTCCTCTGAAACTGCTGGACAGAATTTGATAAATCTTGGCATGTATGATCCTTGGGTGGGCCTCTACAAAAATTGCTCAAATAAAGTTGATCCATGAAGAACTCTGGTTGCCATGGCAACAAATAGAAAAACTAATTGAAAACTTTGAAAATCATCTCCTCTGAAACCGCTGGACAGAATTTGATAAAACTTGGCATGTATGATCCTTGGGTGGGCCTCTACAAAAATTGCTCAAATAAAGTTGATCCATGAAGAACTCTGGTTGCCATGGCAACAAATAGAAAAAATAATTGAAAACTTTGAAAATCATCTCCTCTGAAACCGCTGGACAGAATTTGATAAATCTTGGCATGTATGATCCTTGGGTAGGCCTCTACAAAAATTGCTCAAATACAGTTGATCCATGAAGAACTCTGGTTGCCATGGCAACAAATAGAAAAAATAATTGAAAACTTTGAAAATCATCTCCTCTTAAACCGCTGGACAGAATTTGATAAAACTTGGCATGTATGATCCTTGGGTGGGCCTCTACAAAAATTGCTCAAATAAAGTTGATCCATAAAGAACTCTGGTTGCCATGGCAACAAATAGAAAAAATAATTGAAAACTTTGAAAATCATCTCCTCTGAAACAAATGGTCAGAATTTATTTTCCTTTGGCACAAATAGTCACCTCATGAATGTCTACCATAATTGCTAAAATAAAGTTTATCTCTGGTTTGTCATTTGATTTCCTTATAGAAAAAATCATCTTGAATATGCTGATTTACACTGGTGAGTGTTTATGGCCCTTGGGCCTCTTGTTTTTTAACTTTTGGACATAGAAAGTAAATGTTTTCTGTGGCCATTCCTGAAAAATAATGTGATCATACATTATATTACCCATGTAGCTCAGGTTACAGCCTACTCTGGTATTTAACCCTTTCCCTCATATAGACTCAGTTTGACGCACTCAGTAGGTACCACATAAAGCCTGATCTGCAGAAAGCCAAACTCAAACCTTACCAAATTTAATTATAAAGTCTTCATTTCCAGACCACTGAGGAGCAGCAAACATTATAAAACCTGATCAGCCTGCGAGTTACTCGCAGGCTGATCTGGTTTTATGTTGTTCGCATAGGTCTTTTCATGGTTTCCTCTAATCTATGAGGGAAAGGGTTAAGCGATCTTCCTTGGTGAGAAAAGTTATCTGATAGATAACGGGTCAAAAATGAATATTTATGAACTGACTTTATGTTACCAAGGCTACTACAAAGACCAATCAGATGGAGAGCCATGTGTTCCATGTCAAGATGGGTACTATGTGACCAATACAGGAGCGTTCCATTGTAAATCCTGTCCCCAGGGTTACTTTTGTCCTGTAAGTGATGCATCCCTGTTTTAGACAATATCCTTTTTGTCTTTCACTTTTGATCTGATTCTTTTATTATCATATCGCTGTATGCCATTTTCTGTGTTATATTTTTAGGTGATCCAAAAAGTAGAATTAAATTCAGTGGTACATGCTTCATCTACTATAGACATACAGACAAACAGAGACAGACAGACAAACAGACTGATGAGATAGATATTTGTAGTTATACATCAGTACCAAATCTGTGACCATTTTAACCTGTGCTAATTTTTTATATTTAGTTTATATATTTTGCTTTCATTTTCAGTATACATGTATTCAGTTCATTTTTATATTCCACACATACATTGTATTATTTGATAGTATAATATGTTACCCGATAGCGATTTTAAACATACTCTGTCAGAGGAACAGATAAGCTGCCCATCTGCGTATTTTACGCAAATAAAATGGACCAATAAGTTAACATTTCAATTCTGTGCGTACCATTTACGCATGAAAAAACGGCTTCACTCAATTCTTTTTAATTCCTTGTGTATCTAATTCCATTGCTGTCGATGTTTTAACAAACAGCTGATTGTCACTTCTTGCTTTAAACTGTATTGCCTTCAAGAACCATTGATCATTTGACATTTGTACAGTCAAAACTTCAGGAGCATCTGGTGCACTTTGATGTCTAAACAGGGTTGTCAATAGTACCCCAGTCCATCAATAGTAGACAGGGCTAAAATGCACAATATTATCTTCGTTGGGTTGTCTTTTTTTAACGTTAAGATGTTTATGCAACTTAGAAATTAATTATATGCAAAGCAAAGAATAAAATAATGATAACATGCGAATATATATCTTTTTTCATAAAAAAAAAGATTATTGCTTTATTTTCAATTATGCCACATTTGTCTCGTGAATTAGACCTTGTTATCTGTACCTTCTGGCGAGAAAAACAAAATGTCACTTCGAGGTAGAAAATCAAGTTCTAGGAAACCATCCCTGACAAGTAATCAAAATATACTTCTCAGGTATTGTAGATTAAGCCACCTTTTAAGGTAAGAAAAAGTTTCACTCAAAAAAGTAAAATATTTACTTAAAAATTACTCATAAGAAACGGATTTCACTCAAATAGTACAAAAACAGGGAGTGATCACTCAATTGAAGCCATTTCTTATCTGTTCCTCTGCTCTGTAATTCAGTATTCTGTAAAGATTATATACATGTATTTCATACATGTATATAAAATGTATATATGGATTTATAATGTACAATCATTGATGTTAATATTCATATTGAATGATTGATTATTGATTAATATATTAACACATGCTATAATTATTCACATTGTGATTCTGTGCTCCAGAATGCAGGAGACAATCCTGTACCCTGCCCCGTGAATCGCTACTGTCCTGGGGGAACATCAGCCCCTATAGGGTGCCAGGAGCCGTGGTATGTTATTGACCACAGTAAGGGGTGTGTCGCGTCCGGGGAGCTGATTGGTGTGTCAGTAGGATGCTCAGTTGGTATGTACCAGGTGACCTTTCTTTAATATAAAGAAATGAATGTATATACATTTATTACAGGGGTGTACAATTTTAAGAATGATGACATAGAAATGGTCTGGTTTTTGACTGTTTATCACTCTCCCTGCACTAGTGTTCACTACATGTAGTGGAATGGTACTCCTCTGCTTAACTGTGGTATTAGTGATCTTTTGGGCTTGTCTTGAATTCACAATGATTTCAAAACAATTTTAACACTATACCTTATAAATATTCATGTACAAGTTTATGACTTGATGAATGATATTTTACAGAACTTGGATTGATATCTGAAACTGGATTTTTCTTTGACATGCAGATTATATAAAGTCTGATCTACAAACAAGGGAGACCCTGGTCAGGCAGCTCCTGTAAGGAGCTATATAATGTTGGTCTGCTCTGTTTGCCAATGTGTCAAAATGAGTCTATATGAGATGAGTGCTATTTTGTTTTTTGTTTTTACATCTTGATAAGTGTTTGCTATGTTTTACATCTTGATAAGTGTTTGCTGTGTATTACATCTTGATAAGTGTTTGCTATGTATACATCTTGATAAGTGATTACTATGTATTTTTAAGGTGTAAAATGATGCTTTATATATTTACTGAGTGCATAATTATACAATAACAAATTATCAAGATGATTAAAGTTGATGACCGATGATCATCTGATGTTGTACACAATGATATTCATACCTTCTTGAAAAAGACAAGGAATTTACGTGGTAACCATGAAAAGATCCTAAATTCAATCAATCTCCTTCAAAAGTACCTATATTTTCATGTCTTGCCTTATTTTTGGGGCATTATTTTTTTTTCTGGGCCTAATTTGGTTAACCCTTTCCCTCATACAGACTCATTTTGACGCACTCAATAGGTACCACATAAAGCCTGATCTGCAGAAAACCACAGTTAAATCTTACCAAATTTAATTACAAAATCCTCATTTCCAGACCACTGAGGAGCAGCGAACAGCATTAAACCTGATCAGCCTGCAAGTTACTCGCAGGCTGATCTGGTTTTATGCTGATGCATAGGTCTTTTCATGGTTTCCTCTATGAGGGAAAGGGTTAAGTAATGAAATTAATCAAAAGAGTTTACTCCTACCAAAGAGGACCAGTGAGATAACTATTTCATATCACATATAGCCCTGGCTTGAAGCTTCTCTTGATTTTATTCACCTCTGTTTTAGATGGTTGGCCAAGTCAAAACCTTAGTAATGTTTATTCAAATATAACTATATATTGATATACAGTAAAACCTTGATAAAGAGACCACTGTTGGGTCGGTCTGGAAGTTGTCTTAATATTGAGTTGTTCTCATTATTGAGTTATGGTCTTTTCATAAATATTTCATCTCAATGTTGATCAAATGTAATACTTTTTTTTTAAAAATGATGAATGACAATAACATTTCATTAATCATTTAAATGTTTTTATCAAGTTTTGTTATGAAATGTATTCCTGATTATTTTTATAAGCATTTTAACTTATTCAAAATAAAAATCTGTACCAATTTAAAGTCTACCCATTTTAATATCTCTGATGTTTCTATAATTATTAAGCTAATTATTTAATTCATCTAGTAATAAGCATTTATTTTTAGACCACAACTTTTCCCCGTGCTTTTATTAATCAAGACATTTTCTCTTGAATTGACAGATCTTTATGTTTGATTTCAGTTTTAGGTCATAGTTTCTGAAAAAGTAATTATGAAAGTAATTGACTTATATGACAGGTTATCTAATTCTATTTTATTCTATGTTTTTGGTGGAAGTCTCTATGCCAATTAACGACTGTCAAAACATTAGACCATAGAATCAATTTTTTCACAGGACCATCGTTCGCATTATTGAGGTCAAATGAAGACTAATTTTACGATTTGGTCCTATTTTAGTGTTCTTTTAACGCAATTTTGGGTTGCCCGGTTAAATGAGGTGTTCCACCATTGATTTATATAAAGAAAACTTAAGGTCCGAAAATTGTGCCTGTAATATTGAGTTGGTTGTGAAAATGAGTTCGCAGAGTGAGGTTTATTGTTTGTCATAGATACATGCCCTTCAAATATTTTTTATGACATTCACTGAAACTTACTCAAATATGATGGCCCTAATTATGTTTGATATAGCCCAGAAGGGCTTATACCTTCTGTTTAAACCATGTTTTGTTATAATCGAAGACCTACAACCAAGAGATGCACTCATTAAATTAACCTATGAAAAATCTCATATACTTTTGCAGCAACCACAAATAACATCAATTTCAGTAATTCAAAAAAGGCTTTTAGAGTCTATATGATACATATTTTTTAACATTTTTATTATTTAAACAACACTTAATGTCAGCTTTACATTCATTTAGTTAGTAGATAACCTTTAAAAATAATGTGTGATGCATGAATGCATTTCTTTGGTAGGTTATTAACCCTTTCCCTCATAGAGGACACTATGAAAAGACCTATGCGAACAGCATAAAACCAGATCAGCCTGCGAGTAACTCGCAGGCTGATCAGGTTTTATGCTGTTTGCTGCTCCTCAGTGGTCTGGAAATAAGTATTTTGTAATTAAATTTGGTAAGGTTTAACTGTGGTTTTCTGCAGATCAGGCTTTATGTGATACCTATTGAGGGCGTCAAAATGAGTATATATGAGGGAAAGGGTTAAGGTAGCAACTATAGAAGTCCTTGAGGATTTTTAACAAAACTATTGTTATTTGTAGTTCTGTTTTGGTGTAGTAAGCTTTCCTAATCAGTATTGAGTAAAAGTAAAATAACACATACCTAACTCATGTAAAGGCCAAGTATGTATTAGGGTTGAATAATTACTCTTATTCTAAAGTGCACCTACGAGACTTCATGCTGAGAAGTTACGATATCTGGCCGAGTAGCACATCAAGTTATTGTAAAAATGCAGTTGAAGTAAAAAAAAAGTATGGACAGTGGCCAAGTGGTTAGAGCTTCAGCCTTGGGAAACGGGAGGTCGTGGGTTTGATCCTTGTCCACGACATACCAAAGTCGTAAAAAAATGGTACTGGTATATCTACCTTGATTGGCACTCAGCAGACACCGGTTGGCCCAGTGTCAGGATAATGTGACTAAGGGTGGTATTATGCCCCATGTCTAGGGCATGATACTATGGTGTGGTAGCACTATGTCTGTCTTAAGTAGATATAGTATCCAAATGACTAAAATACTGTCCATGGGACGTTAAACCCAATAAACATAAGATAGTATTAGAAGCAGTATTAGTAGTCATATGGTATGTTGTTGTTATGTTTCTGGAGCATTTGGAAAATAATGGATCCTATGTATCACCCCACCCATTAACAGTCAAACTTGTACAATGCTCTATTTTGAATGGTCACAAATGTCTTCGGTATTCAGTTTTGCAACACACTTCATATAAAGGGATTTGCTTCAAACATTCATAGTTTAACAGTCTTGATGGGTATATAATAAAGAAAGGAAGTAAATTTGGTTGTCATTTTTCTATATTAGAGGTATGGCCCTTTCCTGTAGTGATAATATGATAGATTAAATCATCATAAATAAGACCTTGATAAGGAGGGGACATAATGTTTGTTGATCACAAGATGTGTCCACATTATACCCCCTGAATCATCAACCACATTGAGACTATTAGTGGCTTAGAAGTATACATGTATGTCACACTGGAAGATAAGAGTTCATATTGTATTGTTTTGGGGGTTTATTTACCCACAGACAGATATATTTTTAGGGAAACATGTTTTGAACAATTATTTCAAATGTTCTACAAGCATTGATATTGTTCATCAGTTTCATATTCACTCATTTATGTAATTCTTTTTGGAATTGATAGTATCACTTTAAAAAGCTCGTTAGTTGTTTAGATTGATAAGTCAATTTGAAGATACAGTGTCACTGCTAATATAAAGACATCCTCAGTCCAACTCCATCCTCCATCTTGTTTTACTACCTTTTACTTGGTACACCCTCCAGATGGCTTGTTAGGCAGAGGTAACCCATAACTACTGCATTTGTGTCTATAGGCACCTGGTCGATATCTTTAGATTTATCAAGGGCATGGTCAAGGTTTTAGACCCTTCCCTTTAATGCCTACAGCTTGCAGATTTCTAAAATATTCAAGGATGTTTCCTTACATAATACAGTAAAATAATTGCAATGTTGTTGTTGTTGTTTGCGTTTGCGCTCAGGCATATTGTGCATAGTGGTGCATTTTTTGACAGAGAACGCATTTAAGGCTCAGCATTTCTGATTTCGGTTCTCTTGGACTTTTCTGTCAGGGATGCCCTCCCTTAGCACCTCCAAACAGGTGCACCTACACACAGATACAGATGCAGATACAAGGGATCTGCGCTACCCTAGCTCGTTCCAAATAGACCCCCTGGTTCTTTAACATGCCTGGTGTATAGCACCAATAAACCAAAGCCCCTTAACTACTGTCTGGATGAACCAGCGCTAGGCTTCTTGTTAGGCAGGGAACACTGAAAAGTCTCCCAAATATTTTCTAAGGTTCAGTCAGGATTTGAACCCCAGACCCCTGGTTTAGCAGTCCGGCACATTCCCACTGAGCCACCGCTTTGCCCTCCCCCTCAAAAAAAAATCATTGCAATCATACAAAACACTCTTTCTCTAAATATTGAATTTTATTTTATCATGTTTTCTTAATAATCATATCTAAATATTTACTCATATTGCATTAGAATCACTAATTTTTTATGTATTTTTGGCTCATGAAATTATCTAAAAAACATTGGTATGGGCAAAGTCTGGAATTGTAGCTTATTTATTAAAGTTATTTCCTGGTTCAGGAATCATAGCAGAGACATTTTATTACCTGGATATTTTTATAGCTGTTCAGGTAATTTGGATCCCCCAACAGAGTTCTTAAAGAGTCTAGATTATATTAGCTTAGAGATTATGTCTTGAGCAATGATGCTAATAGGAAATTAATTAAAATGAGAATGTATCTGTGTATTCTACTCATTAATTTTGTTCTTATTTTATAGGTATCAGGAATTTTCTTGTTCTGATTACCATCTTTATTAGAAAGTAATTAGGCTAACTCTATATCATACAGATGTTTTTAGAATTAAAGAGTCTTGGTATGTAGACTAGAGAGATTTTGTTAATTAGTCTACATGTTTTTTAAGTGGCTCAGCTAGTGACTGTTTCTTACACTTTAATCTTACTGAAGGGTACATTTCACTAAATTTCTCAGGGTACATTTCATGAATTTCTCCCTCTTTCATTCAGTTTATTGCTTGTCTGTAACCTAATGGAACATATTGAAGAAATCAGCTAAGGAACAATTCTAAGTAGATTAAGCAGTGAACAAGTTCCATGTAATTGTTTTCTACTTGGAGATCAAAATGTTAGACTGCTTCAGTGACAAATTTTATTGGGACTATAATTATTTACCTTTCATCTCATGAATATTCAAGTACTTCAAGTATTTGTCTTATTTTTACTAAACTTTGGGTCTGGGTCTTCTATTTACGGTAAAGGTTTGAAGAGAGTTTCATTGGTACCTTTTTTTTTAAACCACATGGGGTTATTTTTGGGGGATTATTAATAGCTAAGCATAAAATGATTAAGAATTAACCCCTTCGGAATGTTAGATCTATGTGAATGGGATTAATATTTTACCCCGTTCACCCAAACAATTTCCCATATAGCTATCATTATGTTATATGGGGGAGACATATTGTTTTTGTCAGTGTTGTCTGTCTGTCTGTCTCACTTTTTGTCTGGAGCATAACTCAAAAAGTATAAAAAGCTATTAACTTGAAACTTTAAAGGTGGATAGATCTCATGGAGGAGAAGTGTAGTGCACAAAAACCCTAATTCTGCACATCATATTTTTGGAGTTATTGCCCTTCGTTAAATTTCATACTTCATTTTTGTGTGGAATATTGCTCATGCACTATGAGACATATAACCTTGAAACTTCATGGGTGATAGACCTCATGAAGGATAATTGCAGTACACAAGAACCGTAACACTGCTTATCATATTTTTGGATTGCCCTTTCTTTAATTCCATACTAATCCTGTGAGAAAGCATAGTTTGGGGAGCATGATTCATTTCCAACACTTTCCTTTTTAGCTCACATGAGCACAACGTGCTCAAGGTGAGCTTTTCTGATCGCCTTTTGTCCGGCGTCCGTCGTCCGTCGTCCGTGCGTGCGTGCGTGCGTGCGTCCGGCGTCAACAATTGCCTCAAACAACATCTCCTCCTAAACGGCTTGGCCAATTTGAAAAATATTTTGCAGGAATGTTCCTTGGATGAAGCTCTACTAAAGTTGTATAAATGGTTCTGGTCCATTGCATAATTAGGTCACAGGAGCTAAAAATAGATTTTAAAAATGCAAACTTTGAAAATCTTCTTCTGCAAAACTGCAAGGCCTAGAGCTTAGATATTTGGTATGTAGCATCATCTTATGGGCCACTACCAAGATTGTACAAATCATAGCCCTATGGTGATAAATGACCCCGCACCAGGGGTCACTTGTTTTACATAGAGTTATATAGGAAAATCTTAAAAAATCTTCTTCTATGAATCCATAAGGCCTAGAGCTTAGATATTTGGTATGTAGCATCATCTTATGGGCCACTACCAAGATTGTACAAATCATAGCCCTAAGGTGATAAATGACCCAGCACCAGGGGTCACTTGTTTTACATAGAGTTATATAGGAAAATCTTAAAAAATCTTCTTCCATGAATGCATAAGGCCTAGAGCTTAGATATTTGGTATGAAGCATCATCTTATGGGCCACTACCAAGATTGTACAAATCATAGCCCTATGGTGATAAATGACCCCGCACCAGGGGTCACTTGTTTTACACAGAGTTATATGAGTCAATATCAAATTTCGTCTAAATTGCTGTCTTTCTAGAATTTTGCAATGAAAACTGT